>JAFIDM010009631.1:17986917-18003871 GCA_023159025.1 Thereuonema tuberculata | reverse complement strand
AGCTTGACTGTTGAGAACTTTTCCTCGTCGAAATGTTGAATGTGAAGCAGCGACCGCTATTTTCTCTTCAAATAGGAGAGAAAATAGCGGTCGCTATTTCTCTCCTATTTGAATGTTAGCGAACGGCCAGATAAGGAAAATCTATAATCTCCGTTGCATTCTGGGAGTTTCAACTCTAGCCGAGAGCATTATAGTTAACTGTTTATTGTCAATGCATAATAGACAATTTGTCTTTCTATTCTATCTCTTAATCCAAATTATTGTATCAAATGTAATTAATAACTGAATTATATCAATATGTATTTATTCAAGTGTAATTCACTGTTGACTGAAAGCTACACCAATGCTTCCTAATAGAACTATGTTAGAATCTAATTGAAATAAAATGAATGAATGAAAAGATGATTTATTACTATTATTGTAATTATTAACCTCATTTTATAATAGAAATTTTATAACATAACTGTCACCTTAAAAAGGAGCCCCTTCCTTTAAGTTAAACAAATGAAAGGAAAAGGGGTGCAGGGGGAGGCAGAGGAAACTAATTCTTTATAAAACATGAAAAATAAAGGGAACTTTGAAGAGACCTATAACTAATCAGTTGAAAATTCGTTTTTCGTTATGTAGGGTGTATCAGTTAGAACCAATCAACCCGGTAACTTCTTCCTGGGAGCAGTTTATACTAATTTTAGAGAGCAGTTTATAGTTTCCACAAGAATAACAGTATCCTAACACAAGGCAAGCACCGGTATACTTCAGCTCTGTACAGCAGTGGTCATGCACCTGACGTGAGTACGAGCACCTCGTTAAATTGAACGCGCGTTACTGACCGTGCGATAATTCACAATGACAGGCAGGGAAAGTGGTGCGTTCCGGTTGACGTTAAAGCATCGTGTGTCTGTCATTAAGTTTATTTATAAGTCGAAGTGCAAGATCTCTGCAGCAACACGTTTATTTGATGAGGAATATGACCTTTCTCCGAAACGTGAAACAATGACTGCATCAAGAAGAAATTTGAAGACACTGGCTCAGACAAACATGGAGAAGGGCTTCACAATCACTACCGTAAACAAAAACAAAAACCACCGTGTTCTTTGCAAATGTCACCACCCTTAATTTTCGATCTGGACCAAACTTTGCAAAATTACTTTTAGGACCTTGCGGAAATAACAGGCTACAATTGAAACCTCGACACATCTTCCCCTCCCCGTAATTTAATCCCCTGCACACTTTTGTATAATTTTCAAGTTCGGCTTGATTACCTTACTTATGCCCTCACACTAGAGTTGTTGCTGTGGAGCAGCGGTTAAACGCTGATCTTCGAAGATATGAATCTCCTTGTTCAGATCTCCTTGTAGAAATATTTTTTTTGAATTTTCTATTTTTTTTAATTTTTTATTTCCTGTTTTTTACGTTCATTGTTTATTTATGATAATGAATTTTCTTTTTTTTTTCTATTATTTTGAAATAAATAATATTCTTCTTAATCTTTTTTTTTTTAATTAAATGTTCTTATTTTATTTTATTTCTGATTAAATTCCACAGCATTTCCTTAGCTGAAACGCGGAACTGAAACAAGAACAAATTGCGTAAAAATGTGTTCAGTACACATGACAGTCCACATGCTGTTCGTGAGCAGCGTGTTTGAAGCTACTGCTTTGTAACTCTGGAAGTAAAGATCCAACTTGCAATAGCTCTATTGGAACGTGGTCTTAAATGCGAGCTTTACATGTAAAAGGAAAAGTTCGTGTTTCAAAATCAGCGCTTGTGTATCCAAACAAACAATTCGCAAAATGAATGATAACGAAATAAAATTGTATTACAAAAGATTTTCGTGCTCTTTGATTCGAACGTTCTTCGCGTCTAAAAGAGAATCCACACATCACTGTAATTGGCAGTACTATATTGAACAGAGCGTAAATATATTAAGCACAGTAGAAAAGGTGTTTAGAGTGGAACACTGTAATCGATCGTATGGTTTTGATAGATCTAATGGATCTTTGACGGGAATGTGTTCGCAGTAATGTCAAGAGAAACTCCGGAAAATCTATTCCAACAGATTGGATTGTCTCAATTCAATAAAACAGAATAATACAAAAGTTCAGAGAAACGAACAGGTTACTGCGATACCGAAAAGAGTATCGGGGACCTATTTCAGCAACAACTAAAGAGAAAAGAGGGTAGGTAGGTTTATGATACCATGACAAACATCTTTCAAATATCTCCATTTGACAAAAACTGGAAATTTATTCAGAATCTGTTTGGAGATTCAAGTAGCTACTAACCTGTTTCTAATTTATCTCTTTCCGAGATGTAAATGATAACTGGATACATCATTTAATTTAAATAAAAATGTTATTTTTATCTCAGAAGATGGGAAATAACAGGCTACAAATTGAAATCTGGACACATCGCCCCCGCCCCCATTTTTAATTTTTTTTTATAATTTTCAAGCAGTACCGGCTTCAAATCTGTTTGGTGGCAATAATTTTTTTTTCTTTTTTTTCTGTATCTCTCTTTTTTTCGTGTTTTTTACTTTTGTTTTTTAAAAGTGGATTCTCCTCTGACAACCACCCGGTAAAAATGGATTCGACCAATGCAAAACCGCCCAAAAGAAGATGTGTCCAGGTTTCAATTGTAGCCTGCTTATTTCCGCAAGGTTCTAAATAGGGGTCCAGATCGGCCAAAGGCAATAATTTTTTGGGGCTGTTTCCTTTTTTTTAACCTTTCCTGTTTTTGATAATGAATTTTCTTTTCTTTTTTTTTCTTCTATTATTTTGAAATAAATAATATTCTTCTTAACTTTTTTTTTAATTAAATGTTCTTTATTTAAGAACAATGAAAACCGAATCCAGAGTAAGGGGAGGGGTAAACAGGGAGGGGTAAACAGGAAGGGATAAATAGGGGGGGGGGGCAAACTTTCTTGAAGATACGCATATCTCTAAAATCTCTATAATTGGAAACACGAAATTTCACATGAATGTTCTTTGTCAATATCGAAAAGATACGTATTCGACGAATTTTCAATTTTCGGGTCCTAAAGGTTGTAAACGGGAAAGGGAAGGGGGGGGGGGGAACTTTCTTGAAGGTACGCGATTCTCCGAAACCACTTCAGTTGGAAACCCGAAATTTCGCATGAGTGTTCTTTGTCAAAATCTAAAACATACGTATCACGAATTTTCGAAATTCACGTCCTACGGCATGTAAGCAGGTGAGTAGGGAGAAAAACTGTATTGAAGGTTCTTTACGCGGTTTTCAGGCTACAAAATCAGAATATAACATTACTTTGTAATCATCACGTTTGTTTTTTAGCAACTGAGGAAGGTTTAAAGTGATAGGGTTGTGGTGAAGGGTGGAAAGGGGTGGGAGTCATTCTCCGAACTCGATAGAATTCCATTTCTAGGGCTGAATATAACATTAATTTTAAATACCACTGGACTTTTTTACCAACTGGAAAAGTTTCAAAGTCATCTCACAATTTATTCGTAACGGGTATTTCTGCTTGCTTATATATATATATATATATATATAGATAGATAGATAGATAAAGAGAGAGAGAGAGCTCTCAAAGGAACAATACACATGGATTAAGTAGGAAACTTTGTCAACGAAAAGCAGAATGAAAGATTTCAATTATCATTAGGCAAACTGAGCCATCTAAACGAGGCGATAGTAAACAATTTTGAAGCTAGTCCAATCTTAACTTAAACATAGGTCTATTGAACTCGACGTTAGGGAAATTCAAATTTCCTTTTAGTGTTTGGTTTTCAAACTGATTGTAATAATCAGATTGTATACATTATTCAAGGGACTTTCTAAGACTTCATTATCCTGTAAATATTGGCAATTTCATATACAAATCTCAAAGCTTAGACCAGAAATATTCAATTTATATTTTCAAAGCACTACTATCAAGAACTGAAATGTATGGTGGGTCAGTTAATATTTTAGGTCGTTATGCTTTATTTGACGTTAATATTAAATTACTAATATTAATTAACAGATAATTGAAAATGACTAAGTAAGTCTGCAATAAGTACTACATTTTTTAAACATTTTTTTTTACCACGCATTTATTAGCTCACACTGCCTTGCTTCCGATTCAAATCTTGTAATCAATTTTTAAGTCACTTCCCATCGGTCAATCATCTAGAAATTTTGCACACTTGCTTATTGTCTGATGACAATACAATAATACACTGATATATTAATATATTCCGCGAAGGCAACACGTCCTTCCGTGCTCCATTATTACGGCGACCAGCAGCTAGGCGGCGGCATATATATGTATGTTGAGCCAAGTTTCATGTAAATACTATTCAGACCATGGGATTACGATTTCGCAGAAAAAAATAGTAGCTCCGAATGTCGCGATCAGGGGCAAAACTGGCTATATACACAGACAGCCGCCCAGTGACAGTCAACAGACATCATCAGGTACGCGTATATAAGCCGCAACAGAAGTGGCATCGGTCAGTTCGACATGCTTGACAGTGCTGTGAACGTTACTATATGCAATGATGTGTTTACATGATCGTGCGTTGCTCGTAAAGTTTTATTACCAAAATAACAGTAATGCGTCCACTGAACTACGGTTATTCCGAACAACGAAGGGTCTGTGGAAAGGTCCCATGACTATTACCAATTTGCGAACATGATCTCACGTTTTGAAAATACCGGATCTTTACAAGTGCAACCAGGACGCGGACGAAAACCGGTATCAAATAAAGTTAAAACTGATGCAACATCCGGTAGTGGAAGCGAATGCTGCACACGGATTTAGCTCTGGCAATATCCAGGCAACTGAATATGCCGTATTCAACTGTATGGAAATGCATGCGCAAAGTGATGAAGTTTTACCCTTACAGGATTAGCCAAGTCTAACTGGTTCAAGAGGATGCGGAAACTCGCCTGCATTTCTCTTAACTGTTTCTATCTCGGATGGAAGTGGACGATGCATGACCTTGGAACATTCTATGTCGTGATGAGATGCATTTTTATCTCAGCGGCACTGTCAATACACACAACTGTCGGATTTGGGGAACTGAGAACCCTCATGCTATTGAGCAAAGGCTGTTGTATCCACTGAAGGTCACAGTGTGGTGTGGCTTTACCGCCTCCTTCATAATTGGTCCGTACTTTTTCGAAGAACTGCAACCAACAGGACCAGTGAAGTATTCTGT
Source organism: Thereuonema tuberculata (assembly GCA_023159025.1). Lineage (NCBI taxonomy): Eukaryota > Metazoa > Arthropoda > Chilopoda > Scutigeromorpha > Scutigeridae > Thereuonema > Thereuonema tuberculata. Next base: position 17,998,688 of record JAFIDM010009631.1, on the reverse strand, counting down.
CACTGCAGTGAGATATCAACAGATGCTGCGAAATTTCGTTATTCCAGAACTTCAACAGCGTGGATGTCTTGAAACGACTGTGTTCATGCAGGATGAAGCGCCCCCTCACATAGTGAAGCAAGTTCTACGCCAGCATTTCGCTGACATAATTAGTCGTGCATTCTCGACGACGTTGCCTGCACATTCGCCTGATCTCACGCCAAGTGACTGTTGGTTGTGGGGTTACTTGAAAGCATTGGTTTACCAAGGACACGTTGATAGTTTGGCAACACTGAAGGACCGAATACTGCTTCACGTGAGACAAATCTCTAGTGATTTGCTGCAGTCCGCAGTAGAATCTACGATCCACAGAATGCAGAGTTTGGACAACGTGCAAGGACAACATATTGAACTGTATGTGTAACTGACTAATAATAAAACCTATTGTCAACTGTATGCTTTTGTTCTTTTTCCTACGTCTGATTAGCTCACAATACAGCGCCAGTTTCCCCCTTGGTGGAGCCATCCAGAACTAAAAAAAATTCTGCGAAATAGTAATCCCATGGTCTGAATAGTATACACCCACCTAAATTTGACCTTTTTTGGCACAGTAAGTTTTTGCTTATCGCGCTCCAAACACCTTCTGTTTAATTATGGCCACCAGGTATACACTACTTCTGAATTTAAATACACATTTTTTTATATATTTTAATCATTATATAATATAGAGAGTGTGGTTTTTAAAAGTTTTTTTTTTATAATAAATTATGTTATCGACTAAACTAAAAGTATCCAAATTAATGCCACCAACTACCAGATTTTTGTTTAGTACTTGTGCTGCTTTAAAATAAAAGTTATGATTTTGTAATGAATGAAAACTATTTTAAAAATCTAAAGGTAGATGGATCAGAATTTAAAAAAACCGCAGGCAGTCAATGGAATATCTGTTCTACACGTAACGTTTGTGAGTTTGTTTGTCCACAAAAAATTCAAAACTACTGAACCGATTTTGATGAAACTTTGATCGGTATATTCCTTATAATCTCTGGAGAAACGTAGGCTATGTTTTATCAGAATAACGTAACTGGGGCTGAGCAGTCAATAAAAATGTGAAACTGGGCTAAGAAACAAACGAGCTAACTGCTAACAAGCTCGATACGCTGGCTAAACTATTATACAAGATAGATATCAAAACCACGTAAAACAGAATTGTAGCATTTAATTAGTTCGAGACAGTATAAATCTAAATTTTCAAAATAGTTTACAATAAGCATTTTTAGGTTTGAAATTTTTGAAACTTCATTCTACGCACTTTTTTCATGAATATTAGCCAAAATTTTAATGCACAAAAGGAAATAAAACCAACTCAAATCGTATTTTATAAGAAACAAAAACATCATTTACATTATCTATCTATGACAGATAGTTACGGAGATAAGCTTCTCGATAGAACGTAAATAAACTGCATTTAAAAGTAAATGACCTGTCGTCGGGTGTTTGGGTTGCCGCAGAGATATAAACAGATTCTTTTCTGTATATAGTTCAACAAGTCTAAAAAATCGATCGTAATTATCAATAAAGGCGTCTAAGGCGAGAAAAAACTACGGCGCAAGGCTCATTGAGACAGGAAGACAGTCGAGCTCGCCTGTCTCACGTCAGTTCAGTCACATCCTCTAAGTGTGCTAGAGAGAGTAGCCTAGAACGAAATTTGGACTTGCTGGAATCGGTCACACAAAGAACTCGACTTTCAAAGTGAGCCACGGCGGAGAACCGGGAATATGAATCCAGCTTGGAACATACAATATGAACATTTATGATCGTATTTTTCCAAAACTACTGTAGTAATTTTGATAAAATTCTGTTGTTCCTGTTGTGTTGAATTTAGAATTTTATAGAAAAGATGTTTGGTAAAGGTGCCATCAATCTACGATCAATACGGGCTCAGCAGTGATTAAAAATATGAGCAAATTTAGGAAGACTTTCCTCCAATCATCTAAGACAGATTACTTACATATAAGCAACCCGACATCCATCTGGGAGATTTCGAGGCAGAACGCTAGTCTATATGTATACAGGGTGTTTCCGAACTTATATTAAAGAACATGGTAGATAGAGGGTACAAAAACAAACAAATTTCATTAAGTAATCGGTCTTGCACCGATACGGTGCTATAGTCGTTTTAGTGTTGTGGTTAATGGCCATGAGCAGGAGGGTGAGATTGTCGGCTGTTGTCATGCGCATGAGTGCGTGATCGTTTGCTGTTTACTGTGCGTACCGTCATTCAAAACGCAGTCATCAGTGTGTCAGCATTCAAACAGATAATGGAGCAGTACAGTCTGACAACTCGCGGACATGCATCTGATGTACGATGGTACAAATCAATATGGGTGAATAGCTGCAAGGATGTACGCGGAGCGGTTTCCCCAACGCAGACATCCCGCTCACACTATTTCAACAGCTCGACCACCGACTTCCTGAGACGGGTTCATTGCTCCCAAACATGTCCGAAACCGGCTGATCTCGTTCTATGACACCTGATATAGAGGAAGGCATGCAGTGGCAGATGAACCTTCCATCAGCACACGTGCAATTAATTGCACGTTGTATTCCGTTAAGTCATAAGATCGGTGTGGCGGATTCTTCATGAACTACAGCTGTGACCCTTTAACGCCCAACGTCTTCATGGTCTTAACCCGGAGGATTATCCATAGTATGACGCCAGTTTTGCGAGTGGTTTTTACAACAATGTGCAATGATGCCCCAGTTCGCGAGTTGTGCATTGTTCATTGATGAAGCAATGATGATGATGATGATGATGATTTCACGGGATGATGTTTTCAAGACAACCAGCACATTTGGCAGCGGAAAATCCACATTCTATTGCAGTCCACTCATCAGGTGTGATTTAGTATCAATGTGTGTTGTTGAATCATAAACAACATACTCATTAGTCCACACGTCTTGCCAAATCGTTTAACGTGGAATCTGTACCGGGACTTCCTGACAAAAACACTGCCAGTTCTGTTAAAAGACCAGGATGTTTCCAGCATAACGGAGCAACTGAGCACTCCTGTCTCGTAGTACGGCGACACCTGATGGAAACATTTGGTGAAAGATGGATCGGTAATTGAAGTCCTGACCCATGGCCTCCACGATTGCCGGATCTTAATCCGATTGACTTCTTCTGCTAGAGCCACGTAAAGTGTCTCGTTTAGGCATCACTTGTCGATGAACTGCGTCAACGAATTGTCAAAGCGTGCAACACCATCCGTACTACACCTGGCATTTTGAACGAGTGCGGCATTCAATGCTCCGGCGATGCCGTTATTGTGTAGAACGAGAGGGGTGTCACTTTGTTCATCTCTAATACAGAACACTCCAAATAGGCAGGTGGCAATGGGTTCTTCCATGAATGATTGTCTACCAGCCACAACACTAAAACGACTGTAGCACCGTATCAGTGCAAGACCGGACACACATTACTTAATGGAAACTGTTTGAACCCTCTATCTATCATATTTTTCTGTAACACAAGTTCGGAAACGCCCTTTATATATTTAACAGTAGCGTGTATTTTATTCAGTTTATCTAAACGGTTCACTGCCCTTTATTATGAGCAATGGTGCATAAACAATCATCTTTTGTAATAGTGGAATCGATATAAAATATTCTAGTAACCAATTTCGAAATGGATGTTATTTCTGATTTCGCTGCAACCCATTACTAAAGTTTGTATATTTTATTAAATAAGTTTGCATTATCTAGGAAAACTATTTTGGACTATTTTGGTCTGTGGAATCAAGGCAGTGAAAACTAGTCTGTTATAATCGCAATGTCTTACTAATAATAATGTCTTCAAAATAAATAAAATATGTTGACCCAACTTAACAGATTACTTTTTATACTTGGATTTTAGCGTAATCAAAACAAATTAAAATAGTGAATGTTTAAATATAATAAAGAGCTGAAAGTAAAATATATTATAATAGTAAAAGCAATTTAAATACTGTGGGATTTATGAAATATTTATTAGCCTAATTTGGTAAATAATGTTGAAAATGAATGGCTATTAAAGGATTCAGGGCTGTGTTTGGAAAGGATGACAAAAAAAAAAATACTTTGTATTCTTGACATTACGAAGCTCTTGATATACTGTATAGAATATAATTTTTATTGCTTCAAATTGACAAACTGTACCATATAAAACTAAAAAATAACAATTCAAACTTAATAAATCCTTACGTGACTCGTGCATAATTTTAATGTATGAAACATGTAAGAATATATACTACATTTAAAATCACGTTGCTTTTGACTTTTTAAATGAAGTGCAGTTAGTGTTAGCAGTACATTTCGCCATAAGGCAGATGTGTCGGAACCTGGGTTCGAATCCCGGCGTCGGCATAGATTAACTTTTTCCGTCTGTTTCTGTGGGTACAAGGGGAGTTGCCTCCTATGGCGTACTCTGGGCAACGTTTATTCGGCCAAAAACTCCCTGTTCCCCCCCATCCCTTGTCGAGGCCACTAGCAAAAGCACCAAGAGCCTGGCATTGAAAAAAAAAAAAAAAAAAAACTAAACCATTTTTGCAAAGTGTTCTACAACATCATTCCCTTTCTATCAAGTATTCAAGACTGAGTTTTACTCAAAGACATCGAAAAAGTAAAGTTGTTTTTATGACATTGGAAAATCAAATGAACTGAAATTTAGTCTTTGTGGAACAATTCGAGAAACAATGGAAGATCCGCCAAATAGCACTGCTCTTCTAGATCTTAGTTGTAATCTGAAATAATTTACTATGAAAATGGAATATCTTTGTCTCGAAAATATTATTTTATGTTTTAATGTATTATTCAATCTCTTACTAAATTACGTCATTTTAACTATTGTGGATGTTAGAAATGATATTCATTTGATTGAAGGTACTAGGATATTTGAGGAACTTTGTAAACAAGGAAATAGTGTGTGGCTCGATTTTGTCCGGGAACAAAACGATGTTATTCCTCTTCATTTTACTTACAAATTGTGAAGCTTGGCTCATTCGTGAAGCGAAATAGAATAGCGTAATATCTCTCCAGATGTTATCCAATTAATTGTAACAAAACAAAACAAGAAATACTTTTTCTCCAATTAACTTAAGACCATAGGCTCAGGTATCTTAAGAATGGGAAGAGCTGAAACATGTCATTATCAGAGCTCAGATTTTTATGTTACTATCATTCCCTGGAATTTGGAATGGCAGGAGGATCTCCCCACACACCCACATACACAGAAATAGACAAGTCGCATCCTTTTTCCGAATGCAGTGGCGGAGAGGGGAGGATTATTAACAAACAGCTTTCCAACCAAAAGAAAAAAGTGCAAATTACTGGGGGGTTTTTTCCTTTTTTTACAAAACAATGGATACAATGGGATAAAGGGGAATTTAGAAGCCCATCGTCCGCTCCTTCGCCACACTTAAGTGCTAAAAATATTAGATATATGCATGTAAATATAATAAAAAATTCAAAATATACCGAATCTTCATCCATCAACAAAAACGATATCACGATCTCCGAATCTGTGGTAACATAATTTTACTAAAAATATATACGAAAAGCAGATGCGTCCGATTATAATTTATTATAATCCTTTGATTACAATTTATAGGGTAAGAATATTAATGTATTCTTAGTAAAAATATATACACCGATGAGCCATTATATTATGACCACCCACTTAATATCGACGGGGCTACGGCTACGCAGTCCAATACACAAAAGGGTTCGATGGACTGTGTGCTGTGGAACATTGCCCTGCTCACCACTGTTGTAGCTGCGGGTGATTTGTCGAACTACGGCCCAGCGGTCGCTATGAACAGTGACAGTCTCCGCCGGCCTCTGGCATCAATGAGCTACGGGTTACAACCAGCTGGACGACGGTTCGTCGTTTACCCATTCTTGCACTATTTTTGATATGTACTCACGACAGCGGCACGTGAGCAGCCCACAAGTCACTCGTTTCAGATATAGCGTTGCCTAGGCACCGTGCCATGACAATTGTCCTTTATTAAATAAACTGATAAATCGGCTTTTCCCATTCTGACACTGAACACACTACTAACAGAAAGCCGGTTCTGCGGTTGTATATATACTGTTCTCTGCCCATTGACTATTCGTTCTACAGGCGGGCTCATTTAAGCTCAATAATTAAAGAAATAAAATTCAGAACTAAATAAAGCAATTTTAAGAATTTCGATTTAAAAAAATGTTGAACAACAGAACATCTGAATTCAAGATTATGGCTTGTTTTCAAAATTGAAATGTTTAAAATACAGTAGGGCTCCGTTCATACTGCGGAGGTTAAGGTAAAGACCCCGTCGAAAACCGAAGAACCGAAGCCTGAAAACTTGCGAGAATACAAAAAAAAAACAAAAACAAAAACAACGCACTGCACACAATGTAAACAGACTGAATGAATCTAAACGAAAATAGCGGGAAGAGCGCGACTCTGTCTCGTCGCGTGATGCTGTAAAGTGCCAAATGAACGAAGCAAGCGCAGTATCGTACATCCATGGATGAAATTGAAACTTATAAGCAAAGCGCCGAAAAGCGAGCTCTACTGTAGTGAACGAAAGTAGATAAGTGCTCTTTTGTTCAGATATAGCAAGTACCTTACAAAGTAAAGCTCAACTAATAGTCAAAAATCATTGCAGTTTTTGCAAGAATAATGACCCATTTATTAGTCTAAAATTTTGTTTCTGTTGTAATTTGGTTCTCGAAATTACAAACTATCTATCATCGAAAGTACAAGCCTTAATTCCTGAAAAAAAAAAAGAAATAATCAATGCAGATGATAATTTTAGAACGAATTATACATAAGCAGAAATTAATTGAATGAGATGATATCGATGAGGGTAGAGATGAAAAAGAGTTGCAATTTTGCGACATCATTTCAATAGTGCTTGCTTTTAACTGCTGAAACTTCAATTTTTAATTTCTTTAGCACGTTTTTACGAAAAATTAATGCAAAAACTATAATCTTCCACAAAATTTGTGGCTTAGTCGCAAAATTTATATTGAAGATGAATACACTGAAATACTGCGATTGCTTTTCAGCGATTCAATGGTTTCTATAGGCAGATATGTTTACAGACAGTCTAATATATTTTCAGCTGAGAACTCAGAAGTAGGCTGTTATCTGTCGACTGCATTCTCGGACCGTAATTTCTTTGAAGATAATGGAAACAGAAAATACTTAAGTCGTTTAGGTTTCTGTCGATTCTTCTTGCTCAAAGTATTACATTCAGAAGCCAACTGTTTCAGTTAGATTACTTTGATTCAGTTTACTTTGCACAGAGTTCAACCAATGCTGGCAGGCATTCAACTACACTTATAAGATTGTATCTTAGCCAGGAAGACTGAATTTCCATATCAGACGCATTCTTAGTTTAAGGTCATCCTTAAAAGGGACCTTCAAAATAATTCTGATTGTATTCATTTTTTACAAAGCATTGTAAATGTAATGGTTAATAATATAAAATCCATTGGTTTTATAAAATCACTCCTTACAAGAAAGTTCAACAACCATCAGGAACTGTAATTCAGCAATGTTGGAAAATATTACTGTTAAATATTCAAATTTGACATTATACAAAAATTAAAACTTCATTTTACTTTTGAAAATGACAATATAGTAATTAGTCACTGTATTTAAATAATCCTTTAGCTGTTCTGACTAAATTACATTGTTGAAGCACTCATTTCCAAAGAAACAATATTCAGGGTGGTTATAATTAAACAGGTGGTGTTTGGAGCTGTGTAGAAAGAACTATTAGACAAAATTCAACCAAATTTGGTGTGACCATACTTTTCTGACCATAGGATTTCAATTTCTAAAAAAAAAAAAATAGTTCGGAAATTTCCCGCAAGGGTAAAATTTGGCGCTGTCGCTTAAATTTGCATATTACAGGTGTTCTGAAACAACTTTCAGGTATATAAAGTGCGGAACTCGTGTTGCATCAATTTGGATTAGCGACACGTCATGGTGCTTACATTATCTGATCACACATTGCTCGTAAAACTTTGCTATCATAGGATTGCATAAGATTTAGGAATATTAAAGTGCTTATAATATTTTTAGAACTGAAGTTTAGCTGACGTTCAGAAGGTTCAAGTATATTACTGGATTGAAGTGCTGCATACAACGGAATAACTGTTTTTCAGTATAAATATTGTTCTCTCCACTTCTCACCAATATTTTACAAATACATTCGTAGAAATGTTGAAAGGCCTCGACACCTTCTTAACAAAAATGTAAGAAAAAGTTCAATTACACTTTTTCTTCAAAATATTTATTTATAAATTCAATTCTTTAAGGATTACTATCCAACAAAAATGAAACCTCCGTTATTTCTAACAAATCTACATGACGACTACTAACACCACGGAACAGCCGCATTAACGCCACTGAAAAAGGCTCAAGGTCTAATTTTTCCTTCTGCTGGGTGGAATCTTCGGATACAATTAAATTCCCTTTGCACTTGCTGTACTGCAGGCGATGAATTTGTCGGCTATAATAACAAGTGAAACCCTCCAATTTTCTTGAAATTTGATATTTGAGTTTCAATCATATGGTGAAAGCTGAAATCATTGCTTTTGATTAAGCTTTTGAAATCATTGGTTCAGATAAGACAAAACGTCCATAACAAAACTGCAAGGAATTCTAAGCAAACTGATTAGATCCAGAGAAGCTTACAGTCGATAGCTTTTTTACAGAATGAGATTAACTAGATATCAACAAGATATAAATAAAATTAGGCATGCAACCATGTTTTACCTTTAGAAAGAGGAAATGTACGTTATAATCAAAAAGGAAAAAAAACAAACAAAAAAAAAACAAACAAACCTCAAATAAATAAAGGTCCGTATCAGGCATATAGCCAGGATTTTGCTGAGGAGGGGGGTCCAATTTTGTTAAGGGGAGGGGTCCATTACATTAAATTTTATAAATGACTTTGCTTTCTTTAAATGGAACTTTAAAGTAAAATGATCTTAATACTAAAAATCTATGGCCAGAGTAGGTTCTTTGAATTTCATCAATTACACACTTGAACATTTACACTTTTTCTTTTTTCTTCCCTGTCCATATCCATGCAGTGCCCACAGTCTTATCAATCATTTACCTCCCATTCCATGACTGCACTATATTTTTACGAACTTGACGAATATGCTGTGTATCATTCTCAGTGATGTTAAGGGGAGGGTTCTATGAAAGGTCTTCTGTCAGTTTTTATGGAATCCTATGCAATTTCAATGCTTACGTTGTATCATATAATTCTTGAGTAGTAAATGCAGATACAAGTGTCATTCTTTTCTTAATCTAGCATTTGAACTCAAATATAAAATTTCAAGGAAATCGGAAGGATCTACTTGGGGTACTTCTAGGGTAAGTTTTAATAGTTAGGGAGGTGAGGTTGCAACTGTTTCCTAATGTAAATATAATTCAATTTAAATCAGAATATCAATGAGGATTATAAATAAATCTTAATACATTAACAACGTAATAAATGTATTTCAATGTAAGCTGTACTTTTGGTATCTATTTATAAAATTGCTATCATATTTGAATTTCGAAACTAGTTTCATTTAAAATTGAAATGTATTTAATTTATAAAATGTCAAGTAAATGGATTTTTTTTGTGTAACTTAAAAAACATTAATTTGTAAAAAAAAAAAATCAAAAAAAAAATCAACTAAGTTATAGCTGACTAGGACCGCCCTTAGAGCGGAGCGAACCGAGCTTTGGCACGGAACTCGAACCCTGTGCTACGTAATAATGATAAAATAATAAAAACAGAAAAGTCTTTGAGAAAACTGCATAAACACCTCAGCATTTTTGTCAAGTAAATTTAAAAGGAACAAGATAATTAATGCTTTTAGACAGTGTCAAAAGCAAAGCGGTCCCATAATATGCACAATTTTATAAATAAAAGTGAACCTAACCAGCGTTTACAATGAACCGAATGGACGCTTACAGCAAACCGGAAGTTGGGGGCTCAAAAGTGGTCGCTTCCGATAAAGAGGAAAACGGGGATTGACGTCCCCCCAAAATCGACCCTTCTGAACACTGGTGATCACGTTTTTGCCAGACAAACGGTTGCTGTGATATGATAAAATAAAAACGTATTGAAGCACCGACCTTTGACCCCCCCCGCCCACAGCCGGTCAGGGAGTGGTCCTAGAGGTCGGATTTTTTGGACGTGGTCACCTACTTTTTGATGCTGAACACAATGGTGAAGGTTTCATTCTAATATCTGTTTGGCCACTGCAGAGTGTGACATCCAGCAAGCATCAAAGCAAGAGCGGTCCCCTATGTTTTACAGACAAGCTGTAACCTAGGGGCCGCTAAAAATTAAACAAAAAAAAATTAGAAAACTAGGAACGCTAACATTAGGACCCGGCAAAGTTACTTCCCAGGACAAGCAATGGTAGGGGCGGCCCTGTGGTTGATATAAAATTAATATTTCATAAATTTACTGTTAAGTTTAGAGAAGATTACATTTATGAGATATAGTTATCGTCTAACTTTCGACTAAGTCGAGGTTTGGTGGTGAGCCCGACGTCCGGCCGCCTTCAACCCCCCAGGAAAGAAATCCGATACTCATTCTAGTGAGGACTGGATGAACCCTAGAAACCGTCCAGAGAATTTAGCTGGAAAAATCCCCGACCTTTAAACATCTTTCTTCGAACCCTTTTTTCAGACATCAACCCAAAATTAAAATTATTACTATTTGTTATAGGGCAGTGGATAGTGATGAGAAGCTCGGCCTTAGGGCTATTGTACAAACCTTAAAAATCAAACAGAAAATGTCATAACTGTGGAAGGAGAGAGAGAGAGAAGATGCAGACAAACAAAAATGAAAGGAAACATCCATACCGCACCGGGATTCGAACCCAGGTTCAGATGTACCAACCTATTGCCAGGCGAAAGCCTTCATTATATGGCTGTTCCTGAATGGCAAACGTAGGCTTAAATCACTGAATTAAAATGCTACAATCATTCAACAACTATTTTTAATTTATCAGAACCTAGAATATATTTAATAGGGGTCTGAGACTCATTTACGTCTATAGAGCAACAGTCAAAAACCAGAATTTCTTTTTAAGTAAATTCAAGCCTAAATTAAACAAGTTTTTGAGCACGATCTCTGCAGTCACATCCAATTCAAACTTTTGTGTGTGTGTGGTGTTACTTCTATGACGTCATAGACTTTCAATACATTTTACAATGCAATGTTTTTTGATATAGTTGCAAGAAAACAGAATTAGATACGAACCGCATACAACGTGTAAGAGAGGTTCAATTTTATTTAGGAAATGCGAGAGATGATGTACCGGTCGCTAGGGCTTTTTTTTTTTTCAGAAAAAGTTTGGGAACTTTCAAATGAAGAGAGGAAATGCAGCTAACCCCTCCCCCATCCCACCCGCGAAAGACAGTCCTGGAAGAAGTGCCCTCTAAAAATTGGATATTACTGGTTGTACGAGTGAAGTTTTAAATGTTTATACATTGGTAATTACATTAGTTTTTTTCAGTCAAAAATGTAAATAAACAACAAACTTTAAAGGAGTAAAGAGTTCTGCATCAATTTTAGATTGCTAAAAGAAAAATGTCAATGCGGTTTCTTCGTTGAAAAATACTAAATGAAATTTAAAAAAATACTTAAAAAATAAAAAAAAAATCCAGCTTCTGAATGGAAATAATTCACTTGTGATATAATACATTATTTTTAGTTGTCTGAGTCAAAAAAAAAAAA
>JAFIDM010009631.1:17914224-17949895 GCA_023159025.1 Thereuonema tuberculata | reverse complement strand
ATTCAGGAACGAGCCTAACGTATTAGTTGCTTTACATGCCACTCTAAATTCCCACATCTATCAGTACGGGTTTTATTTTCCTTAACATACCTTTGTCGTACTTAAGCGACACGAATCTGCGCAAATCATTTTTTCCCCCTTTTCCTGGCTATTAATATTAATCGGTTTTATGTTACTTTTTTTGTAATGTATAATCTCATAGTCAGGCACACAATGGTGATATTGTATGATGATGTTGACTTTAAATACACATTTTTTTAAATACAAAAAAGTCACCAAATGAAAAACAAAAACAAAAAAGATGTAAAAAGATGCCTCAGGAATATACATAGTAGACCTCCTCTAACTTGTTTGGTGTTCCGTTATAGGCCACTTTTAATTCGAAAGGATTTGGTGGCACTATATCTCACAATACGAAACTGCACAACTGCATTACCCGCCATAAGCCGAGAGTAATCAGTAATCTGATATAAAGATCCCGGAAATTCTATGCGGAAGAAAATTTTGAAGCTCTTTATGATAAAGAAGTGAACAAATTTGGATACCCTTCCTTTGGTGAGTCTTAGGCTGTCTACCGGTAAATCCCATCATACTATTACATGATATTCTTGCTTGATAAAAAGTATACGGATATCTCCTTGAAAGAAAACAAATTCAAACTGAAATCATATGTACACGACTTATTTTATCTATCAGTCTGTGATCATGGATTTAAAAATAATTTGTTTAGTAAAAAACAGTGGCGTGCCCAGAATTTAGAATGGAGGGGTTGGGTGTACAAGGATAATAGTTTCATCCACTACCAAGATTTCCATGCTAATAATTTCTTCTTTGTTTCTTTTCCTTCCTTCTTTTCTAATATACATTACATATAATAGTTAACGTTTATGACATTGTATCTTATGATTCACTGTATTTTTGTGGAATCTCCTACGCTTTGAGAAATCCTTCTTCAGACGACTGCAGTTGTTACCTTGTCCATATCATTTATGTCGTCTTTCTTTAACCAGGGTGTTTGAGAATGTAATAATGTAATTTCAACACAACATTCTGGAGAGTATTGCAAGACAAAAAGCCCATATCAATGACTTCCAAATTATTATAGGGAGGAAATTATGCGAGGTTAGAGAAACCAGACACACAACCAATAAAAACACAATGAAAGGTCAAAATTAAAGTAAATACAGGAGAATCAAGAAACGTCATTATCTGGTGCGATTTGAAATGCTGGAAAAGTTACGTGGAATTGTTTATACTTGAGCTATTTCATTCACGATATCACAATTTATCTTGACTGAGTTCAAATCACGGTGCCAATAAAAGGTATCAAAAAAAAAGTAACAGGAAAAGAAAGAAATTCAAAGGGAAAAAATCACGTATTTATAAGAAAACAAATGAAAAAGGACTCATTCAAAAAAAAAGTGGCAATTCATTCTTTGCTTCTGGATACGGGGAGTCATGTTGGAACATGAACCGGAAGCACTCTTACTCCCGCCGCCGTTTGTTTACCATCGAAAGCGTTTCCGGACGTGGATTTCTCCCCCCTTTATCTTTCTCTCTCTCTTGAGACCGAAGATTTATGGCGCCCTGCCAACAGAAAAAGCCGATCCGTCTGCCCCGGAGATCTGATGACGTCATGGGGGTTAAACAAAACGATTTGGAACTTCTCGAGATCGGTGCAGACACTGAGCTCCGAAATAAAATTCTTTGGGGGAAAAAAAAGTTGGGGGAGGAAGGGGGCGGAGAAAAAAGAAAACGAGAATAATTGAGAAAACAAAGATCGTATATATTTTGTTCCTTTTTAAACCAACAGTGTTACCAAGAATGATAATGGTAATGATTAATTCGGAGATAAAAAGTATCAAAAGCAAGCCTATTGGTATAAAACAAGAGGGTGCTGAGATACTCGGTTTATCGTACTGGACAATTCCAAGCTCGGCAGTATTTTGCTTCCAACGCTGATTTTGTTAGAGTGCTGCCCAATCAAAACTGGCAGAAAACAACTAAATTCTTTTCTTTCCTTAATATTAATTTAGTTCTTTGAGAATTCTGTAGTAAATTCATTTATGGATGTAGTATTTCTAATAAGTACTGCAAGGCAGTTGTAATAAATGGGAAACATATATAGATCAGACAACAAATATAATGTTAGATAAAAATTAATAATATCGTGAAGTTCTATTAAGTTTATCATTATTATTAGTAGTAATAGTAGTATATAGATAACAATATGCACTGATTGATTGATATGTGTGATCAATTCAGGTCTTATAGTTGTCTTTTAAGAAGTCTTTCGTAACTGAAATGGCCTAATATCAAGCTTAATTGATTTTAAATGACTTTGAAATCCTTTTAATTACTCAGAAGCACCAATGATTGTTGCAGTTTTCTTGTTTTAATCGTTCAAGTTTCAATTTCTCAGTCACGGTACTTTGTGAATATCTTTTTTTCTCTGATGTTCTGTGATTTCTAGACTTATCAAATCAATGTAATATTTCAAGTGTTACAAAATGATCATTCCTCTGTTTATAAGTACTGGGACAATTTCACTGCAAGAGCTAAGCAGATGGTTTCTTTCTTCATCTTACACTTGCAGTTATTGATAACCATCTTTAGTTAGACTCTGAACCCTAGATTGGTTAAATCTTAGTAAGCCACGCGTGTTTCTTTCACAGACTGAAAGAAATGTTATTATTAAGTCATTATTAAAAAGGTTAATTTTGTATTGAAAGGAGTACGCTATACAAAAGTAAATGTACAGATGTACGCAGTTGGAGCGTTAATATACAATAAATTAAAATGTATATATTCCATACGTAAAGCAATGATATTTCATACATATAGTCCGACCACGATAATGTGACGATTCGACGTCAGCACCAGTCTCTCTCAGAGATTCCGAAGAATATTACGTTACAGCTATAAAACAAAACAAAAACAAATTAATTTTAATTTTAGCCGTCCATTTTCCAATTCCTTTCGGAAATACATTCGTAAAATAATTTTTCGAGCACTGCTCTGTAAAATACTCTGGGGCGACGACATTTTAAGCCAAATACAGACCTGTGCGTTGAGGCGCGCTCGTTTGTGATTGGCTGAAAACAGATACGTCACAATCACGTGGGGTTCCTTCCCATCGTATTGTGCTTGAACTATATGTGTATTCAAAGTTCTTAAAAATTTATTTATGTCCTTCTTGTTTAAATCATAATATTATTTTTAACTTCAATTTTCATATGTAAATTCGTATTACTTAAAGCGTAATAATAAGTTTCTGATTTCTTTCCTATACAGATGCAAAAACATTTATCGAATTCCTTATTCTTTTAGGGAGGATTATAAAAACCACGGAAGCGACAGTAAAATGGTAAAAATACCGATGAAAAGAGAAAGAACTACATGTACATGATTTCCTCAATCTGAAAGAAGAGCAGAGAGGAAGAAAAATGCATAAACCTTATCTGGGAAAAAAAAAACTGAAACAACTTCGCCGTGATAGTAGAGCAGAGTATCAGTCCGACCGGAATTTAATATCTTGCATGTAGGCTATATACTCATACATGTAAATTAAAAATTTGTAGAAAAGTACTGTAATAAAGTCGCCAGTGAATCAACAATCAAAGTAATCTAAGTTATTTACTGAAGCTTACAAAAACACAAGTAAAAAAAACAGCTTCCACAACCATAACGAACAACAATGAATTTTGAGGATCATTGAAGGTTAATCCAAGAAGAGACGTAGTGCTGTTAACATGGAAAAATGGCAACCAAAAAACAAAAATGAGTTAATAAATCTTATATCTTAACTGGAAAAAAAAATCACTCCCCAACGAAAATCTATAGATTGCAGGATATATTAAAATAAACGAACATTTACTAAATATTTATAAATTACAGATAACATATTATTTATAAAATAATTTTTTTTCTAAAAATGAACATACAACAAACTGTAGAATATTCACAAAATTTTAAGGAAACTGAATTATATTTGAGACAGATATGCCCCTAATCACACTAAACGAGCATTAGTTAATTAAAATTAAAGTTGTTTCCTCATGCACAAAAACTAAACTTCAAAAATTAACAGCAATTGCCTTAAAATGATCTTAATCCAAATTAATACACTTCAAAAAAACTGGAACAAAAATAAACAAACAAAGAAATAAAAAGCAAGCAACAGATAAAAAAAAATACACAAATATCAGATGAAAATATAAAATGTTCGACCAATTAGTAGTGAATAATTAATTAAATAGTAATTAGTAGTATAATTAGTAGTCAACATGACTCAGCAACACTACTGAGTTAATGGGATCAACAACTGTAAATGTCAAATACTGTAAATGTCAAATTTTAGTCAAAACTATCTAAAATCATAAAGAAACAAATTTAGATGTTGCGAAAGTAAAATAGATACAACATTAAAAAAAAAGGCCTTAAAAAAGGATATAAATATGAACTGTCGTAAGATTTGTGGTAAATTTAATATAAAGCAATCGTATTTAGAATATATGTAATGCTTAAAAACTTGAATAATACATACTATCAAACTCATGGAAGTTGACGATCCCGTATTTTCGTGATTTCACGTAATTTGCGCGAGAATAGTCTCTATCCATGTCTTCTCACAAAATATTGAAACATTTAAATGAATTATAATACGGGGAAATGCTTGAGACTTTTACTACAGTTTAATACAGTATTAATAACTTGAAATCAGTCAATAAACAAACAATAAATTCATTATGTAGCATTTTCCTAGTGGCAAGACATTAAAAATACTACATTTCTTGAGACCTGCTAAAGAGGCTAATGGCCAAATCTCGTAATTTCCGTGATTCCCGCGCAAACGGGATCGTCAAAATAAATGTGTTAGACTATATATCCAATGCTATTTATAGAAGTTCAAAAATTGTGGTATGCATATATAAAAAAATAAAGATTTTTTTTCCCCGTTCTTCAACTTAAATCAGACCGTAAATCGCAGCCCAAAACCGGATCGAGCAGAAATAAGCGGTTTTATCAAATCCTAATACTATATCATATTCGTATCTTTGATAATTATGAAATGGATCGCATAACAAGAAATATATATATGTGAGAAAGTTTGTGTAAGTACATCATAAAAATTGATTTTTTTTTTTAATTGAAAATTATTCATTTTCCTTTAGATTTCGTTTTACTTATATTTTTCTGCATAATATGCCACTAAGTCAGATATCGATAATACGCATCTCTTTAACTGCGTTCGACTCTTTGAGGAATTATCTGCGGCTATCATCACCCAAATTTTCGCGACACTTTTAAAAAAAGGCCGGTTTTTAGTGTCGCGGAAATATGGGTGATGATAGCCGCAGATAATGCCTCGGTTGGGTGTTATCATAGTACTGATACTCTGGCTGTTAAAGGTAGCATGTGAACTTTAAATTGTTTTTGACTCCCAGATAAAAATAAAGAGAGAATACTAAAATATATAAATTTTTATCAGTCTTCTTTCTTATAGAAAAGTAAGGCTCATCAAATCAGTCAGTCAGTCAGTCAGTGTGTGTCCCCCCTAATAACTTTTGAACCCTGAAGGGATCTCCATGAAACTTGATAGGCATATTCAAGGAATAGGAAATTTATAGTTGAAATATTTTCCAAATGGGTCCTTGTTGAAGAATTAGCACGAAAAGGCTACAAAAATACCCATAAAAAAAGCACTGGAATCTTTTTAAGTAGAAATAATAATAGAAATATTAAAATAAAAATAGAAATATTAAATTAAGTTGAAATATTAAAATCCAAAAGAAATCGCGCAGAAGGGTGAAATTTGAATGTTTCACTAATATAAAAAGTAAATAACAGACAAATTTCGAAAAGCCCAATTAAATAAACTTTACAAGATTAATTCAATTTTAAAATAGGCTACTGTAACCAATTTATTTTTTAATTCTTCTCCTAATGTGGATCTTCATATTTAAATCTTTCAAGTAAAATAAGATAAGGTTCAGGAACCGAAGTTGACTGCATTATGATGACTTTTTTTATTCTTTAATTATTATAAAAAAAATATTATTACAGTGGAACCCCGCTATTCGTCCGCCTCGCTATTCGTACAACTCGTTATTCGTACAACTTTTTCAAGTAAAATTGAACTCGCCATTCGTACGCTTGCTCGCGATTCGGACAGCGTGACCTTGTTACTGGCCGCCCCACGCGATCGTTTCAGTTCAGTCTCGTGCTAGCTTCCGTACGCTACACATCATCCACGCAAGCTTCATGAAACTTTGTGATATTTTATTGTTATTTTTTGTTATTTTTATTGAAAATAGTGCAGCCATGGGTCCAAAAAAGATTACTGATTCAAATAAGCCTAAAAGGAAAGCAGTGAGAACGACAAATGAATTGAAAAAAGAACTCGTTGCGAAGTTTGAAAGTAGAACTCGTGTCTCTGACCTGGCAACTCAGTATGGCATGGCGAAATCAACCATATCGTCTATACTGAAAAAGAAAGACACAATAAGAGAGGCCTATATATTTATTGTTTTCATAGTTTTTATGTATTTTACGCTTAAAGTATTATTACAAAGGTTTAAATAAGCAATCATCTCTGGGTTCTGGAACGGATTAATCCAATTTACATTATATCTTATGTGAAAAAATGATTCGCCATTCGACCTGCCTCCTGGAACGGATTGTGTACGAATAGCGGGGTTCCACTGTATTATTATTATGGAACTCACAATAATAATAGGCGCATAAATGACATTTCTTTATATCTCAAACACTGAAACTTAAAACCTATCTGTAAGCTTATACTTTAAAGAACTTGCTTAAAGAAAGAATTCTTTAAAGAAGAATTGTGGAAATGAATACATACTTATATAGCTTTGTAGGCGTAAAAGTTGTGACATTTTATTTAAAGAATATAAAACATCCAGCCTAACACAGAAAATAAAAATTTTAAAAATTAATAAAGATGACCTGCCGTTGCATCCTAACTAATTTGAAAGAAATATTAAGAGAAATTGAAAAGATAATGCTATGTCGACTTCCCTTTCACTCGAAAATCAAAAAGAAACTTCCAATAAATTTCGTTTAGGTAGTAAAGGATGATTTGCTCATTATGATCAAAGACTTTAGGTCATGGTAATTTTAATAAAAATCTTATTTTCTTTGAAAATCTTTAACCATATCATACTTAAGAACCTTTTTCAACATTGGGTCTTTTATCTTACTTCTATCCATTGCTACATTACGAGTGAAATTCATGAAACTTTTTGTTTTGTTTTTTAACTTTTTTTTAAAGAAGGTTCTTAGTTAATGAAGAAGGAAAAATTCCAATTCGTTGCAAGAACCAGAAAAATGGAGCAGAGGAAAGAAAGAGAGAACAAGAGACAGAGGAAATGAAAGCGCCTGTCAAAAGTGAATCCAAGGTGGAAAGGTGGTGCATGGAGGGTGGTGGTAGATGGAGGATCTATAAAACATGCTCGTGCATACAGAATCACAACACGGCAGAGGGGTGGGGATCCTCCAATGTGTTACCTGTCAGAAGGTAATCTCGCATGGAGAGCCAACTCCTTCCGCTGTTTTATTATCTTGTACTGAGTGGGAGGAGGACCATATGGTAGGGTGGAGGGTATTCAACTGTCTGTCTCTGTTTTTACTCACTACTTAACGGTGAGTTATACCTTCCATCCACCAGAAGCAATAAAACGTCGCGCAGCCATGGCTGTCGTTTCAACAGACCACCCCTCTGAAGAAGAAACCTGAAAGATGCTTTCACCACAGCATCCCACAATTGCAATAAAAGATGGAGAAAGCAGCTATGGTTAATGACTAAAAAACAATATTACCCTCTTAATAATTTCCTCCTGAGACATCATTTTAATGTAAGCAGATCATCATATGACGAATCCTTCGTACATTATCCACTCTTATCGTAATGCTAACGTTATTGATGATATATTGAGACAATATTTTAAGCAGATCTAAAAAAAGGTTTTATTTAGGAAACTGATATTTAAAGTAATTACATTCAGTAAGTCAAGATGAAAATTACATGCAGTACAATTTCCTCAAATATGCATTTATATGTACTTTTTGGAGCAAAAGGTTTTCTAGCAACGTAATATTTTTATAATGTTTTTTATGCAGATATTTTAGCTATTGATTATTAGATTGAACAATTAGTAGCATCAATCAACTAAATCTAAACATAATAAAGATTCAATTTCGGTACGTAAATACACTTCCACTAAAATCACTACAGAATGCACAGGCTTCGTAAATAACACTAAGGAAATGATGCAAATATGCAGAATTCACATGCTTTAGCGATAATTAACAACTTTTCGATTTACTAACTTACATAATTAATAACGATTATAATAATTTCGATATATATGGTTCATGTATCCAAAATGGTGATGTTTCAGGTCTCTGGGTCGAGGCTGGAAAAGTCACGTGATGTGGATAGTTACATCTAAAAACAAGGCTGAGATTACCGAAAAACCTCTGTAAATTAAAGATTTCTCAACTTTAAATATATTGAATTACCGGTATACAATTAAGGAGGCGTATGGAAATAATGTAGATACGTTATTTCTAGATGAAAGGACTAGAACAAATTTCTCTTTAACTATATTTATTCCTTTCATCTAGAAATAACGTATCTACATTATTTCCATACGCCTCCTTAATTGTATGCCGATAATTCAATATATTTAAAGTTGAGAAATCTTTAATATACAGAGGTTTTTCGGTAATCTTAGCCTTGTTTTTAGAAGTAACACATCCACATCACGTGACTTTTCCAGCCTCGACCCAGAGACCTTAAACATCCCCATTACGATAATAACAGACACTAAAATTTCACTAAAATTGAAGTAATATGAACAATGACAATTGGTATTGTATTGTATCGTAGTATATATTTTTTTAAGGATTTTGGGGACATTTTACAAATAAGTTAATAACGGTTCAGATATATTTGAAAGGAGATGTTGGGTGTAATCATCAAATTATCCGAATTAAAGGGAAATGTAATATTTAATATTCAAATTATGTATAGAAATCTGAAGTTCTCTTCTCTTTTGAAATACAAAGAGCTTAAGGCATTGAGAAATTCTTTTGAAATAACACGACAAAGACTTTTACACGTCTTCGCTGAACTCTTTAAGAACAAATATTTAGTAATGAAAAAAAAAGTTCGTCTGCAATTCTACAGAAAATTTGTAAGAAAAATCTTTAGATTAGGATATCAATGGATAGAAAGGCATTAAAAAATATTTCTTTTGATCATCACAATAGCAGAAAATTAACAAAATTATTAACATCAATGGTAAGATAAACGAAAAACTGTCTACATTAAAAGTCTTTCATCGTAATGATTTCTTGATGAAAATCTCTATAGAAATATGATTATCCAAACCTCATTTACCAAAGGATATTTTTAGGGGTCTTTTCTCTTACAAACAAAGAAACTTATATTTCAATTCAACAGCAAGGCTTAAAATGCCTCAATATTATTTCAGATTATGTGACAACACATTAATAGGTAAGTGCTTAAAATAATAAATAAAAATTTAAATAGAAATACGAATACTTGAAAATAAAGACAAAGATAATCGTTCGTGCAAATACTAATACAACAAATACTAATACAACTAAAAACACGGGAGGAAACTATAAGGAGAAACATAAAAAAGAAATGCAATTAACTAAATCAAAAGATAAAATTAAAAAAACAAGGAAACATACAGTAATTAAGTAAACGTGTAATATTATAAAAAGAAGACAAAGCTAGGCAATAAAAGTTCTAAAAGTAAGCCATAAATATAAATAGAAAGACATAAATAATAAGCCAAACTCAATATTATATAAATGATACAAGTATTTAAAATGACAAGTGAGATTTAATTAGCGCATTTCTAGTTTCAGAGACATTCACTGTTTTATATTTCTTTCTAAGAATGTACGAATCTCTAAAAGACAAACTCTTGCAAAAGAAAAGAACGATCGATGAAAGTTCTTAACCATAAGGACTGTCCGGCGCCATATATTTTTAAAATTCTCTGTCTTGAACACGACGAAAACACATTGTGAATCCGACTGCTGATGTAATAACTTCTGAATTCATGCAACCATTTATAAGAAATTTAATCTTTTTTTCAGAAAACATATGTAAAATCATTTCGTGCAGAAGTAACCTTCGAAGCACTGTCTAGCCTATGAGAATGTAGATCTTATTTCAATGTAGTTCACAAGAAAAACTTCAGCGGAAAGAAATCCGTTATTTTAACTAGAACAAAGAAAATAAGGTAATACGAAAAACTGAAAATAACCAAATCAAAAACTAAATGGAGAATATGTTAGAATGCAAGCATTTGAAAGTTCTTTCTTGGGGCCAAATCATCCTTTCCTTCTATGCTGCTAAAACTAAAACAACTTCATGAAAACGAGGCTGAGGAAAATTAATATTTCAATATCTGGGGGAAGACTCGAGTGCTATCATTTGTACAGATTTCTCCTTTTTCTTCTCGATACGATCAAATTATCAGCATCCAATGTTAGAATAACCGAAAACATAATTAAAAATGAATTTTCCATCAACTTGCATGCGAGCGCTGTATGGCGGAAAAGATCATTCAAAGACGAAAATAAATAAATCGCTCTGAAAGCAAATCATATGAATAAAATGGTGAAAAAAAAGGATGTTTCAATGATAGAAAGAATTCTTTCAATTGGTAACGGTAATTAAACATTTATAAATTTCTTGAAGAAGTAAGGAAATTTATAATGTAACAAAAAGTTCAACTTCAACACACAAACCTGACTTAGGGCTAAATAGGAATTGATCATTAACGATCTCGGTGTTTGCGATACAAGTTCGTTTCGCCCCGGGGTTAGTTTATTGAGATTATACTAAGGAGTTCCCACGCAAGGCAACACAAGATAGGCTTACTTACAGTGTGCTGAACATCTTGGTGAGGCCTCCATCTCGACGTTCCCGCAGAATGTCCCAAACGATTCCACCTTGAAGATCCATTGGGCGTTGATTGTCCTTTCCAACGAAGACTGGTCCGGCAGTTGCCACAACAGCATATCATAACACTTTGAACCACTCTGCGATGACCGGCATCCACGGATGATTGTAAACGATAACACACACTGGAATGAATTATCGCCCGTCCGAACTCTATGAGACGGCGAAGTCACGAGAATGAAGACTAACACCCACAAGAGAGAAAAACATCGCTTTCTCCCTCTCCCACACTTCGCCACACAAACACTAAAAATTCTCCTTTCATCATGTGTACTTTTTAGCTTGGAAACTAAATGCACCAATCACAAATCAGTCCGCGAAAGTGCAACAATTGTATTAGCTACAATCAGGTTATAAGAGACTAACAGTCTAAATGGATTATCTAGAAAACAAAATAACGGAAATACAAATTAACTAAAATTCCAAAATGGAATCATTCTTATGCAGACGAAAATAAATAAAAAAAAATAAAACAATAATAAATTCCTACATTTTAGAGGTAAACACAAGGAGAAAGGACAGTAAGAACTAAAAAGAGAAGAGAAAAAAAATAATAGCAATAAAAGGAAAAGTGGCACGGTTTGAAAGGAGAGAAAAAAAAATACAGGGCAATAAAAAAACCGTGACAATATAATCTGTAAGTCATCTGTTCAAATGAAACAACTCGATTATTGGTTTAGATAAAATTTATATTTCAAGCGTTTTACATTCATTATTACCATCCAAATTACATTAAACTTATTTAGACTATTTCGAATGAAAATCATGCCTTTATTTTAACTAATAACTTTTGTTATTCAAATAAGCAATATCCAGCTGCGGCTGGATTTAATTTCCTGTATTGTGGACAGACTTTTATTTATTCTGAGTATATATTTTCCATCTAGTGAAAGCGTAATTAAATATTTTAAACTAATTATCTACTTTGGAATTTAGGCATTTGTAAAGCTTGTATTGTACGCTTCAATTACTTACGTAACTAACTCCATCACGAAGTCAAAACAAACTGTAAATAAAGCTAACAGTTAAATTTAGTATCTTTTAAAACTTTCATTTATATATATATTTTTCAATAAACTGTATAGAGTATGAAAGACATCAAAATTTTGGGATTTTTCCACAACTACCAATTAAGCTTTATAAAACGAAACGTGGGTTTATTATGATCACTCATTATTTCTAATTCGTTGAAAAACAATTGTATACTAAATTGAATTGAATTGAATTAGGCGACATTCAATATTTAAATTAAAATAGTTAATGAATATCTATAAGTTCTGATATTCTAGCTGCACTTTAGAATTATTACCTATTTGGCAAAAAGTCTTTCTATAATAAGAAAGAAATTTCGACGTAGCAAATAAAAAGCTTTCTGGGTCCGGTAGCCGAGTGGTAAGGGGGCTTTTGGCTGCGGGTTGGAGGTGCAGGGTTCGATCCCCGGCCTCAGCGGAGGCGGGGATTTTTTCCTGGCTCCATGCCCTCCAAGCAGGTACTAGGGTCTACCCAGCCCTCTGTAGAATGGATACCGGGTTTCTTTCCCGGGGGTTAAGGCGGACGGGCGTAGGGCTGACCACCAAACCACAACTTAATCCCGTTGATCACAAAACGCCGCGACCCCAAGGGCCACATAGACCTGTCATGGAACACTTTCACTAAAACCTTTATCAATATGTTTACCTGTCTGTGTCGAAATTTCGTCCTACACGACGTCACTGAAATACCGTACAGAAACGTTTCTATATAGTGTTTCATAACAAAACATTAATTTGAAGAGAAAATATTAATTAAAAAAAAATAATAATAAAAGAGTCCGTCATAGTACTTACTTTGATGAACGTTCTTGTATTTGAAACATGTGAATTCTAAAGCTTTTACAAGTTATATAATATACTACGTGTGTATTTAAATAGATATCTACTCGTACCCGCGTTCCTTATTTCCGTGTAATGCACCTAAGCCAATTTAAGGCGGTGAATTTCCACTTCCCAAAGAAATTAGGTGCGATTCATTGCTATTACTTAGTTGCATAGAGTATATTATGAACAAACTTGAAATAGATGGTCTGTAGTTTGCCAATGCGATTGGCGGTGAACGCAGGGAAGACACCACAAGTAGGAAAACTAAGATAAGCGAATTCAAATTAAAGAGAAGAGGGTTCCAAACGACTGGCGTGAAACCCTATCCTGCGGTCAGCCGTCGTACAAAACTTACAGCCTTATAAGTCACCCAATTAATTAATATCTCATTTAAATTTTAACGTAAAACAAAGAAGCATAAGAAAGTCGTGGAAACGGTTAATGAGATTTTAAAGGAACACCAACTTGTGAAATTGGAAAAGTTCTGTTATCAGGTCAACTTCTTTTCTTCTTCTGAAAAGCTAAGAAATTAAACGTAATAACCGAAGCTTGTATTTAAAAATTCTTTCCCAAGCAAATAACATACATGAACATTTCACGAAAAACATTAAATACTATGATGAGAAAATCAAGACAAAAAAATACGTTTGTCAGTTATGATAAGGATCATTCAAATGAAAACGAGACAAATGACACTGTAAAATGAAGAATGGAGAGATTTTCGACACCGAACATAGATGGCGCCACTCTGGTGCAATGATGCACTTACAGGTGGCGCTACGATCACGTGGCGAGAATAGCCATCTGCTTTTGTTCAGGACTTAGTGATAGTGTATTGTTCAAACATTATGATTGAAGCAACGAACACTGAACAGAGCGCGGTTATTCGTGTTTTAACGGCGGAAGGAGTCGGGAATACAGAAAACCATCGCCCCATGAGTAACTAAAAATGCGTGTCTTTTGTCAAAGAGGTATCTTCTCAAGATACCTCAAGGTATCGAGAGGGGAGGTCATCGTTGACTGATGATTCGAGGCCAAGTCAACGATGCTTCCGTGGCGGAAGTTAATAGTCTCATCCGGGAAGAGCCACTCTGCAAGCTCCTTGCCGACAAAGTTGGAATAAGTGTTGGGAGTGTGTACACAGATATCAAAGACCATCTGCAATACCGGAAGATTTGAGCACAGTGGGTGCCACACAATTTGGATTCTGTGCAGAAAGACATTTGCGTGGATCCGATATCAAAAGAAAGGTAGCAATTTCATCGACAGAATCATTGCGAGATGAAACGTCTCTTAATAAGCCCTTTGGCTCGTTTTCATTTGAATAACCCTTATGTCGAAAATACATGAACCATAGCATCAAAAGCATTTTTCATGTTACTGAGACTCAGATCTTCTATAAAATTGGTTTCAATACTCTTTATTATTACGTGAAATTTAATGAACTTATCGCAATTTCTAAAAATAGTTATCAGTTGAATTTGAAAAGCTATGGGACACTCCTTCCCATTTCGTAACCATTTGAGACCTATTGTACCTCTTACATACTGAGAATGTTATACAAGTTTTAAGACGCAGTTCAGAAAAATTAATGAAAATAAGTTCGATAGTGTGGATATTAATAACAAGCTATCCATGCATATTCCTTTTCTATTTTAGTTCAATGCTAGTGATGGTGGATGGCTAGTGAATACTTTTCAAACTTATGTAAGAATGCAGAATGTGAAATAAAAGAAGACAACACATTACATTGACCAAGATATGATAAGTTATATATAGATATAAAGAGTGTGTTAACTTACAGTCCTGTGCTGCATCAACTGATTTATTTAATTCTCGATTAGCCATTATTATGGGGAAAGGTAGTCATAGATAACCGAAATAATGGTTTAAAACGAAGATAACCAAATTATGATATAAAATGACGCACTGACAGTAAATAATGTACTACATCGCACAATTGAAATTTTATACAGAAAACTTACAGAATGACACCGACGGAACCAATATAAGATCTAATGATTACCGTAAGGACGTGTTACAGCGAGATATTTTCACTTAATATTTTTTTCACTTTATTAATTTTTATTACAATTAATGGGAAACCGGCTAACCCACTCCCGAATACTCTAACAACTATGTTTATCCTCATGGTTAACATTGCAAATAAAGCAAAGTTGAGGTTTGGGATATAGTTTGCTTATGAACTGGACTGTGGAAAAGTGATAACATTGATTTAATATCTCATTATAAATAACAACCGCTTTATGCCTTCCTGTCTTGTAGACAGCTTGTGGACCAAGGCAGAATGACCTCGTCATCGCTCTTAGATATCTGACACCTCTTAGCTCAAGGCTATAGTATAACCAATCAACAACTCAGTTCCTCGATGGGAGGTAGGCAAAAGGAAAGCAAAACGAAGAATAATTCTTTAATGTAATAGTCGAGTGTTCCTCAGCACAGTGGCTGAGGGAATTTATCAGTTGTAATGTGCGAAACACTCAATTTCGCAAGACAAAGGTATTAGGGTGACTCTTTTATCGACCTACATACGAAATATCTCTCAGTATTAATTAACTGAAAATCTCCATCAGAGATTAAAGACCATCATCAACTATGATTTTCGAACACTTACTTCTGTATTACTAAAAAAGCAGGGAATTCTCCAGACCAATACTATTCGAAATAATTTTTTAAGGTTGAATCAGTAGTCATAAAACTAAGGAGTCTCAAGGAAATATACTCGTGCGATTCTTGTACAGTTTTTCTTCATAACTGTTATATCTGGGGGCACGGTAGTGCCCCCGCCAAGACGAGCCGAAGGCAGGAAGGGCACTACGTACCTTTTCTGGAAGTGTTTCGTCGTATTTTCGAACCCTCATAGCTTCGGCCTGGATAATACTAGAGAGCTCAAATTTTCAGGATAAGATGCAGTTACCATACTAATGAAATACGCTAAGTTTCATTTATCTAGCTTTTATACTTTGGATTTTATTAAGATCTGAAATACGTCGTACCCTCAATGCTTCGGCCTAAATAATATTGTGTAATAATGTGATTTCTTCCAAAGTGCAAACAGCTTGTATATACAAGTTGACCAATAGAAAAACAGAAAAGTAGGGTATTGAAAAAAATCCATTTTCTAAATAATCTTAAAACTAAATTTAGTTGTAATAGATAATCCCACCCAAAACATTTCATGTAAAATAAGTTGCCAAGACTCACATGCTCATAACGCTTTCACTGTTAAAAAGTTATCAGATCTCATCTTACAAAAAGAAATGAAATCCCACCCAAAACATTTCATGTAAAATAAGGGGTTGCCAAGACTCGCATGCTCATAACGCTTTCACTGTTAAATAGTTATCAGATCTCATCCTACAAAAAGAAATGAAATCCCACCCAAAACACTTCGTGTAAAATAAGTTGCCAAGACTCACATGTCATAATGCTTTCTCTATTAAAAAGATATGAGATCTCATGTAGAGCCAAGCCCCTAACTCAACGAGGCCTAACTCTACAAGCCCCAACTCTAAAAACCCTATATCTTGGTCAAAAAGTATGGCTTGGCCGTTTCATGGAACTATTTCATCTCACCCAAAACATTTCATGTAAAATACGTTGCCAAGATCCTCATAACGCTTTCACTGTTAAAAAGTTATCAGATCTCATCTAGAGCCAAGCCCCTCACTCTACAAGGGGGGGCCTAACTCTAAAAACCCTACTATCTTGGTCAAAAAGTGTGCCTTGGCATACTCCATATCCTTTACATAACTCCATGGGATTGTCTGTGTGACAGCCACGAAACGGCCAAGGCATACTTTTTGACCAAGATATAGGGTTTTTAGAGTTGGGGCTTGTAGAGTTAGGCCTCGTTGAGTTAGGGGCTTGGCTCTACATGAGATCTCATATCTTTTTAATAGTGAAAGCATTATGACATGTGAGTCTTGGCAACTTATTTTACACGAAGTGTTTTGGGTGGGATTTTTGTTACATAATTGCTAAATAAAGATGAAAAAAAAAAAAACAAAAAAAAAACTTTCAAATAAAATAGAAACATATAACTGTTCCATACCTCCTTCGTAGGTTTTTTCTCCTACCATATGTATTGTGATAAAAGATCTCCAACATCTCTAAAATAAAATGTAACAATTTACATTTATTAGAATAAAGCAAATTTTCAGGGGAGAAAGTAAAATCTTGGAGAAAGTAAAAGAACGGTAAAGGAACGTATGATAGAACACGGCACCTACATACAAAATCAATTAATAGATAAGTCAGAGTTCGCTGAACATTGTAAGAAAAAAACGCACTGCGTTAATAGTGAAATTAAAATTTTATGTGTGGAGAAAGAAACAAAAACACGAAAAATGATTGAAAGCATGTATATTCGAAACACGAAAGAACGAAATATCAATAGGAGTGATGGACTTGAAGTGAATGAATATTTTGTACGAATAGCAAAAGTTTTTATTGAGAAGCTGTGTGAAAATTGCAATATTAAGGTTACAATAGAAGAATTGGCAAATAACTAACAAATAGAAAGTTTTTTAGGAAATTGTTAATTAATAATAGAAAGTTGTAATATTATTAACAAAATGTATATGTACAACATGCAATAATTTAATTGTTCAACAGAATTTTCACTAACTCTTTGTAAAATAGGCTTGAGGAAGGGGGAACGATATTCCCCTGAAAATTTGCTTTATCCTAATAAATGTAAATTGTTACATTTTATTTTAGAGATGTTGGAGATCTTTTATCAAAATAGAAACATGCTGGAACCATTTCTTTTGCATGCCCTGTCCTTGGTTTTCCGCCTTTAACCTATGAATATCTGAACAGATATTTTCACCTATGAAGAGACAGTAAGAGGTGAAACGCACTGGAGGAAATGTGTGTCCCCTTTTATAACTTCTTCCCACTTTTAATCCCCCTTGAGGTTTGACCCCTTCCCTTAAGGTGGCCCTAGACGGTCAATATTTTGACCAAAACGGCTTCGTCAATCGATTGAGTCAAGCATGATTGGCCGTTTAGGAACCCGTTGACGCGCGTGCCAATCATTGAGGGAGATTGATAGAAAGTTTGATTTACGCCAATCATTGAAGAGGGTGCTTGACCGTCTAGGAGGGTTTTTATCAATCTTATCCTCAGTCATTGCTCTCGGCACAAGAAATGGAGTCCACACCCCTCGATTTCCACAGCGAAATTCATTCCGAACGTGAGTTCACATCAATTTTAATAGATTTATACCGAGACTGCCCTGAGTTATGGAAAGTGAAAAGCCAAGACAATTTTAATAGAAATAAGAGAAGTGTTCAAGTTTAAGTTATTATTTATATTATCACTTAATTTTTGTAAAAGATTAATAGAACCCTTATTTTTTTTTATAAGAAAATTTTTAATCTTATATGATAAATCATTTTCAATTATTTTATTTATGACAGGTTGTATAGCTATTGGTCTATAATTTTCTAAATTTTTAAAATTATTATTTTTAAACATTGATATAATTATTAATTTATCAGGGTAAATTTTTTTTACTCTAAAATTTTAATAATCAATGAAGAAACCAAATTGGAGACAATATCTGAGAATTTTTTTTTTTAGTTTTAATAGAAATTCCATCTATACTTACTGAATTTGTATTTTTCATATTATTTATTATATATTATATTTCTGCAATATCAGGTTTTTCTTTTACCATTGTATAAGTGATATTCACCGTATTATTTAGATTTTTAAGTAAATTTATCCCACAACTATTATCAGGCTTTAATTCTATCTTATTATAATAGGAACAGGATTTATTTGCCAATTTAATTTCTTTATTGTGTCGTTCAATTGTATCTACTAATTTATTTATTTCCTTATTATCTTATTTTTTTTCTTTTCTAAATACAGTCGGACCCTGATTTAACGAACCCCTATTTACCGAATTTCGCGATTTAACGAATTTTTCTTTTTCCCCGATTAAAATGAAGGCAAAAACCCCTATTTAACGAATAAGAAACCCCGAATTAACGAATTATTTCAACAGCCGAATTTTTTTTTTTTTTTTTTTATTTGTTTGGGTAAACATACTTATAAACATATCTAATGCAGCAGGATATAAATGAAGCTGTATTTTCTTCTCTAAATAAAGTCGGAAAAGAACTTTTTCCGAGTCAGGAATCAAGGAAATTGTCAAACATTACTCAGTACATATTTCAAAATTTCAAATTAACTAGTCGTAATTATTCGCTGTATTATTAGCTGCTGAATAAAAAGTGTTCAATTTCTAGGTCAGTTCGATTTTATAAACCAAGAATTTTTTTTTTAGTCTGGCTTTGCAATTTAATAATAAAAATGATAAAAATGTTTCTTTTTTTTTTTATTAAATTGCTTAAAAATTAAGGTGCGTCTTAGAGTTCGTAAAATACGGTAATTATGGATATTTTTGTATAGTTGCTTATTAGGGCTGTTCCATAAGGTAAATGCAGACATTTTTTATTTTTTGTTTTGGACCCCGATATTACGAAAAACGCCCGATTTAACGAATATAATTTTCGGTCCCGATGAATTCGTTAAATCGGGGTCCGACTGTATGTTATTTATTTCACCCATAAATTTTTAGGTGATTGTAGAATTTTTCTTAAAGTTTCAAAATAATATTTTTTTGTAATTAGTAATTTTTTGTTTTAACATATTTCTATATTTTTTATATTTCAATTTGTAATTTGTATTGGTTGGATTATTTCCACCGTCGTTTCCTCTTATTACTGTCCTTTTTCCGTTTAACGGCAACTAAAATCAAGGCAAGGAAGCCTAAATCTGTATTTGAAACCAGATGATAGGTATGTAGGTATACACTATATTTGATAAGTCACGAAAACGTTATTTTTCGATTATGAAATATTATAACATGTTACAAAATAATAAATAATAATAATAAAATAATATAAACTACACGAATATTATAATATAAAGCAAAATTTCACACTCATTTCACAAAAGTCTCGCAAAAAAAGGAATGCTACCATCCATTACTGAAACTCCACTACGAATGAATTTTGTTCAAAAGAAGGAAGCGTGCCTCAATCGATTGCCTCCCTCTTTTGATCAAACGATTGACCGTCTAGGGCCAAAGATTGAAGGGTTATTTGAAGCACGCGCCAGAATTGACGAAACCGTTTTGGTCAAAATATTGACCGTCTAGGGCCACCTTTAGACAATGGAAAGGTGATTATTATACTGCCGTAGGCTTTAAGAGGGGAACAGCCGAACAATAGGTGCAATAAAAGGGGACACATTTTTGTGTCCAGTGCGTTTCAGGCCTAAGTGTAGACTATGTCACCGAATAAATGTTACGTTGGGTACATTGTTGGAGAAAGTCGATATTATATTGAAATTGACACAAGGAAGGAAATGAAATACCTAAGCCAGGCCCGTCCATATCTGATCAATATAAATAAAAAGCTAGTGATATTAGGAAGCTAAAGTAGGTTTAAGTTAGTAAAAGTAAAATCCTTAATGCTAAAAGTCAGGTCTTTAGGAAAGAAGGTAGGGGTCGAAAACCACCAGTATTTTACTCTTTCAAATGTAATAAACACTAAGTCTAAAACTGTTTCTCTTTATCATTAGCTGAAACATGAAAGATAGATAATTGTTACTTGGTGTATTTTTCCAATTCTAGCAGAAACTGAGCTCGGTGAGGAAATGAAAAGCCAAAACAGACGATTCACAATTCTGATGTATAAATGAGCACTAATTTTAGACTGTGCATTGTGGATAACTGTTTGGATCTTACCATGAAGTGTTCCAAAGTTGGCACAGCAATGTCTTGGTAATAATTAGTAAAGAAACTATTATAACTAATCATACAAGACGAAATATTCTTCTATTGAGAACCATACTACATTTTGATTATTTCAATGTAGGTTTATCTTCTGACAATTTAATCAACAAATATTTTTAGATTTTCTTAAAACCACATTATATAAGCTCAACATGAAAGTATTTCAAGTTATTAATTAAAAATAAAGATAAAATTTTGATGATCTAATTATATATTTTAGCTTTTACAAGTAGAGAGATTTACCCTTCCTCAGCCCTGCAGAAGACTTGCATAATATAAAACTGAAATGGTTCCAATGACTGCTTTTAAAATTGAAATAAGTGTAATGATATTAAAGAATTAAATATTTGCGTTTATTTAGTTTTTATTTCTTTTAGCTAAACAATTTTATGGAGTTTTTAATTATTTTTTTTTTATATTTTTAAAAATCGTACTTCTCTATTAATTAATTTTATTTTAAAGGTTTGGTGTTTTTATTTTTCAATTATTCTGTTTTGTTTTTAGCAAATTCCGCGGACCTCTCCTGTTTCCATTTTTTTTTTTTACTGTACAATAAATTAAGGAATTTAAAAAAAAATCTAGAATAAGGTAAACAATAAAAGAGGTTAACAAAGTGAAGACAATTATAGACAAACAATTTAAAGAACGACCTTGTGGGCGGAGCTTAGGCCAGCAGGTTACACTAAATTACAGGAGAGCCTTCCCATAATAATAAAATTTAAAAATAAATAATTTAAAATAAAATAATTGCTTATAATGTATGTACTGTAACTGCATGTATTGCCATTTTAATGTAAATAAAACATGTTAAAAGCATATTAGTGTTGATTTTCGTCCTTTTTCGTCCTATTTCGTATTATCCGCGGAATTCGCTTATCCGTGGTTGCCTCGCCACCCAATTCCGCGGATAATCGGGAGTTTACTGTATATTTATATAATTATTTGACAAATGTTTTTAGCGTTTTATTTCCAACAAAGAGATTATTGTTTTATTTTGTAATTCAAAGAAGTTAAGACTTTATAATTGTTTAAATAGTATCAAAATCATAAAGAGAAACTTTCTTACATTTTATTGGAGAGACAATTACTAAGCTTGTCAATATTTTGTTTTATACATGTAAGTTGCATTCGTATGATGTTAAGCACTGCTTCATCGTATCGCCATAGCTTCGTGTGCTTGTGTCAGCTACAAACCAATAATGGACACCGTTTCGAATAATCAAGGATATTCCTCCAACCACTCACTAAAATATTCATGGCTTCTCGCGTCTAGGCACTTTTTAATCGAACAAATCTTCTACTTCTCACCCGTAACTTAAAGTTAGTTCCGTTGGCTAACTGCCATCTTCACTTGTACGCCACCTAGCGCTTGATTGGTGTTATGTGGCAACGAAGAGAATAAGAAGTGCTTTAAAGAACATGGAGTCTACTTTCCATAAAACCCTCGATTATCACTTTCAAAACTGACAAGCCGTCTTTTTTCTCATCATTTATCATTTAATTTAATTTTTTTGAAGAAACAGTTTTAGACAAAAGTTTAATACTTTTTCCAAGATCCACCGAGTTTATCGATTGCAAGATACCTTTTCTGAAGTTGGAGGTTAGATTTCCAGGAGCAGATAAACACGGTGGCATAATGATTTCATTTTGAATTTTTGAAATACTGTATTGAGATGGAACTTGTATAAGAAGATTCATTAACTGGGGTTCAAATTTAATAGGAAAGACATTCACCGCGCACGTAATGATCTCAAAATCCTGCCTTCGCTTCGGAAAAAATAAGAGATAAAACATGGGATAAAAATAGAGTTTATTCTAGTTCAATTTCTCACTACGGAAGAAAACTTTGGAATATCTGAACCACAATGTAGTAAACCAACTACAGCAAACCCAATTGCATTACCTCGACGGATTAATTTTATATCTTAATAACAAATATGAAAGTCTTTAGCTGAAATACATGATTTTTCTGATTCATTTAAGTCATTTTTTGCGGATCTCAGGGATATTTACTTAGCCAATGTTGCTCTTTGAACAACAGACTAGAATCGAAAAATGCTGAAGATCAACTAAATAGTAAGCCTGAGAGTTGGATTCAACCAACAAAATAACGTGACTTCTGAAAGTAAAGGGAAAATTCAATAAAACAAATTCAAATCGTTCTAACTAAAGGACGAATTATTTTGAACAGGAATTATTCTTATAACTGGACGAATTTACACCATATCAATGACATTTTCAGCTTCGTATTGAAATTTCCGGACTATGGTATGTGTGGGAAGTTGAGGATGTGAATTAAATTTAATCCCATAAGATGGTTTATAAGAGTACTCGTATAACATCGATTATAGCATAACATCGTACTGGTATAATATCGACTGTGCCGTTCAGGTGTAACCGAATGATCGAAGCAATAGACAATACGTGTCTGATAAGCTTGAACATGAGCTCAGCTTTACATCACATAGTGAAACACAGGAGTGTGGAAGGGAGAGAACATTTCCAGGACTGAGGAGGAGGTGAAATAATTGTGCTCATATTTTAAGTTAGACCATAAATAAGCTTCGTATCAAAAGGTAAAGAAATCCGTCTACCCTTTTCGGGGATCATTTTAAGGGATTGGAAGGGTGGAGACCAAAAAAAAAACGTATGTTTTTAAATTGGGCTATAAGTGAGCTGCATGCCAAATTCCTAAAAATCCGTCCAGATGTTTTCACGTGATGTGTGAAACCGAAAACAGACTCTGGACAAACACAGGACAGCAATGTTCCAGTAGAATAGAGACTTCGCATTAAAATAGATGAAAGTGCGTCGTTCTGGGTTCAAAAATAAGATATCTTAAAATGTATTCTTAAATTGTAACTTTAAAACATTGCTTATTATTTTTGTAAATATTACTTGGAAAATGATGAATTCTGAAATGGTTAATCCTCCTAAATAAATATATATTCCTTGCTCTTTTTGCACCAAACAATCCTCATTTGATGATCAGTCAATTCTTAGGCTAGTCTGTTAATAGGTTTTAGTAAATAACCTTTAGAATCACAAAGAATTCTTTAATTACTTTCCTTTGTTTGCTTCGAAAGAAAGGAATGCCGGTAAACCAATTTTCTAACGCAAACAGAAATAGGCAATTTAAAATTGACTGATCGAGGTCGTAGTCGGGTCTCATAGCAATCAATCAATGCACTTGCCTCTAAGCAAATAGATCTAAGCAAAATCGCGCTCTTTGTTGTGAGCTAGTGGCCCTTTATAAAGAGACGTTGGCAAAAGAAAACCGATTTCTAGTAGGCTTACTTGATTGTTACGTAGTCAAAAATACAACATATAGAAGCTATCCGCCATCCAAACTGACATCGGGACATTGTTCAATTCCCTAGAAGAATCTACATTTATTCGTCATATTGCAATGATTTTGATTGCAATGATTTTGATTACCTGCTTCCAATAACTTACATTAGCAAAAAAGTGGATATCAAGAAAGTTAAAGAGGTTTCATTTCTTCAGTTACTAAGATGGTTTTTGTACTGTTCACCGATGAATCTGTGCATGCTTCACAGAAAAGCAAGATAATTTTAATTTAGCTTTAATCAATTTATATCAATTATATTATTCATATTATCATCTTGTAACTTCTTTGTATAAAGATCCACTATTTTGAAGTGCAGTAAGTGGTTCTAGAAGTGCAATTTAATGGGTAGTTTAATATGCGCAATTGAAACAGGAAAAAAAGAGAAATATTAAGAATGTACAAGTTTCCATTCACCTCACCTTCACCTATCGCAAACGTGAATCTGGGACAGTTGTTTCGTCTTTATCAGACTTATCAGATTTACTTATCAATTCGAAGGCCTGAAGGACTATCGCTCACGGGAATTGCAAAATTATGAATTCTTAATATTCCTTTTTTTCTATGCTTTTCATCTACTATGTTATCATTACAATACCTACTACTAGGATCGCTAGGATCAATACACTTGTTGATATAACAAAAGGAAATCTGAGAATGACGAAGTCATCTACCTAAACTGAGCACGATTAAATTACAATATTACAAATAACAGTTTTAAAAAATACGAAAATGGAAAGAAAAACACGTATGCCTGAATTATTAAACTATAACATGAATAAGAGGAATCATACTGCAAGCCACTGAGTTAGGCATCTTCGTCGATGATGTAAAAGGAGAAGCACTCACCATGCATCGTTCTCCAAGAAAAGACACTTAAAAAGCAAATGGGAAACACGACACTAATCGAACAAGACAACGGCCCCACTCAAGAGAAACAATGGTAAACAATTAGAGTCGACGAACTAAAATATCAACTTGCAAGACCAAATCGACTAATGGTTCTTGCAGAATAAACGACTTTATTCATTCACTAGAAGACAATCATTTATCTCCTAGCATTAATTTATCATTTATCTCCTAGCATTAATTTATGTCGACAGATTCTCCAAGGACTTCTATACCAAACGAACCAGAAATAACGAGAAAAGGAAACATGGAAAAGAAAGCATTCTTATCAATAAGAATTTATGTATTTCCATAACACACTGAATTCCTGTGAATGAGAATCTAGAACCTTACGAGTGATAAAAGGTGTGTGAAAAGTTGGGAAGCTCACTCTCACCAATGGGACTCCAAAAAATGAACTAAACATCAATAAAATTTTGTATCTTCTAATGGCTGAAGAGTCAGTGAATAGTTTGTCTGATGAGTTATAAAAGAACGAAACAGCTATTCAGATTCCAAGTTAAAAATTCATGATGCGGTTGTCAGAACAGTGGATATTTTTTCCTTTATTTATGCTTCACCAGTGAACGCTAAGAGCCTTTATTTATATAATACAATTCACACAAAATTAAAATACAAGCGATTGTGTTATATAGAACTACCGACACATTTTATTATAAAGTTCGTTTTAAATTTCTTTAGGCAGCTGCGAAGAGGATTAGTGTGACATCAATTGTAATACTTTGGTATTACATAAACGATAACACATTTTCTTAATATTAGATATTGATCCTGATATATCTTGTAATAAATAAATTTCTAATATTATAAATTGTACATGTTTCATTGCCGTTCTCCTAAATTCAAAATTGTTCATTTTTCACTTTCTGATACTTGATAAAATGAAATAGTTTAATATTATTAATAATTTATATATTTTTTTAATATTTGTAATTAATGTGCGATAAAAAAAATCGAAAGTCAAGAACAGACATAGTAAGGACTTGCTATAAACATTAATGAATAAAAAGATCAAATAAAGATCCCAAACGCTTGCTTTTGAATGGTTAAATATTTTATGGACTACAATTTGAAAAGAAACCACTGCGATGATCGGTCATTTGAGATGTTTTTATTTAGGGCTATTGTTGTCTTTCGTTTATGCACAACGTTTCTGTTTCTATATTTAAAAATAATTTCGCGCAACGAAGCATCCTTTTTCCATGTGGAAATGCAGATTAACAAGCCTAGATGCTGGATTATCCCAGCAGGTTTGGATTTGCTCTTAATTTCACCTTAGGTGAAGGGACAGTTCATCCAAACTGTGTTCTAACATTTACCATAGTGATGATCGGACAACAACAAATTTTTTAATAAGTGAATTAGTTAATGGCTTCAATTAACCAATAGAGAACAAATATACGGAAGCCTCCACGTAAGAATTGAATTATTTAAATGTGGGAAACAAATATATTTAAAAACAAAGAGTTCAAACTAAATTTGAAAAAGTTAAAAGAATAAGGATAAAAAAATGAAAGATTAGTAATAGAAATTAAGAATCTTTCCCTAAACTCCCCTAAGCTACATATACTGGTTAAAAAAATTACCAACCTTTATTAGTACCTTTCTTTATTACGAATGAGAGCATGTGTATTCGACACTGCACTGAGTCTAAGTTAGAGTTTAGATCCAAAGACGGCTATTCTTGCAGCAAAATATAGCGTAACTCTTATCGTCGATAGCAGAGGACTTCGATCCCTTACAGTCCCTTTCCAGCACCTTAGATATATTCACAATGCAGGTATGGTCCCAAGTGTGGTTCAGTAGGTTCTTTCCAAACTCTCCAGCTTTCCACTGGCACAAAGCAATTTCGTCTGAACACAACACTCTTCCACTGTTCTAATGTCCAATCACGACGTTTTTGCCACCAATGAACGCTTACTGTTCTATTCTTTGCTGAGACTAGTGGCTTCCGAATGGATAGACAACTTGTATGAACCAACTTGTTCAACTCTCTACGTATGGTCGAAACGAACACTATGACCTTCGATGATATCAGATATGAATTGTGATACACTGGCATATGATCAGTTTCTGCAAGTATGGTTTTCCGGCCACATTTATTTTGTTTGATTACGGAAGATCCAATTGACTTCTAGTTGCTAAAAACTTCCCAGATGGGTATTCTGAAAAACCGGCTATTTCTTTTGTTTTATTAATCGTAGCTCCTGTCAAACGTCAACCGACGATTAGGGCTTTCCCAATTCTGATAGATCTTAAATTTTCCCCATTTTTACATGAGCAACTGCAATCGAATTCGATTGCAGTTGCTCGTTATTTATAAAACTCACCCAACACATCAGAAGCTCAACGATCGTTGCATTTGAATATATTCTTGTTTCTAACAATGGACTGCTTTACCTTAAGGTTCGTAATTTTTTGGCCAGTGAATTTGTAACTGGGATAAGATACCAATACGATAACCCGAAATGGATCTATCCTAAGATGCTTAAAAGATTGAAAATCTATAACTCCTGTATTTAACAATTCCTAACTTTCAGAGCAGAATTACAGAGCAGAAGGTCAGGAGATTGATTTTAATTTTAGGGGAGGGGGAAATCTTCAGAATGAGCCATAGTGAGAAAATTTTTATACAGCACTAAACTGAAATAGGAAAAACTGCAGGGAACAGAATTGCTAAGAGCTAGAAGAAAGTATTAATGGATTACTGATGTAAAAGTTTAAAGAACATTTGTCACCTGTTCGATTTTCATCCGAACTTGTTCGATAGTCAGACAACTGTTAGATGCTATCGGTGTTTCTTCTGCATTTGAATCATATGTGGCAAAAAAACTGTGCGTTTCGAAAAGAGCAAACAATTCGTTGTCTTCTAACAAAAGAACAAAGACTGAAAAATATTTTTCTTGATATTACAAAACCAGTTTAAAAAATGAATTTTAACAAGAAAATTATATTGTACAAACCTACTGATCTTATCCTATCTTTATTTCCTATCTATATATTTATTTATTATCTAACTGTTTCCTATAAAGATAAATAATTTCAATAATTACAGTAAATAAAGCCATACCCCAAGTCCATTACTCCCCACAGCTAACAAATCTTACAGAAAATTGCTTAACTTTTCCCAGTTCTTTTATCAGTATGAAATTTCATTAAATTTGTCCTTTTACTTCTAAATTTCTTAAAATGTAGGCACAAGTATTTATAAGTTAAAAATTATGCAAAACATGTGTGTGTATCACGATTATAAAGGAAAATCACTTTTTCAGATCCTTAGCACATTTTTTTGACTGTTGATTGTTTAATTTCTGCATCAATTTAGAAATCAATCTGCAACAGACATTTTGGGAACAATAAATAAAAAAGTCATATACTGAAAAGAAATGTCTTAAATGTCCTATTTCAGAGTTTGGGTCACAATTTCTAGACATCATTTCTAGACAGAACGATCAACTCTTGATAGGAAGACTTCGATATCAAACAAAATTATTTAACTAAAAGTCTTTATTAAACAACAAGAAATTTATTGAATCAAATTAACTGTTTTAAATATTCTTCATTTACGGAATTAAACTAACAACATGTTTGTTAGAATTACATCCCTGAAATCACAGCAGCTACATAAGACAAATTAGCTTTCAGAATTTAGCTGTCTTGATAATTCTTACCATCCTCCAAGTCCCACGACAACAAATTCTGATTTAATAATGATTTAATAATAATAGTTTAATGGACTATTATTGGAAAGAAATGTAAAAATATAAAAATACAAGAACATGGTGATGTCTTAGCTCTGACACAGTCAGATCAAAAATAAAACAAGGATTTGTCAATTTTTGCAAATTTTTCGTTTTATTAGGACTTCTAATCAGAACATGGAAACTGAACCTAGATAGTCAATTTTTCTACACCATCAAGTTTGTTTTACTTTTCGGTAAGCTTAAGCTTCTATTTATTTACTCAATTTGTACCAAAATCAATACGTGAGAACAACGAATATCATTTTGTATTCTATCATTAGAAAGTTCAACAATTTCAGCAATCCAAGATAGCAATTGATAAAAAGGGAGATTTTTTTTTCCTTTTTAGGCACGGGCATGAGTGGTAAACTGTTGGTAAGACCGCTTTGTTTTTGTTTTTTTGTTTTTTTTATTTTGTGGTCTTTAATAAGCACAGATAATTTAATAAAACATTATCTTAGGTTTATAGATTACAGAAGTTCCATGAATAATAAAATTCCATTTACAACTTATTGGCATATTTGAGATAAGGGAAAGTAATTTATGCATATGGACAATTCTAAAAACGTCTAGACAGAAAGAATGCCACAGTCAATAAGCAGATCTCAACGGATAGCTAAAACTTGTCATTAACATTTCAGCTTTCCAGGATAAATAGTGTTTGTATTTATACTGATTATAGATAGGCGGTTATACTGATTTTGACTTAAAATTGCCTTCTGGGGGAAGGGGTTATAATTATTTGGCTACACGAAGTATACAAATGGTAATATAAAAATTTCAGAACAAATCTATAATAAACTTGGGATTATACTTCATTAAGTTATGTTTATGGTCAAATACGATGTAGTAAATTTAGGTGACAAAATTTCAGTAATATTTTTATAAATATGGACTGAATACTAAAATCTACAGATCTCAAAGACCATTAAATTATTATTTTAGGATTACTTATATTTTTTACGTTTAGAACATGTTTTCATTACTAGTAATGTCATTTTCTGGAATGTTCCTATTTTCGTAAATATTATAACCCAAATAATCAGCAAATTCCTTAAAAAAGTGAAATGCCATCATTGCGTGCTAAGAGCTCATCAGGATTTTTTTTCAGCGTTCTATATAACTTTCGTTCAAATTCAGATAGCTGACTGTAATCTTTTTTCCTGTCAAATAAAAACTAGATTAAATAAATAAAAATGAAGCCCCGTGGAAACTGTCACAGGATACATACACGAATACTTTTCAATGATAATAGTTTTCTATTTCTAAATTTATAATAAGAGGCAAGTGCATTTCAGTGTCAAATCTTCCAATTCAAAACAATTTAGTTTCAAACTATTTCTGAAGATTCACGGAGGAATTTCAATTCATGATTTTTATCAAAGCCAGAAACGAAAATTGTGTGCAGCAAATTAAACAGATAGGGATTTGTTTGCTATTTAAAGTTCTAATGTTTTCAAAATATTAAAGGTAGACCACATATTTCTAAAAAGTGAGAAAGATGAGAAAGATTTCACTTCAACTCATAATTGTTATGACTTAACTTTTCAGAAGTAATTCAATATCAGTTCTTTCCAATTTTGAGGATTATTGAATTATTATTGTTCCTAACAGATTTTCAGCATTAAAACGTACACCAAATAGTGACATTTTATTTCAAAAACAAAATAACTTCAAAGAAAAAAAAGGAACAATCTCCAAATCGATAATTAAAATGAATAATTCACAGTTACTCGTATCTATTATTCACTATTTATTTCATTTACATCATTATGAATTGCAAGTTTAAATGTACACTTTTGTGTCTGTTTTTAACAATTAAAGTGTTCAAAAACAGGGACGTAAATAGGATTTCATTTCGGGTAGAGGTTGGACTAGTGACACGGTCTTCTTAACTGGCCTTCCAACCAAAAAAATATTAAAATAGAAAGAAAATGTTGTAACGCCTTGCCGTGGCTTTGTTGGCGTACATTGAATGAAAGGGTTGAGGGAGAGCTTTGCACAGTGGAATCCTTTGATTTAAATAGTTAAAGATCTGGTGCCGGGCCCTCTAACTACAGAACTTAACCCTGTAAATCAGTGAAGGATTATGAAGGGGGAGTTGGGACTTCCCTGTGAAGCAACTAAGGAGGGGCTTTGTTTGAAACACAGCGGCCGGGGTTCGCGATGATTCTTCGCAGTCTCGCCTTTTCCGGGCCGACCTTGCCCGAGGCTCCCAGCCCTCAGCGCGGGTTCTTCCCCTGACTTCAACCAGTGCAAGAGTCAATAAGAATCAAAGTTAACTGAATGAATAAATAGAAATAGAAAAGGCGGGATAACTAGCTTGGGTAAAGATATAACACATTTAATAAGGAATATATATATTTATATATATTTATAGATAGATGAGGATAGTGAGTGTGGATAAATAAACAAAATACATAAGCAAATCTTACCCTGGGGTTTTCCCAAATGAAGTCGTAAATACAAGCACACACTAAAATAACACTAAGATAAATATATTGTTCACACTTCTAGTTGACTCAACAGTTCAGAGTCTATCAATGTTCACGTACAGTTCGCATGATAATCTGGATTGATGAGTTCAGAGTTCTAATTTTGGTCCATACTCTTGAATATCCGAAGAGCAATTTTCCGACGGATGCAGATAGTTCTGGGAGGAGACAAAGTTATTCTGTTATGCAGGCCCAAAGACACGCAGAACGCTCTATGGGCGCAACGATAATCTTTAAGGCCGCAAATTGTAGCTTGGTTTTGCCTCCTGGTTGTCCAGCGGCCTCAGCCTGATCCTTTAGGGGTAAAGCAGCTAATCTAGACGGGGCTGCTGATTTCCCCTATAGCTAAGCCTCTGCCTTATGCAATCTCGAGGATGCAGCAGGACGCTCAGGCTGGTGCAACGATATCCTCGAATTGCGCAGGAAGGGACTGGTGGCTGCTGAGAAATGGCCAAGCAGTTTCGCTTAGCAAGGGTTACCTGGCCTCAGATCGTCGGCGTCCGAGGGGCAGCAATATTTAATGGTCGCTTGCCCTCTTCGGACGCTCTCTGCCCACTCTGTTGCATTATTTCTCTCCCCCTCAAAGTCCTGTTCGCTCGGAGTGACGTCACATGGCAGGCGACGAGTTGTCTATAAGGGACATCTGCCGAAAAGCTGTAAGGTGGATGGAAGAACAACGGATACAAAAGAAAGCAATAACACAAAGATAAAGGAAAGGAAAGATGGACCCCAGATGGAGAAAGCATCTGGAAGACAACTGATTTTGAGATACAAAGACGCGTTAAGATGATGATGGGGAAGATGAAGAAATGAGAAAATATTACTAAAAGATTAAATATATGTAACATGATGAAAATAGAGTATAGGAGAGAGAAATTATGTGACAACCACTAGGCGTTACAATGTAGACTAGATTTTGAGATTTCAGGGGAGGGGCAGTGTATTTGGTTCCCTCGGTTTCACGCCCTCTCCCTCCATATATGTCCATGAGCTCAAAAAGCAAAAACAAAAAGTCAGGATATAACTGCATCCACCGGTGCAAGTTGTACAGAAAGAAAAGAGCGGCCTCAGAAAAAAAAGCAGCGAAATAGATATAACACAGTAGGAATTTTCGAAGTTGTTTAAAATGAGTTGAAGGAATAAGAGATGCGATGACGGTCGAGTTTTGCCGATCGAATTTTTACTGTATTCATTAGGAAAGGGGCCACGAAATTTGTTTTGTAACTACAGTAAAACCCCGTTATTACGCTCCCGCTTAAAGCACTATCCCGTTCTTTACGCTCCTTTCATATGGTCCCTGGAATTTTCTATATAACTCTGTATACTTTTACCCTCTTATAACGCTTCAAATCCCTCTTGTAGCGCTTTTTTATATCGGAAATTTTGTATCGAAAAGAAATGTAACACTGTAAAGATTCTTTTCTTTCCGTGGTAGGAGGGAATCTTTGAACTCTTTGAAGTGCGGGTCTGTGATACAGTAAGTTAGTGCAAAATGTCGAAGCGGAAATCCCTTTCTATAAGTGAAAAATTGCAAATTCTCCGTAAGTACGACGAGAATTCTACACTAAGTCAGAAGGATTTCGCAGAATCTCTAGGAATTCCCTCATCCAGTCTGAGAACAATAATAAAAAATAAGAATGGAATTACCAATGCAGCGAAGGGTGATTGCAAACGTAAAAAAGTAAAGTGTGGAAAATATAAAGATGCCGAGAAAATTCTAATTGAATGGATTCATCAGTCCCGTGATGCATCAGTGCCATTAAGTGGCCCAATCATTCAAGAAAAGGCGCGTGAAATAGCGGGCAGTGCACTAAAACTGCTCCGAAAATATATTAGTGATGCTCCTAGTGGTGTATCAATTGATGTTAATAGTTACTTGAACCGCATTGAAAATGTCATAATTCATAACAGTAGCACACATACACACGGCAAACCACAATCAAAGA
Organism: Thereuonema tuberculata; assembly: GCA_023159025.1. Lineage (NCBI taxonomy): Eukaryota > Metazoa > Arthropoda > Chilopoda > Scutigeromorpha > Scutigeridae > Thereuonema > Thereuonema tuberculata. The sequence continues at coordinate 17,916,728 of JAFIDM010009631.1, read as the reverse complement.
TTTTTTTAATAGGAAATAAGCTCACATTTGCAGAATCAAGTATCTTTCCTGTAAAATGGTGTCTTAATGTTTCCCCATCTCATAAATCATTTCCCATCTATAGCGCTATTCCGCTTATTACGCTTGTAGGTCATGGTCCCTTGACGAGCGTAATAACGGGGTTTTACTGTAGCTTCAAATGCATTAAAGGCGGGCTTGAACAGCCTGGCATCAGATTGTCAATGTCGCCTGTACCACCGTCAAAAGCTAAGAAAAATAAATAGCAACCTTTCTTTATTATTTCCTCGGTTGCTAAGGAACTAAGTTCTAAAAGAAAAAGAAAATAATCCGAAAAAAAGAAACAGAACTATTGACTGCTAAACGAGTGCACAAATTGCCAATTGAAGCGGGTTTTTTTTTATGTATTGAAAGGTAATGACTTGGAATTATAGAGCTTCTCTTTTGAATCTGAAATAAAATTAATATTGCTTGAAGTTCCAGATCAGCAAAGCTTTTATACACGACTTTGAACAATTTTGTAGTTGTTCACGATTCATCAACAAATCCATTATTCTCGTCTCTCGTTTTTGCAAAACTCTTCATAATGCGAAAATTCATTAATCGAAAACCCTACTACATTACTTTCAAAAGAAAATTTGCAATGGGTTCTTGAGTCCTAAAGGAATCACTTGATTTTAAAAAAAAAGATGAATAATCACTTAAAAGTTTATATTTTTACATTAGTTTATGGTAATCTAGATGAAAATATGAGAGTTAAAAGTTTATATTTTTACATTAGTTTATGGTAATCTAGATGAAAATATGTGAGGTAAAAGTTTGTTTGCATTACATGCATCATCGCCATAGAACTGATGGCACCACTGGATTGCTTCATGAATGCTAATTTTTAATTTACCTATTCTGTCCAAATTTGGTCATTGTCATCCACAGATGCCTTCTGCAATGCTTCTTGTAAACTGAGTTTAATAATATCGTTTCCCAATCAACAACTGTTAAGCCATCGATAATGATGTTTTCCTCCACAAGTCGTTTTGGTTTCCAAACATTTTCTTTCTAAACCGAAAAATAAACTTCAGTAGCCTTTCTTCGTAAAAGCGAGAGTGTCATAAATCAAGAGTTATACTAAGCCAAGAGATAAGAATATTTTTTTTATTATAGATGAACTTACGAGAAATCTCTGAAAAATCACCTTAGGTCTGTATCATCTTTATAAATGGTAACTATATCGCCATCCAGAGAGGACATAGTAGTGCAAGATGCTTTCCATCGACATCACAATGTTTTCTTCAACAACACTAGCTTGAAAACGTTAAATTAATTGTAAGAACATTAGCATTAATAGCTAATATTTATTAGCCGAATTGTCAAGGCAATGGTACGCCTGAATCTGGATTCGAATCCCAGAGCCAGTTTGATTGTAAGTGCTGTAACTTACAATTGTAAGCATCGGGTACTTCCTCGAAAGGTAATCAATACGAACAGTACGAGTTTCCTCCTAACTGCACTCTAAACTAAACTAAAAAACTTAGAATATGTGGCTTTAGTGTTATTTGGTAAGGTTCGTAAGACCATCATATTTCATATCAGAAGGATATGCTGCATAAAAACTGATATGGAATTATGCTTGAATCTTCATGAAACAGTTACATTTATATTTTTACATTAGTTAAATTTTTACAGAATTTAACAGAATTGTACTAGAATATATGAGTTAAATTCTACTAAAATAACTATCCTGCATCCACCCACCCATCCACATATTCTTACTTTTCCAACCTGATAGTCATGAGAACCTCGGCCTTAGGGCTATTGTACAAACCTTAAAAATCAAACAGAAAATGTCATAACTGTGGAAGGAGAGAAAGAGAAGATGCAGACAAACAAGAATGAAAGGAAACATCCATACCGCACCGGGATTCGAACCCAGGTTCAGATGTACCAACCGATTACCAGGCGAAAGCCTTCATTATATGGCTGTTCCTGAATGGCAAACGTAGGCTTAAATCACTGAATTAAAATCCTAGAATCATTCAACAACTGTTTTTAATTTATCGGAACATAATATTTTTATAGGGGTCTGAGACTCATTTACGTCTATAGAGCAACAGTCAAAAACCAGAATTTCTTTTTAAAAAAATTCATGCCTAAATCAAACAAGTTTTTGAGCACGATCTGTGCAGTCACATCCAATTCAAACTTTTATGTGTGTGTGTGGTGTTACTTCTATGACGTCATAGACTTTCAATACATTTTACAATGCAATCTTTTTTGATATAGTTGCAAGAAAACAGAATTAGATACGAACCGCATATAACGTGTAAGAGAGATTCTATTTGATTTAGGAAATGCGAGAGATGCTGTACCGGTCGCTAGGGCTTTTTTTTTTTCAGAAAAAGTTTGGGAACTTTCAAATGAAGAGAAGAAATGCAGCTAAACCCTCCCCCCGGGGATACTTATAAAATAAAAAAAAATCCAGCCTCTGAATGGAAATTATCACTTGTGAT
>JAFIDM010009631.1:17889124-17901885 GCA_023159025.1 Thereuonema tuberculata | reverse complement strand
CATTTTCATTATTTGAGCTACCACAAAGGTTTCCTCGAAATCTCGAACAAAATTCTCTACTAGACATTTTTGGAGAATTTTGTTTTTTTATTTCTTTGTGGTATTGTTTTTACTATTATAGTTTTATAATTTTAGTTAGGAAATGCAGCTTGAGAATGTTGGGCTCCATAAAAGGGAATTAAATAAAGCAATTCCATTTCGCTTCTTAGTAAAGATTGGGCTTTAGGGTTGACTTCCTAAAGAACCTTGTGGCAGTAACGGAGATTTCGTAGCTTCCATATCTTTGGATCGTGAGTTGCCAGAAGCTTTGGAAAAAGAACTCGGAGTTACAGGCAAATAACTCGATGGTAATGATTTTAAATCCTTTCCCAAATCGAATTTAGGGACTGAAGAAACAAAGTGCTACACCTTGGCAGCAGATGTTAATGAGGTGGAAAACACAATCATTTATCCATTTGAAAACAAGGTATTGTTATCATATCTATGTCTGTGAATTGAAAAAGTTTCTGATTAATTAACTTTTCCCTTTTTTAAATAAATTAAGACTTTAATAAAATCAATAAGCTATAAAGTAGTTCCTTTGACAATTAGTTGACTTCGAAATAACGTTTTCCGGTGAAGTCATATTTCTTCCGCCGTTCCGCCACGGCCGAGCGGTCTAGACGGCGCGTCGGTGACTCGCCACTCGACTTCGAACCTGGTTCGGAGGTGCCGGGTGGCTGGACGAAGATGAGTCCAGATGGAGGGGGTGTCGGTGGCTCTATGGAGCCGTTGTAGAAGGCGGAGATCTCTTCAGGTGTTGTAGGGCGCCGCACGCGCTTCGAGGCAACAGTGGCAGCCCAAGAGTTGGCCAGTGCGGTGACTGCGTTGTCTGGGGAAGTGAGCAGCCGGAGAGCATGCGTCACTCTGCTGATGTCTGACAAGATGGCAACCGGGAGGAGGTTGAGGCCGCCCTGCTTATAGGAAAGGTAGAGAGGTTCAGCGCTTGCGCGCTGAGGAAGGGAGAGCCACCTCTTGCCAGCTGCCTTGATAGCTTTATCAAGCTGGTTGAGGGGCTTCTTAGGGATGATGCCGGCGCTAAGATGAAATTGAAAGCGAAGAATAAGAAAAGTGCCGACGGCGTCGAATTTTTGCCAGGGGGCAAGAAGGGATTGGTCGAGGGCGGCGAGATCTGCCTTGATGGCGGTGACCGCGTCCTCCCCCGTCCGGAAGTGGTGAAAGCCCGTAGGCACGCCGAGATGGGGATAAAGATCGTCGGCGGAAAGAACAGGAAGAGTGGCGGCGCCGATAGAGAACTGGTGTGGGTCGGCAGCTTTTGCTTTCCCATCAACCACCAGTGTGGCGTTAAAGGAAAGTCCAGCCCACTCTGTGACGGAGTGGGTGGAGTTAAGAAGGGATTGAAGGTCCTCAGGAGAGGTAGAGATGAGAGCAAGGTCGTCGGCATAAGCAAGGACAGGAGTGGGGGAGCCATTGAGTTGGTAGCTGAGACCGGAAGAGTGAAGAAAGGGCTCCATAATGAGGTTAAAGATGATAGGGGAAAGTGGACAGCCCTGACGGACACCGGCAAGAATAGGGATAGGCTCGGTGAGGCCGTCAGAGTGTCGGATAGCAGTGGTGCATCCAGAGTAAAGACGAGAGATCACTGCGATGGTGGCCTCATTAAGATCGGCCTATCGCAGAGAGAAGAAGATGGTAGCATGAGGGATCGAGCCAAAGGCGTTGCTTAGGTAGAGCAAGGCAGAACAAGTTTGCCTGGTGCGCCGGGCATCGTCGATGGCCGATTGAAGTGTGATATTGTACTCAGAGCAACCCTCGAATGGAAGGAAGCCCTTTTGCGAAGGAGAGAGCCTGTCATGGCGGATGCGCCACTGAGGAAGGCGAGTGGAAAGGCAAGAAGCATGTAGTTTAGAGATACTGTTTGAAAGGGCGATAGGGCGCCAGTTGGAAGGGATGGAAGGGTCCTCTTTCTTCTGAATGAGGACGGTAGTTAGAAGTCTTCCAATGCGGAGTAGTGTACTCCAGTGCATGTAGAAGATTAAAGAGAGAGGAAAGAACATGCGCGCCGGGGTCCAACTTCTTCCAGGCGTTGTACCTGATTCCGTCGGGCCCCGGAGCGGTGTTGGAGCATCTGGAGAGGCACTGCTAAACCTCAGAAGGAGTGAAGGGAGGGTCGAAGGAATCGTTCTTTTCGACGGGTTCCTTTGCTGGAACGGAGGCGGGAATATCAGAGGGAGAGAGAGTTTGAGAGAAGTAGGCATGATGCTCTTGCCCAGGGATTTGATAAAATGGAGAGGTGGGGGAGAGAACCTGTCTCATGACCTTAGGGCGGTTAGCCCTGTACAACTTTTGCAAGTTGGACGCGGCGACGGGGTCGAAGGGCGCCGCGTTTGGCCTTGGACGAAGTGGTGGCCTAGGTGGCCGGAAGGAAGCAGGGCGGTTGTTGGGCTGAGTGGCCGAAGATCATCTTCGGAATACTAAGTAAGGGATGTGAATCAAATGAAAATTCGTCTCCATCATTCCCCAGGGCAAAAACCTCTAGAGTAGATGAAAATGTGTGCTTAATACAGCAAATAGATCGATCTTTTTTTTTGTTTTTACAATAATATTGAATAAAAAACTTTTTAAAATGTTTAATATAACGATTTAATCACTACTCATTCAACACAGCTTTTCAAATACAAGATTCAACGACGCAAAGAAGTAATCTTAAGTTTCGAGGTAACTTACGGAAGTTTTAAACTATACAAAAATTAGATAATAATCCATTTTATTCATGATGATCAAAAGTCAATAAATAGTAAAAAAACCATCGTATGTAGAAAATGAACAACACATAATAACTTTAAGAAATATTTAAAGCTAGCTATTTTTTGAATCACGTGTTTACGATTCGAGATCGTTTACCTTTAATGCTAGGCGAACACTATTCGACCAGGTCGAGCATTTTAAAACGACATGTCTGGCAGAAACTGTCCGATGCGGCATGCAGGGCAGAACACGGCAAGCCATGCAGTGCATGTCTTTCGGGAATCCAATGAATAGAGTTGAAATACGTCACTGATGACATCATTGCTAAATATTCTCAATTCAACTGCACTGAAATCCATCAAAAAGCTATTATTGTAATAACGATCGTCATTCTATACGAAACAAGTAATAAGTTTATACTGAACTATAGTAATTTTATGCATCAAAATACACAAAAAACCATTTTCACGGAGGAATTTCGAACGATATTGAATGACTTATGCCTGTTTCTAATCTTTGAATAAAACAGCGAAAATAAGTTTTTTTCCTTGCTCTTCTTTTTCACGGGTTAGAGTATTTTCAGTAAACTGCCATATTCCTTTGGTAATTTTCTCAAGATTAGCTTGTTTGATTCAGATAGATAGTATACAACATTTGCTGGCTGTAATATGAAACTTTATATAGCAAACTAAACAAATAGACATTCTTTGAAATTATATAAGATAAAGCGGATTTTTCTTTTTTTGTTGTTGTTGATTTAGATATGTTCTTTTTAAGACTTTTTAGGAATAAATGTCGTCATCTTCATAATGTTTCTATTACAAGATTTTCATGAGAATTTCCACCGCACATTATGAATAAAATTTCTCCGCTTGAAGAAGTTATGTTATTCTAAGATAATAGTGGTGGCAAAGTCGTCAAATTGCAGAAGGTGCGATTACAGTATGATAAGTCTCGTTGGCAATTTCACTCGGCAGGGTTAGTGTATCGTTGTAAAATGACACAAAAAACGTTGACTGTAATTAAGAAAACAGAAAAAAATAATGAAATATAAAGAGGTTTTTTTTTTATTGTTTCTTTGCATCCGTTCGTTTTGGAGGTAAAGAAGCTTGGCTGTCATCTTCAAACGTTTTAATTAAAGCCGTAATATGAGCGAGGAAGGGAGACGGGAAAGGAGAGTGCTTTTCGAAAAACGAGAAAAGGTGACGCCGAGCAAAGGCTCCTTTGTTTTGTTTCGCCGGAGTCGAATTCTTCTTCAAACAAACAATACAGTCTGTTATTCTTCATCTATTCTCTCTCCCAAATAATGTGCCTCTGTAAAATCCCATTATACTTTTGTTTTGGGCGATAAAGTTACCCGAGAATTTATGGAGCGTTTAATTTTGGTCTCTATTTCCAGGGGTCGCTTTATACGAAGAAAAAGATGGCGAAGAGGGGGAAAAAAAGCAATTTAAGCTTCAAATTTTTTGTTTTGAGAGTAAATTTTGCAGTTCGAATAAGCGTGCAGACCTTAAGATTTACTGTAAGGTTCCAGAGGTTTTTTTTTATTATTATTTTTCTCTTTTGATAGAATTGTAAAGTTATTGTGTATGAAGGGAACGGAAGATATATTGCATTTTGCATGTTGGACCATGTGAAAGGTAAAGGAACGAAGCAAGAGTAAAAAGAATCAAATAGTCTAGAATAGAAATCAAGTCGAGATTTAGGAGTTTCCAGTTATGATGTTTCAGGAGAAAATTTATATTCTTTCTCTTGGTATAGTTGTATACTGGTGAAACTGAATTACAATTAAATGAACCATAAAATGTATGTAGCACCAAGGGAAGTGAATAGAAACTCATTATTGAACTCGGAACGCATCGAACTGCTATTGTTAGCCCCCCCCACTTTCCGTTTAATATTGCACCTAAAACAACCCCTTTTCATAAGCGGGATATTGAGAATAGATTTCTATAGTTGAAAACAATAGTATTAAAGTAAAAGTAAGTTAAAATAAAAGTATGTTTCCAAGAAATAATTTGTCTATGAGCAAATAATCCCTAAATGTAAATCTTTAAAGTATATGATAAATCAAAATCTTAATCTTCTTAAACATTTTTTTTCGAAATATTGTGTTATTTAAAGATCTTTAAAATATAGTTTCTGGTTTCAATTTTTCTTCAAAATTGTAGTCCTGAACTTCGTATTTTTACGTTAAGAAGTGCTAGTAAGTTGTCTGAAGTTAGTTCTTTATGTATAATAGTTTTCTAACGATCACATACTTATAATCGTGAAGGAAATAAAAGTTAAAATGTAAATGTTTGATTCATCATATTAAATTTACTTATTTTCTGAAAAACGAAAATTACAACCAAACAGCAGCAGTTTAACATTTAAATATAACTGACAATCAAATACATTACAGTTCTCAATTTATTAAGTTAACTATTCATTCTCTAAGCTAAAAATGGAATTTTTTCTTTAATTTATATTTCAAACAGTTTAATATATTCAAGCAAAATTATTAAACAAAACAACGTTGAACAATAATAGTTACCAGTATACTAAAATTTATCAATAAACTCGATACGATATCAATCTATCCATCTTAGTGGAGAATGAAGGAGTTTTCAAAGAATACTTAATTAACAAGTACTGAGGTGAAAGCCGTTACAAAGCGTGGCGAAGATTCGAAAAACGTTATTTGCGACTGCTCAACTGTTGATTATTATCATTGTTTGTGGCATGGCTTTCTTTGGCTATGGAAGACGTTTAGAGGGTACCGTTTGTAGACAAAGCATTATCAAGCAACGAATTTCGAATTATTTCTCAAAAATTATATATTTTCATTTTTACAAAACTAAAATTTAGTTTCTTCATTCTGAAAGATGCAATGGTTATGCACTAAATCCCAACATATAAAAATTTCACAAGTCAGAACTTCGTTTAGAACGCTCACGAACCACGATTGACTAAAATTATGATGAATCTATTCGTTACATTTCACTCATCGTCTGTTGTGCTAATAGATTTAAACATTTCTAAGTTAAGAGAAAGCTATTTAATCATACTACCCTAATTTTTTATATTCAGATCAATGGATTTAAGAAGCTAGTTTAGTTGTCAAAGCACTTTCATAACGCTAGTAAAACTTACTTATCAGTAATACAACAATCATGCCCAAACCATTTATTACTTTTGCAATTTGCAATGCCCATTGGCTGCAGTTTTTAAACATTAATTCGATAGTTCGAACTCTTAAGATTTGTCCTAAGTAAAACTGGGTAATTATAATTTATCAAGTCAAAAATTTAAAGTAGTCCCCATGAGAGGCCAAGAAGGCCAAAGGAGAATGGGGGGGGACAAACGGAGATTTGAGCGATCCGTAGCTATGAAACGAAACTGAGGTCGGAGTGCTTGTCAGAAAACTTCGAAATCCGATTTGATAGAGAGTTGGATGGACCCTAGGCCTTAATGGAGAAAGCACATTCCGAGGAAAAGATGCCGGCAACGCCAAGGATCGAACCCAGCTTCTCCAGTGTAGTCAAGTGCAATTTTTACAGCGATTGAGATAATGGAGTCATATGGACGGATACAAAAAAGTATTAGGATATACTATAGACAGCATATAAAAGATTCAATTCTGAGAAGACGGTTAGTTGGAATTCTGCTTCTAATGTTTCTGTTATGAAAAAGGATATATTCCAAAAGACAATCTTTAAATATATATATATATTTTTTTTTTTCAAAATTAAAAAATTGATATTTATTCCGTTATTTCGATACTAAGATTTTCCTTAAAATTACTTTTGTATTCATATCTTCGTTTAATGATGGTACATAACAATAAGATTGCCGTTAGTTTAAACCAGTAATTTCTCTGTGTTTGGATATTCCAAGTTTTGCATTTTTGAGAATTTCCCAATCTAAGTTGATGGTCTCCAAATTGTTTTTCTTTCCAGTGAGCGCGATTCCATATTCCACTATGACTACACAGATTAAACCTTTTCGAGTACTGGAAATATCTTGATACAATAATCGAATTTTAAGCACAGACTTTACTTTTGCCTATAGTAAGCAGCCTTGACTCGTTTCTAGTTTAACCTTACATTTTACATCGAGATAATTCTTTTTGTTTTTTTACACAAGTCCCTCAACGCTTGTTTATAAATTCTGCTCCATCTGCGTCAGTACATCCAAACTTTTCCTTTCCCTCTGATGGTGACAAATGTCTCTCGAATCAAGCAAGCGAGCAGGGGGTTACAGCCACACACATATAGCAGACAGTGCTTCAAATCTCACCCACCACATCAACCAGCCCTCGGCGGATTTCTCGTCGTTGTCCTAAATTTGTTTGTTTGTTTCTGTTTGGAGAAATGATGGATCGACTTTAGTAGAGTCTTTTCAAATCCCTTTCGTTGAGTGTGTGGCATGAAAAGCACGCGACTGCCTCAAGAAACTGCATTAGATGATTGCAAATAGAACTCTGACCACATTCTCTGTAAGAAGGAGAACAACAATATAGTCTACGGCTAGAAAAAGCAATGCTCCTGACGTCTATGCTCAATTGCCAAACGAGAAAATTTTCTGCAACTTTGAATGAAAAATTTAATTAATGAAAGGTCGCAAAAACTCATGAACTTTATAAAAAGAATGGCTGAAATCTTAAGTAGAATGACTTGGAATCTTATCATTCATTAAAGTAATCTTTTCTAATTATATTTTGATGCATCTTTCGGTATGTTTGATCGTTATATTAACTGAAAATGAGATAATTTTTTATATAATAGTCTTTGCATAAATTAAAAGTAAATTCATCTGCATTAGTAAATACTTATTATAAATTTCAGTTTATCTAGTCAACAAGAAATTAAAATAAAAGGAATTATCACAAATGATAAGATAAATAAAAATTATTTAAAGCTTTTTCTTTGTAGTTTTTAGTTCAAATAGAACTAAAGTACGAACAGGATTGGGGGAACCGGTATAGTCCAGTGGCTAACATTCCTGACTGCAAAGACAGAGAGGTCCTGGGTTTGAATCCCGTACAAGACGGAAAAAAGAAAGGAAAAAAAAAAGTTTTCCTTGAAGGTTTAGCATTATTGATCTTAATCTAAAATACTCTAAAAAAAGTATAGATGCTAAATGTGCATTATTGTTCAAATATTAAAAATTCATTAATTATATGGGGTATGAATTTTACTCAGAATATTAGATACAGACAGCATACAAATGATAAAAAAAGATAATAGACAGCAATTGTATAATATTTATATGTATTTGGTGCTCAATGTAAGTCACATCACACAGATTAAACATTAATCATCGTGAAGAAAAAAACTAATAAAAGCTAAAAATGGAATTTTTTCTTTAATTTATATTTCAAACAGTTTAATATATTCAAGCAAAATTATTAAACAAAACAACGTTGAACAATAATAGTTACCAGTATACTAAAATTTATCAATAAATTTATCAATTCAGCATTCCCTACCAATTTTCTAATTTTCTCAAATATCTCCAGAAAATTCGTCCCTTAGTATCATCAGGAAAAGTAGGAAAACGAATCATTCTTCTGTAAAATATAATGAAGCGTATTCGCCATTGTTAATGCATTTTATGGATGAATATGTGGACGTGAGGGCGAATAAACCGTTAGGCTGAAAATATAGATAAATCCGTGCTCGGTTTCGATGTTCTGTAAGATCGAAGTTAAGAGATAGGGGGGGGGGGGGGGGGCATGAAACTGTGTCTTTGCCAAGAAAAAAGGGATAATACATGTTAGAACATGAGTTATACGATGAAATTACATTCAAGAAAACGAGAGACTCAATTTGGTGTAAGGTTTTAAGGAATGTTTTGACGTTTGAAGGAGCTGGCAAAGTGCCAGAAAAGATATGCTATTTCTAAAAACAGAAAATATTTGTCTGTTGTTTTTTTTTTCCGATGGATCAATAAAAGAATTACGAAATTCAAATAAAAATAGGAAGCTTCGTTAATTTCCAAAATGGCTTTGGATAGATGCTCGGAAGCGTTTTGCATTGCATTATAGCTAATTAACTTGAGATGGGGGAAGGAGGAAAAAAAGAGAACCAATACAGAATAAATGACGATGAAGAAAGCACGAAGATATTAAAAATTGTCACAAGTGAAAATCTGCTTCATTAAAAATACGTGCTTTTCAACACAGGATGTTTTCCATGCCATAAACTTTCTAATTATCATCTTCTTCCTTTTTTTCTGTTCTCTTGTTAATTTCAGTAACATTAACTATTTTTAGTTTGCTACTTTAATTCTAGTTTTCTTTTGATTTGAGATTATATCAGTCTAGTATTATTAAATTTTCCGTACATTAATTAAAAATAAAGATTGCATAACACTAGTGGCAACTCAAAAGAGAAAGATTCGCAGAAAATATAAATTGAATAAAGTCTTCTCCTTTAGATTGGTTTCATTGCAACAACAGTAACGATTACACTCTTATATTTGATCAGAATATTCGATTTGAAATTGATATACTACTGTTATTATGACTAGAAGTTCTTGAAAGACCTGGAAACTTACTTTCCTTAAAATATGGTCTTTAAAACTTTTTTCTTCAAAGTGGTGTAAACCCCAAGAAAAAAATTCTATCATTACTTTTAATATCTGCTGAATAAGAATACTGAAAATTTCCGATTTTTACAAAAAAGTAATAATTAAATCCGCTTAATTATGATTCTTAAATCCGATTGATTTTAATCATATCTAGCACTCGACGTTAATGGATCAGCTAAAAGAATTAAAACCCATTGTTAGCTATCATTGTTTCATTTTTAAACCTTCTCTATGAGAATCCTTGTCATCTTCAAGCACTGATTTCTCGTGAAGAATCCACACAGAAATTGTGTAAAAGTTTGATCGTATTTTGTCTTTAATTATGCATGGCAAGTTACAAGAAGATCAATCAAAAGATATTAGGGGAACACACTTTGTTAAGCCTTACTTTTCTATAAAATTAACCTTGAAAATTACCATGGATCAAAAGTTAAGTTTCATTTGTTTTCAACAACAACATATTAGAGATAACATTTAGTTTTCATTGAATTACTCCTGTCCCTGTAATAGAGTCCCGTAAAAATTTTAGTTCTGATTTGTCTAATCAACAGAATCGAGTTAAGTACATATAGGAGAGTCAGAAAAAGTTGGGTAGACATCACCATATTCTGGACCGGATGTTTTAGACGCCATTTTCCAAAATGGCCGACACCGATTTTATTTTGTATATATTTCTGCTCCTATGACAGTCATACTCATCATTTAGGTGTCGAAATATATGTTTTTAAGGGCAAAGAATCGATTAAGATGGTTAGTGAAGTTGTTTGACAGCTGTTTATTAAAGAAAATCAGTTATTTTGGATTTTAAATAAAAATATGAACAAAAGTGGAATACAATATTTTATTTGAAAAGTGATATTTATACTACAAAATATAATTATATTTGCACAACATTTTTATAGACACAGAAGTAAACTCTGTTAAGGTAAACTGAGTGTAAAACTAACATACTTTTTTCTCAGTCTATCTTTTACATTGTTCACCACATTTGCAATACTCTGTGCATGTCAAATATTGCAATTTACATTTACACCTACTAGTAGCACATGCTGTACAACTGCACTGTATTAATAGTTCAGAAGGCATTGGGTTAAGGCACAGATCAGGCTTTAGCACACCATTTGCATCTTTGCACCATCCATAATCTGTCAGCTGCAAGCTTGTATCAGGAAAATAGCTTTGTGATAGGTTTAAGCATTCCCGTAAAACAAAAAAACATCTTCGGATATGTCCATTTCTTATTGAAAAAGATGAGGGTGGTAGCTCTGATATGTGTTTGTGCTTGTGTAATGAATAACGAAGTTCATCATATGTCTTACACTTTGATGATGGATGTAAAACATTAATAAGGTATTCCTCTGCTTTGTCAAGTGTTTCTTCAGACAGAGTATTATCTTCTGCAAATCGAAGTAATAAAGTTTCTGGCGATGCTTTTAGTGCAGATGATTTTGTTCCAATCTTACTTGTGATATCACAACCTGTCAGTATGTGGGCCTTAATTAAAGTTTTGCAAAGTGGTTCTCCCAGTTGCCTCCCAAGTGTGTGTAGAGGCACATAGCGCATTTTATCACCCACTCCCACTTTGATCCACAATTCTTGCAATCCATTACTGAATAGTTCAAATATATATCGAAGGATGAGAACAACGACATCAGTGTCATTTGATAGCACTATAAGGCATGTTATGCCAGACTGGACAGCATGGAACAGATGGATTATAATTCTGCTATCTGCTTCTTCAACAAAGGTTCGAAGGTCCGAGCAAGGTTGAACTTCTTTGTTCATTACTATTAATGCATCCCTGCTGTCATTATCTCCTGTGATGGTTCCACTTAGCACTGTAGTGAAATTAGTCATTTTTGCCTTTTCAGTGAAACTATTAGCAGCAGCCAATTGGAGCATCTCTTTATTTTTACCTGAATACCAGAATCTGTCCATCTGTATAGGAATAAGAGTCTCCTGTTCGATTTTTATCAGTTCGATTGGATCAGCATTTCTCCGTCTTTCTCTTTCACCTTCTTTAAGTGACTGCTCAATGTAGCTGTCAAACACAAAGTCTACTCGTTTAATTCTCTTGTAGTTACTTGTATCCATAATACAATTATGGACTTGTATTAGTCCATAATTGATCAAATATATTTTTAAAAGTCAGCATACCCTTAGTTCTGAGTTGTCGAATTTGTGACATAAAATCAACTATGACAGCAGTATCCCTGACATCACGCTGTTGAAAACAGTATTGCGTCTGATCGAGCTTCTTCTCTAGTTCAGTCAATAGTACATGCTTTACAGGTTTACTTGTGTAGACACTACTATCAAACAACATACTAGTTGGCAACAGATCATACTGCAAAATATCTTTCATTGTTTCTCCTCTTGCTTTAGCTATGTGAATACTTCTATCAGCTGCAGCAATACTATTTTTTTTGGAAGCTAGTGTTGTCTTTGATTTCACAGTTGGAACTATTGTTTTCCTCTCCATTGTTGGGAGTTTTACTTTTGTGATAACGTCAGAAAGTTTTGAAGTTTTATTTACAAAACGGTCATTTCTAAATTGTTCATATCCGTCTTGTCCATGCTCTTTCACTTTCAACAGACGGAGAGCATCTTCCCTAGGTACACATTTGTTGTTGATAAAATTATGAAGCTGTGTTTGGCAGGATGTTTCATATGGATTGCCTCTAGTGTTCATAAATTCACAAAGTACATTAACGCATTTGAACATGTTGGTACTCAAGTTTCCTGACAATTCATGATGAAGAGTTACCTCGCTGTAACCAGTACCATCAGCACCAAGTATTTCTCGGAAACAGTTGCTTATTCCTAGCACTTCGTGATACACCAACTCCCATTCCGTCATGTACATTTGTTGCCTTGTATGTCCTATTATCCCCTTAGAGCTCTTTTGAGATCGTTGGATAGTTTGTTCTAATTTCATGTCTGGTGAAACTGCACTAAATGGTCATTTCTTTTGTCTAACTACAAAATGACCTGCTTTAAATTTCTGATACACTTCAGGATGCTCTTCCTCTAACCATCTCATTTTTTCCAGGTACTATGATGCATATCGTAAATAGTGTGAACTGTCAAATTCATGGATTACAGGTAAAAGTTTCTGAATAGCTTGAAGGTGGCTATCCCAATCACCATTTCTGTCAGCTGCTATAAGAAACTTCAACAAGTGTACAAGGTAAAGGAATGTATCCCAGTACCTACACATTTCGGACTTCATAGCACAATCATTACTAAATTTCTGAAAGTCTTTGTACAAAACTTCTACCGATTGTAAAAGTTCATTAAACTTGGTGGGGCTTATATTCACATTCTTATTTGAAAAAATTAATTTTAATTTCTGAGCATGTTGAAGGGTAATCTCATATTTTTCCTTGATGTTACATTTCCAAAACGCTGACCATTTCATCTTCATTATAGCTTCT
>JAFIDM010009631.1:17876857-17889024 GCA_023159025.1 Thereuonema tuberculata | reverse complement strand
GAATCATATTTTCTTACTACTTTTCGTCGTTTTGATAATTGACGAAATCCTCTTGTTAAAGGAATTTCATCAATTTTTTTTTCAATTGTTTGCTTTGTCTGCAGCAGATCCTCCTTTTTGCGTTTCCTTTTCAGCAACTTTGTTTTCTCCTGATTTCTTGTCAACCGCTCGTCCATTACTACGGAAAATATTAAAAAATAATAATGAGAGAAATACTTAATATTTACAAAACACGATAATTATTAAATTAAGAAAATACTTTCAATTGTTTGTAATCGCAAATAAAATGTAATTACAATCAACTAACTCGTATCAATGCACCTGTTATTTTGTTTTTTGTTATTTTTTAAATGTGTGGGATATTTTGTTTGTTGTTCAATTTTTGATAAATTGTCATTTCACACGTTCAAGTTGAATTTTTAATAGTGTCACTGTTTATAATTACCGTTTCATAGACTTTCGGAAGTGTTAACTGCAATTGTTATGTGAATTTATAAACGTCACCTTAATGAATATTGGTTAATCAAGATACATGACAGGTCATGAATAAATAAAAATTGATCCATATATGTTACATACACGAGTTGAGTATAGAATTAATGTTTTATCGTTTATATGAAAACTTAGTACAGTGGTAGAAAAACGAGAAAAAAATGTTAATAACTATCGAACCCGGATTTACCATTTCATAAACCATTTAATCCCAGAGTCACAACAATAATTAATTAGCCAGCTGTGTTATTTTAGTTATTAATGTGAAATACTTTTAAAGCTCCACCGTCTCGAATTAAAGTCCATTAGACAGATAAATAGATAGTTATGTGTGCACTGCTTTAAGTGCTTCTAGATATTGTTTTATTGTCCACAATTTTTCATATGTACTAATGTATAAATTCTGATTTTATGCCAAAGAGAATAAAGGGTAAGCCTATATCTAAAAATTGCTAAATGTATAAAATGTTTGGTGGTTTATGCAATTATTCTCGAGTTTCACATAATTCACATTTACATATGTATTTTGAGGAATTATGTGGACTACGACGAAAGCCATAATCCAGATTCATTCTAAAACTTAGTGATTTAACGTGCCCTTTTAATATTTTTGAATTCTTTTACATTGCATTAAATCTACCCTGCTTTGCTTTTCATGTTTTTCTTGTTTTATTTTAGCTTAGTAACTTTTATTGATTTCGTTGTTTCTTTGAAATTTCAAATGTCATTCTAGTTCGTACTGAATCATATATTGCAAAATGACAAAAAAGAATAAAATAATTCCGTTAACTTTTTTGTGTGATAGTTTCACTTAACCATATTAGTTATTTCCAATATATATTGATTTGATTTAGTTGATAAAGATCAGCTCCCTAACTGCTCCCTCCCCCCCGAAATAAAATTCTGTATACACTTTTGATTTTAACTTCATAATGTTGTAGGTTTTCATTGTAGGTATTAGAGATTTTCTTGCACGTAATGTATTTGTTTGTTTCTTAACAAAAAAAGGTCTATTAATAAAATTGCTGGTTTTTTTTGTTTGTTTTTTTTCACTGAAAGCCCATAATATTATCGCTATTGCTGGTAAGTTAGTATTAGTTATGTGAAAGTTTAAGGAACATATTGTAGCTGGAGGCTTAGTGTTGTGTGGTGTGGTGTTGTGGCAGGGGAATAAGAGCATGGAGTAGAGGTATTGGCAGCTAAGCTACTTAGAGAGGATGAAGGTGTCTTGATTCCAAGGTCTCGTTATCAGGTGGGTGTTCTCTGGGATCCAACGCAGAAATCCTCTTAGATTTGTTGACTTGGTTTCCATATTATCCTCGTTGTTTAGTTGTTGTTGCGTCACCTGGGCGACAGGATGAAAGCCAACATAAGTGGATTCTTCCTTTTTGTCGATCTTCGTGAAATGTCAAATTGATTGAATTTCCTCGTTTTTTTATGTTTCTTTTTTTTTTTAAGAAATTATAGTTCATATTGGCTTAAATGGCTAATTTCTAGCGAGATTTTTAGCTGGGGTCCTTCTCGCTCCTGAAAGCCTAATTCACTGAAACTGTCTAATTTGGAATCTGTTAATTCCGGTAAACTGCCGGAAAGGCTACTTTTCTAATTATCACTGGTATGCATTTTAAAACTTTTTGTCTGCTTCATAAGCAAAAATGACTGCTTATAATTAATTGAAATGCCCTGAATCCGAATATGAATTCAAATTTTCTGTATTACGTCAAGTTTTTCTGTAATTTTTGAAATAAAAACGCAAAACATCAAAATTTTAACGAAAATGTCAAAAACTTCAAACGAAGTTGATAATGGCTTTAAAAAATATTCTAGCGCGGTAAGCTAACTACTGAAAGTATACAACTAATTCGTAAACCTTAATTGATTATAAAAAAGAAATACTTACACAGCTTCAGATCTTCCAAATGTCTAGTTTTCCAGCTCAACATTGCGCCGTTTCGATGCTCTGCAGTGACTACGAGATGAATCCGTTTTTATGCGCCAGCAATGCTTCATTCCACTTGCCCTGGTACCTTACTTCCATGGTTTAATATCTTGGGTGAAATCGTTCACCCTGCTTCTCACTCATCGCACCAAGATTTTTGGGAAAGTAGCCAAAATGGCTGTGTGAAAAATGAAGTTTAGAAACTCAATTTGCAACCTACAGTTCTGAAGTTGGCTAACATTTCCTCGGCAATTCCCTTATAATTTTCAGCCTTTCGGCTACCTAGGAAGTTTTCAGCTCGTGACAACCACGAAGATAATTCCGTTTCATTCATGGAGAACGGGAAATTTGGATCTGTCATTAGGTCGCGTAGATGTGGTCCATCAAATATGCCAGCTTTAATTTTTGCCTCGGTTTTCTTTGGAAATTTCATTTTTAGAAAGGGAATTATATTTTTTCGCGTCCAAGGCTGATAACAAATTGCCTCATAATTCCAAGTTTAATATGGAGTGGTGGCAAAAGAACTTTTTTTTTTAGGGATACGTGACTCGTGCAGCATATTTTTGTCGCCTGGTACAAGATCTGATCTTGGAGGCCAGTCTCTGTTTCCAGTCTTGAGAACGTTCTCTACTATTATGTTCGCGAAAGAAACAGGGGAACTCAGTGTAAACCACATTGTTGACGAAGGCATTGTTAATAGCTTAGTCACCACATACCATCCACGAATGCTCATCATATTTAAGCCCCTCTAACGTGAATTTCAAGCTGTCATATGTTTCTTTTAAGTGTACAGAGCATCCAAGGGATATACATGGTAAGATTCTGATGAATATGTTTTTGCCAGTTTATGAGGGGGAAGTGGAATTAGCACATCATCATTAAACTGAACAGGGCGAATGACAGATTTTAAACTGTTGTATATCGCAAGTGTCTATTTTTACTATTTATGCCTTTCACATAACAGAAACAAAAATAACAATCACTTACATGATCTTGAGGTTCCCACCACAACATGGGAACACCAAAACGCAAGGATTTTCGCTTGCCGTTTAACCACAGATTCATATTTGCATTACATAAATTACACACAAAGTGTGGGTACCATGATTTTTATTCGTCACAAAGTTTTACACCAAAATATCTTTCTTATAAAAGTCAGTAATTTTTCTTTTCTGTTTTGATAGTATATTTTATATTTACCTCATGTATAACAAAAGGAATCGGGATGGCTAATATACACACGACGTGATATTTACGAAACATAACGTTTCGTCCGGCAACAGACGTGACAAACAGTCCGTGTCAAGGTGTTTGCGGCCATCTTGTAGACGACGGGGATGTCGTGCTCCTGCAGCCGGAGAGCAGCCCATCGTGCCAGCCGTCCACTGGGTTCCTTAAGGCTGGTGATCAAGCAGAGGGCGTGGTGGTAGGAGACCCTAGTGAATGG
Source organism: Thereuonema tuberculata (assembly GCA_023159025.1). NCBI lineage: Eukaryota > Metazoa > Arthropoda > Chilopoda > Scutigeromorpha > Scutigeridae > Thereuonema > Thereuonema tuberculata. The sequence continues at coordinate 17,885,146 of JAFIDM010009631.1, read as the reverse complement.
GCGGCCGTAGACATAGGGTCGGAACTTGTATGTGGTAGTACGAAGAAAGGCCATGGAAAGTGCGAACTTATTTGCTCCTCTCAGGGGTGGGGAAGTTGTGGACGTCGTCTGTTTTGTAAGGGTCGGGGTGGACTTATGGTGCGACTATGTGGCCAAGGATCTTGATAGTTTGGGCGGCAAAGGAGCATTTAGTGGGGTTCAAGCGGAGTTCGGCGGCAGAGAGGCACTCGAAGCGTTGAGGTGTTGCTGATGTTCGTCAAACGTGCGGCCAAAGATGACAATGTCGTCCAGTTAACACAGAGAGATTGATCATCTGAGGCCGCGGAGAAGGTTGTTCCCGACAGTAGTCCTGGACGTGGCCAGTCCAGCTGCAGAAGCAGATGAGCTGGTCATCCTGTACTCTCCACTAGTTGGCTCATTGTCGTGGTGCGGTCATTCTCTGCCGGGAATGTTGATTGTTCCAGGGCTGTTGTTCGCTCTGTCCGTTGATAGCAAGGGTTGTGAGGTTCTGTATAGGGACGGTTAAGGCGGCAATCTTGTTTTGTATGTGATCGGTGGTGGTTAGGGATTGTTGTGGGTTGAGGGTTGCTATGGTTGGCCAGTGGTCTTGGAAAGGGTCTGGTGTAATGCTGCGGGCTGTTGATGCTGTAATGGCCGGCATTCCGCATCCATTTCACTGACAAACGACACGCGGAGGGACAACAATACTGTGTGTACGTCAGTGGCTACACCTTTCAGGAGGTGATGGAGTCGCTGGCCGTTGGTCATGTGAGGATCTACCTTACCACAGAGGTGAATCACATCCTGGATGTACGACTTGCAGTACTCTTGGGATAGCTGTGTACGGGTGGAGAGTGTCCGCTCGGCCTCTGTGGCGATGTGAAGGAATGCCACGAATGTGTCGGTGAATTTCGTCATGAAGGACGTCTAGGTGGAGATGGTGGCCTCTTCATTATCGAACCAGCGGCGGGCGGGGTCTGTTAGGACAAAGGGTAGGTACGCTAATTTGTCTGCTCACCCGTCGAATCGGGCTACATGTTCGAAGTCCCGGAGCCAGGCAAGGGGGTCAGTTGATGCTCCGGAGAAGGGGGTGGTTTCACATTATCGTAAGGCGGTGGAAATTTTCGTTGCCGGTGTTCGGGCATGAGGCTTTACTGCATTACCCGTTAGGGCATAGCAGAGCCGGTGTTCGTGCTGTGTCAACAGCTTGGATCTGGTCATCAGCATGGTGTGTCCGTGGTTTGGCTGGTCTTCGGCACCAATGATGTGTTGTATAGCCGAGACTAACGTTGATGTTTCAGCATAATGTATACACCTTTATTTAGAATGTATTATGTATTTACTATATATACAAGGTTGGTGGATCCAGAAAACAGGTCAATGTAATAAAACACCTGAAGGGTCGAATTCTGAAAGCCAGCTCAGCCAGCTGCTCTCGAAGATCTCTTTTTGGTCCATCATTGGGAGAGGGAGCCAACTGCGGTGAGGTCTTGCCTTCCCGGTTTAGCCAATCACAGTGCAGTTTAACTGACCAATCTGGGAAGGTTTTCGACTTTGTAGGAATACCGAAACATAATGGAGGAAAAACAGATATTTTTGATAATTACAGAACAAAATCAATTTTATCCAACTTATCAAAAATTGTAGAAAAATACTTCACAAATACTATTTAGAATTATGTTAATAAGTGTAACTTATTAAATTACAATCAATATGCTTATCAGAAAAATAAAAGCTCTCTCATATCTTAAGTGAGTTAAGCAATATCCTGAAGAAAAATATCATCAAAAGTATTACTAATTTACGAATTTTTATAGATTTTTTTAAAAAAAAAAACAGCTTTTAATTCAATAAATTATACGATACTGATAAAAACATTAGATAATATGGGTATAGGAAGGAATTCAAATAAATTAATTGAAAATTACTTACAAAATAGGAAATTTAGAATTAAAATAGAAAATTCAACAAGAAAACTTTTCAATCTCAAAAAAAAGTGTACCTCAGGACTCCAATTTATAACCATTACTATTCATCCTATTTATAAACTCAACATTTAAGACAATTAAGTTTTCAAAAATATTTATTTATGCTGATGATGTACTATTATTAAATGATAACATAAAAGAAGAGGAAGCATATAAACAAATACAATATGATTTAAATAATATAATGTCATTGTCAAATATAAATAAAATGTCAGTAAATCAACAACAGACAAAACTCATGATAATAAAGACCAAAAATAAACCAATACAGTATAATATTATCAATTTACATAATAAAAAAAGTAAGAGTATCAATAATACAAATTTAGAATGTAATTGTATAAAAATTGAAAGTGTAAATGAATATAAATACTTAAGAATTTATGTTGACAACAAATTAAACTGAAATAACCATTACATATTTATTATTAAGAAATTAAACTCAGTTATGTATATGTTTAAACATGTTAAAGTTTTGTTTCCACAAAAATATAAAATTGTGATGTATAAAGCATTTATTGACTCTTTCCTGTGTTACAATATCATGAAAAAATCTTCATTTCTGGAAGTTTTTGTTCCGAAATTTCTTAGAGGTTCCACTTTTTTAACAACCAAATCAATTATCTTCATTTCGGGAACCTGGGAGTTCAGAGCTGATTGATGCTTGTTGAATAGCGCTAATATACCTCAAACAATTGTCTAAGGATATCACTTATTGATTTATTATTTGTTTATTTACCAGTTTTTCAAATCTTAAGAAAAATTAGAATATTTTTTAACGTGTGTTTTCTAACAATATTTAATTCATATATACAATTTTTCAAGTTTAATTCCATTAAAAAATTATTTACAATCAAAATTAAAAATTAAATAATCCATTAAAAAATTAAATAACCCATTAAAAAAAGTTCCTGTACAGTTTCGGGGATAACATGATCCCCATCATCAGCAAGATGGTTTTTCTGTGAAATGTATTGGCATTATAAAGGAAAAAGTTAATTTATTCAAATGATTTAGGCCAATGCACAGTGGTTCCGCCGCCGTACTAAAGCGGTCATAACTAAGAATTGTTTAAGTGTGGTTACTTTTTCCAATAGGAACTGCTTTACGGCTTATTAGAAACACAATGAAACTTCAATTACATAATAAAAATCATTTAATTATACAAATAACAGCAATTAAAATAATAAATAAGCATTTTAAACAATGTTGTGTTGTTTCGCATGATGCACGACTTCGACATTTGGTCGGAGCCTTTCTGTAATGCTTTCTTTTTACATTATATATCGGAAATAATATATCCGTTATCACCAAAAAAAAATGTATAATATATGTAGAAAACAAATTACAATTACATGAAAATTATATGAAGAGTCTTCAAAATAATGTCATAAAATATGTACAAGTATCTGAATTAGTTTAAAATATGTACAAGAAGATATTGCAATTAAAATGTCTCTATTAACTACAAACATAATAATTCTAATACAGATTTTGACAAGACTGATTTTTTTTGGGGGGGGGGGGGGAATTTTTTTGGGCCGTGTGTTATGGGGCCCAGAGGAAGGGGCTGTTTAGTAAATCTGTATTTGTAGTGATGCGTGACATTTTTCGCGCATGATCTCTTCTAAAAGCCTTAAAGTGTTTGTTATTGGCTTCAGCAGCTTCTTCATAAATATCCCCAATTGACAAGAAAGCGTAATCTATTACAGCAAAGCCATGAATTAGAACTTTGTGTACGGTAGCAGGGAGATTGTACCACGGATACTCTTGAACCAGTTGACGTGCCGTTTCTAAGGAAAAATCTTTAAATTTGGTTTTATTTATTTTATATCCCGACGATAAACATTGCAATATCGTACAACAACCATCTAAGAGGTCGTTCTTTAAGCCTGTAATTTCGACTGATACATCAGAGTTCAAGAAAAATTTCCTTGATGTGTTTCCATCGTTCGACCGCTTCCACCACTTCGAGGCATATCTATAACTAAACCTAATTTTTCCCTAAATTGTGCCTGAACATATTTTTTCTTATTTGCTAACAGTTCTTTCTCTTCGTTAGACCTAACTTGCCATTTTTTGACACCCAACCTATAGGCGAGATGAATGAATACTCAAAGAATCGGATCCAGGAATGTAGCGGCGATAAGCCGAACTCTATCTATTATCATTAACCTCTTTATTTAAGCAAAGTTCTATTTTATTCATCTCTTTAGATGTGGCTCCACATAAATAGCATTTACAAGATGACGAATCACTTAGTGCATTACATAGTTTACCATCTACCATAGTTAATTGCAAGGTGTGATTGATTTTATACTCACGATCGTTTAACTTCAAAATCGTTGGTTGTAGATTTCTAATCTTTTCTTTAAAATAAGCCTCCTCTTGAACAGATACTGCAGTACTTTCTTTCGCAAATTGAAACCGAATAGGTCTGCAGTACCTAGTTGAAGAGGGGCGGGATCTAATTGTAGTATTCTCTGGTGAATCAGATGTTATTACAAGTTGAAGTGGCACATAAGAAGTAAACAAACTACTATCTGCTAGGGAAGGATCTGAAAAAGTTTGTTTATATTCGCTGTGACCTGTACTACCATCGAAACTCCATTTCCCGAATAAAGCAATGCTACTTAATGATTCGATAGGTCTGATTAATGATTCTAAGACATCTTTCTGAGATTCCAGAAGTCGCGTCGGTGTGTGATCTAATAAACTTTGCAGCTCAATTCCGGCAGATGATTCTGTAACGCTTTTATCTGAAGGATAACATTTTTTCTTAGCATTCACAACATTTTGATATGATGGTAAAATGTTATTGGCAATATTTGTATGTATAAAGTTCTTAATTAACAAATACTGGTGTTTCGTCAATTTAGCTTCTATGATAAGTGACAACACCTCGTCCGTATCGACTTTTGATAAAACCGTATTTGAACCGTATCAGAAATGTTGATTTAGTGCACTCACAGCAGATTCATCTACTTTTGATAAGTCGGCCAATCTTCTATGTTGAGATCGTTGACCACATTCAGAAAATTCTTTTCTAGGTCGGCCGCCATGTGAATGGCTAGGTTGCATATCCGTCTGCTGAGTGCACTGCCGCTGCACATCACTTCTTCCTAAATCAATATGTTCTACGATGCTAAATCAATTTGAATACTTTTCAGTGCACCTTGATATACTCCTACCCACTTGTGTCCAATAATGGGCAATTTGCTTGCATAGATTATTGAGACGATTTCTTAAATGTTCAACGTCAACGTTTTCGGCGTCCGGTAACGTTTCCATTACAAATTCGAAAACATGGCGAGCCTTATCCATGTCGCTTCCCTTTTTAGAGTGCCAACTTTCAAAGATATGCATCCTTGATAATGACCACTTGTAACATTTACCTGAAATAAAATAAAAAAAACGAATTTATACAACGAATCTCATTAGCGAGTTTTACGTAGACAGCAGCTACGCAGGGTCTACGAAGTCGTTAGGCTTAACAGAAGGCTTCATCGCAAAAATATGCAGCTGATTCCAATTGTATAAGCAGCTGAAGGATTCAAGCAATAAATAACAATAATACTTATGCTCGGGAAAACGCAGGAAAATAGTTAGAATACTATGCAAAGTAATTTTATGTTATAAATTACTCAAAATAAAATTGCTTGCCGTAGCAGTCAAATAATTTATAAAATTTGCACTAAAATTATTACAAATCTAGTCAGAAATGAAAAATTATATCTTGTTCTTGATAATCCATTGCAAATCAATAACCACCCACACCCCAAATTTACAAGAACGGATTAAGGAACATGCGTCACAAGATGACTGACTGATAACATTAATTCGCAAGAGTGTGATGAGCTCACTTCTGCTGCACAAAAGAGAATGATAATGAAAAGATATTGCGAAATAAATTTTATCTCTGTGTAGCTTAACACTTACCTAATTAATGTGGGTATTAATAATTCAGGTTAGATGATGTAACTTTTTTTTGAGTTTTGACCTATGACGGAACCTCTGTGCAATGGTGTGATAACTTGATGAACTATTGCTGTCAGTGATGACGTGGATCTTGGAGTTGTTGATTCTTGTTTTGGGTTGAATGGGATGTAGAATCGTCTATATTGATTAAGGAGGGCCATTTTTCACACATTTTTGTGTCGTCTTTTGTTGTCTTTCTTGATATTTTTTTCTACTTAAACTTTTAACTTTCTCTGCAATAAAATATTTGAACAATATTGTTTTATTTTATTATTGGATAATCTAGTATTATATGAATTTGACAACTGAATTATTATAGATTCTTTTACTTTCCTCTTTATTGTATCTTTTTCGTATAGGATGATAGTAGCATCTTTTAAATCCGGCAGATGGTTATTGTAGTAGGCATGATTAGACACCATTGAAGAATTAGTATCTATAGTTTTTAAAGCATATTCATGGCCGTAAAGACGTTTCTTCAATGATTTTTCGTTTTCACCCACATAAAAGCAGTTCTTGTTTTTGCACTGTATTTTGTAAATTAATCCTTCTTTATCTTGCTTCAGGGGATTGCATTTGATATCATTAAATTTTAACTTATTATTTAAGGTGAAAACAGGTATGGTCATAGTATTTTTGGATATTTCATTCAAATATGGTTCCCATTTTTGAATGAATGGAAATTTTATATATATTTTCTTTTCTTCAGTTCTCTCATTTTTTTGTTTTGGATTGTAGATATTACAAAATATTTTAGTTACGTTTTTATTGATAAAAGTATTGGGATAGTCATTCATAATTAAAAACTTTTTTATCTGACTAATTTCTTTGTTTAGTGCATTTTTATTACTGGAGTATGTGAAAGCTCTATCGACAAGTATCTTTATGATGTTATATTTATACCTATAAGGTGTGTCCGATTTGAAATTTATCATCCTTCCGGAATAGGTGGGTTTTCGATAACAGGATGTAATTAATTTTTCTTCATCTTTTTGGATGAGAATGTCAAGGAAAGGGATTTGGCCATTTTTTTCGGATTCAATTGTAAATTTTAATTCTTCTGTTAAATTATTGAATGCATCATTAATTGTGTCTGGTTCATGAGAATCTGTTATGAACAAGCTGTCATCTACGTAACGTTTATAATATAAACTATTATCAATATACTGGTGGCCTAAATATTCAATATATTTCATAGTTATATCTGCAATGCAACCCGAGGCTGCCAAACCCATAAAACATCCTTGGGTTTGTCTAAATATGCATTGTTGAAAGGTAAAATATTGATTATCAAAGATTATACAAATTAGGTCCATTATTAATTCTCTATTAGCATATGTGGGTAAAGGTTTGTTTTGTAAGGCAAAATTTAAAGCTTGAGTAAATAAATCTTTTGTTAGTTATATAGATCTTGAACGTCAAGAGAAAACATTTTATGATCTTTTGTAATATTTAATTTTTTTATTTCTTTTATGATTTGTTTTGGATTTTTAATTGATCCTACATTATTTTTAGTATAAGGGTTGAGGTAGTTGAATACAAACTTAGATATTTTCTCAATTGGAGAGTTTATACAGTTTATTATAGGTCTGGCTTTATAAATATTGTTTTTCATTATTGGTTTCTGGATTTTTGGTAGTAGTTTTATTTGTGGGATAGTTGCATCATTGGTTATAAATATATTTAAATTAATTTTTATCAGTTTGTGTTTTTTAGCTAAAGACTTTATCTGTGTATTTACTGTTTTACGAAAATCTTAAGAAAAGATACGTATAAAATGCAGTTTCATTAATGGATGCTTTTTTGTTATTAGTTGCCCGGAAAAAAACATTTTATTTTTTCGGAACAATCCCATTACAAACGAATCACAATGTCCGTTTTTTTTAATTTGTGACTTGGTCCCGACGTTTTAGAGCGCACTAAAATAATACTGAAATTTTTCTTCAAGACTTCCAACTTAATATATTCGTAAATCACAGAAGTGAATTTCAATCAAAGTCCACTTAAAAACGTTTCCTCCATATTCCCGTTCCTTTGTTTTCAAAATAAGATTTCCATCGATTAGACTGGCAAAGGTAAAAGCTCTGGCTATGTTCTGAAGTATTGTAATATTCATTCACTTCCCCGTAGTTATGTAACACTGAAAGTGGGGGTGCAATTCCAAGGACAATAAAAATAAAAATAAAAAACAAAATTTAAATTAATCTACGCTTCCTGCTACCAATCGGCACTGACTATTTACAGTGTAGAAATCATCTTTAGTATGAAGACGATATAAAGAATATAATTAACCTTTACCCTGAACCTTGGGAATAAAGTGATT
>JAFIDM010009631.1:17855047-17876757 GCA_023159025.1 Thereuonema tuberculata | reverse complement strand
TGCTGGGCCCAAGATAACGAGTGCCTAAATCCCTCTCCCATCGCAACACTGGGACAAGAACAATTAAAAGAAATTATCTAGAACACAAATTTTAATTGTTCAGAAAATTACTAAATTATTATAATTTTCCTTTAAAAGAAACTATTCTTAAAGAATCTGCAAAATTAACATTTTTTTTCATTCTAATAGATATTTTTATATTTACTTAACTTGAATATAATTCATTAACTCTGTTAATTAATAAGCATAAAACTGACAACAACTCAAATATAGGATAATATAATAATCTGTTGATTTATTTCTCTTATATTTTTTATTATCAATATCACAAACAAATATTAAAAATAAAATAATTAATACCCAAACTTCCAATGTTCGAAACATTTTGAAGACCCCTTCCCAGATGCACCTATAATTTAAGATAAACACTGCCCGGTTACCTGGAAACAATATATATAAAAATAACCCCCAAAATACAAAATGATAATATGCATACAAGTTTACAATTTTGCAATAAGTTTAATACACTAAGTCTAGGTTTAAATATGGAAGTTAATCCGAATTGTTAGGTTCCATCAAGTCGTCTACGACTTCTGGTGACCTCATGCACTAAGGCTCTCCAAACAGATCTATCATTTGCTGCATATCGTAGTTGTTGCAAAGAATTCCCGGTAGCTTCCTTTATATCTTCCAACCATCTTCTTCGTTGTCTTCCTCTTCTTCTCTTCCCCTCTTCCTTCCCAAGCATGATTATCATTTCAATGGAATTATCCGCTCTCATAATGTGGCCAAAATAAGATAGTTTTTGCCTTAAAATCAATGCTTCCAACGAATAGAATCAATCCGAATAATAATCCGAATAGAAACAATCTAATCGACGAGCTTAAGGCTCTCAGATATACACAAAGTTATCTTAAAACAACATACAAAATATCTTTTAACAGTCTCTACTTGGGAAAAGTTCAATATAATATTGAATGTCTATTGATCGAAGGAAATATCTAAAGTTACAATAATTTCGGTTGAATTATTATTTGACCTTAAAAACAAAACTATTTTCTAACGAAATATATTCTTGACACACGAAATAGATAGATTAGCTTATTCAAACTGTCACTTACGAGTCTCTCTGTAGATTGCGCTGCACCGAAGATTCTTTAGCTCAGTATTACACATTCTTGAAGCACTTAACGAAGGATAATTCACTAACGAACACTGTAAATAATAACACAAACACCTTTTGTTGAAATGATGCACAAACTTGTCTTACGTCGAACACACACAGTTTACGAACGGCGTCGTAGTCGGCTTGAATTTTGCCCACCGTTGACTCGCCCGTTCCTGCGTTGATTTTCGTCTAACCAAAACAAACTTCCGAAATTAACCCGGCTATTTCTTTTTGAGACCGGTACTGAACGTGAAGCGTACTTGGTGACATCTTTGCGGTTGTAATTGTATCCCACGATGATCCCACATTTTACGGATGGCGTTGTAGTCGGCTGGGATTCTGCCCATCGGTTACTTGCCTGTTCCCACCTTTTGACTTTTGTCATCCCAAAACAAACTTCCGAAATTAGCCCGGACACTTCTTCTTGAGGCCGTTGCTTTACGAGAAGCGTACTTGGTGACGTCCTTGTGGCCTTAATGAAATGGTGATTCGGGGAGTATATGTTTTGTGATTCCCGTATCCTTCTCTACTTAGTTCCCAATGTACTTCGTTTGTTATTCAGCGTCTGAGAGTATGTCGTAAATACACTGGAAATACACCATCAAAGTTTCACAACTATCATTGTACATATCTTAAGCCGCTAATCTTAGTCCTTATTCATGGCAGAATAACAAAGTAAAAATGAAACATAAAAAATAAAATTAATGGTTGGAACAAGTATGGAGACTACATCATCTCGAACTTGTCGGCTCTGGGTTCCGATGCCAACTCTACACACTGTTTTTCACTGACAACCTCAGACTACTCTATCGCTTCCCGCCAAAATATAAAGTTTCGGTTTCTTTGCACCAATCAAAAGGTCACTTCCTGGTCACATGACCCCGCATCTCCCCTTCTCTGTGAAAACCTAGTAAATGCAACTTTCTCACGAGAAAGATAATTAAATTTGAAAACACAATTTCCTTTCTCAAAACTGTTCTCTTTCCACAAGGATTCTTTGATTTTATGATTAACAATACTTTAGATTTAACACAAAATTCACAATAATCTACAGCATTTATAATAAACCCAGAAAATACAAAATTTATACACACATAAATTCTACCATCTTTTAATAGATCAAAATTAGTCCAACAATAATACTCTTTAATTTACCCTGATTATACATAAATCTCCTAATACTAAATCATCGTCACGTGTTGTTAAAACACACCGTGACAGTTATTTGATTCAGATTGAATTTAAGTAAATTCATAATCTTCATAATTTCCTATGTGAAGCCGTTGCATTTAAATTCATTAAGCAAAAATTAAGCAACAAAAAAAAAATAAAATTAAATACAATCAACACTGAAGAAAAGATAAAAAATTCGAAAGATTAACGAACAAACTTTGGTAAGAAATTGGAATCTTTTATTTGAGAATGTTTCTTTATTATTTTTCCACTCGCAGATTTTTCTAAATTTTTTGGAAATTCTAGTTTTGGATTGGAGAAATTCTGTTTTTCATAACCTGATGGAAATGAAGGCATACAGAATGTTGTCTTATGTCTCTTGTTGTATTTGTACCTTTGAATAGAATTTCACCAATGAAGGTCAAAGCTCCCGGGAATTCGTGACCTTCTTTGAACAAAAACAATCTGGAAGCTACGTGCACAGGGCTGTCCAATTACTCTATATCGAGCTTCATCAAACCCGTAGGAAGGGGAATCGTTGGAGAAGAAAAAAAAAAAAATTGAAATTTTTTTAAAACCAAAATCCACGAAATAGAACTTCGATGCTTCATGAAAAACGATTGACTTCGTCCTTATCTGTTTCCAATTTATTGAGTAAAAACAGAAGGGAAATAACCATTGGTCGCTAACTAGAAAAAGAACCTTGTCGAAACTGCTTTGAAAATGCAATTTATATTCTGCCCCATCCCTTCATTTTATTTCTACCTCTCTGTCGGCTTTTTTTTTCTGTTTATAAGAAATATTTTTATTTTATATATTTTTTATTTATTTATTGTAATAAGGCCGTGGGTACACCCCACTGGTAGGCGCGGTCTTAGGCTTATTATACAAACCCTAGAAATTCAGAAAATGCTGTAGACAGCGGAAGGAGAGAAACAGAAGAAGCAACAGGAAGCAAAGGAAATATCCATATCTGTTTCGATATTTTAACTCGTGTTTAAACTTAACAGCCTCGGGGCAGGCCGCGTTTTTGACTACAAGGATGTGCCTTATCGACTTATTTAATTACAAGTTTACAGTAGTTAAAAAAGGCAAGTAGAATTGAAACTTTACAAAGATTAACTCCTCCTATACTTTGAGCAAGTTAAGACCTGATCAACTGAAATTTAAAGATCGTACAGTAAAGAAAAAAAAGATAAGAACGAACTAAATGGAAGAAGAAATTGGTCATGGTGAATTAGCGGGTACTTGTTTCTTGAATTTTATTAATTTAGATTAATATTTGTTTTTGTTAATTATGTATTATGAACACGGTTTTTATGATGCTTGTAGGGGCATTTCTTGAGATTTCCTTTGGGATTTTGAAAAACCTCCGTGTTGACGGTTAGAGGTAATTTAATAAAGAAAAGTTAGATTGTTCTTTTTTGTTTATTTAAGATTTTGACTTTTATTGATATTAAGGATGTTAATTACAATTACATCTTTTGCACTTCCTAAGCATGTTTATATAAGTAGGATTATATAAGCACGTCGAAATTAAAACAACAACCCAAAAAAAATAAACCAAATATTTTTTTGACTACTTTCCTAGGAAAGTTGATTATGAAGTGTTTGTATGTAAGTTCCACCTTGCTATGCATATCAATAACGATGTAACTTTTATATTTGAAATCTCTTCCGTATGAGTCTTATCAAGAAAATAGCACGATGTAATAAAAATTCCCATAGAGAAGAAGTAGAAACGAAACAATGGGTTTCTATCTTATTCCTATTATTTCATTCTCTTAAACAGTGAATATTAATCCTTAATCCGTTAATTTGGTGGTTTGATACGATTAAAATTAATCGGATTTTGCCAACTGAAGCAAATACTGATTTAATTAATTTTTTCATTAAATGGAAATTTGTACAGTTTGTATTCAACAGATCTTAAAATAATAATAGGATTTTCGTTTTTGTCTTTTTACAGTTTTAGGAAAAACATTTTAAGGAAAGCAGGCTTTTTAAGTTCTTTCAGAAACTTCCTGTTAGGTTATTAATTCTGAAAAAAATCAACAATCGAAAACCTATAACGGTAAATTGTACTTTTATTTCCTTTTTCTGTATCTCGACTTTCACAAAACTTATAAACCCACAAACCTTTGAAAGTTTAGGAAAATTCTCCCCTTTTCTTTATTAGTTAAAATATTTTTAGTTTTTTAAAGAGATTTATTTTTCAGTTTTCTGGTATTTCCTATATCGATAGAGTTTTCTGTAAGTAGACAGAAGGTTTTCAAGATTGAGTAAACATGGTTTCTTTTTTCGTAAGCTGCCCATGTAAACTTTTCTGCCGGAGCGCCTAATTCATTTCTCTGGAGTCTGCACTGGTACTAAAATATTCGGTGCACGTTGTGCGATAAAGAAAATGTTCTGACTCGCTGTCAGCAAGTCGAATTGAATCTCTTAGGTTTCTATAATAAGGAAGATTAATAAGACGCAGTAAGAATATTGAGATTTTGTTTTTAATATATTTTTCCTAGAATATTTTTCCGTCTGATTGTAAGGATATTACAGCATCGTTATTATTGTTTATAGTACGATTCATTAAATAATATAAAGGGTTCTGCAGACAATTGAAAAATAGAAACGAAAGTTTGGTTAATATTAATTTTCAAAACTAAGCAATTCCCACTAAAGATGTTTCCCCAATGATTTATTGAATTATATCATAATACCAGAAATAGCTATCCGTTTCCGACAATGTAAGTTACAGTTATTAATGCAGTTATCTGTAGATTATATGGTATACTGGAAAATTGTAATGCTACATTTAAACCAAAAACTGAAAGAAGTACAGAGACGAAACATGAGAGACGATTTTCATAAAATAACACCTATTTTGAGTTACACCTGAAACATTTGATGCAAAATTACAAAGGCATTTTGAAAGTAGAAGGGTAAAACAGAGTGTTCAGTTTCTGGAAAACTAGGGAAAGTCAGGGAAATGGAATTTGGTCAGGGTTGTCAGGGAATTGATATATAATCTTTCGAAAGGTCAGGGAATTTATAAAGTAAAGGGCAAAAGGTCAAGGAAAATGAAATTGTATGGAAGGCTACAGCAGTCTTTAACACAATAAAATTCTCTCACCAATCTGAAAAAACATTCCTTTTTTTCCCAGCATTTTGTCTGGCGTAAAATTAATTCTTCTAAAAGTTAATTCTTGTCTTGTTTCATCGTAATTTCATAGTGTGTGTGTTAGAGGCTGAAAGGGAGTTAAGCGTCCCTTGCCGTACTGGAGCTGTCTAAGGTAGGATACTACTATCCTACCTTGAATACTGTACTCAGTAGTATTAATGTAGCATTATATTGTATAATGTAGTATTTGAGTCATTAAAATATCGACTCTTATAGAATATATATTAAAATATCGGCTCTTAATGAAAGATGTAAATAAACCTTCCTTAATATTGCTACTACCAATTCAGTGTTAAAGGTTGCACTGATGTTCAAATAGATGTTTAGTTTTTGAGTCATTAAAATATCGAATCGTTATAGTCCATTTCAATTTATCAATATAAGAAATCTGCAGAGTAGATACCCTTCTAGATATGAAGAAAAGCTCTTGCGTTGCAATTCAATTTAAAAAAATAATTTGAAAATTAACTTGTGTTATAGTAAAAAACATGAATGATGGCCGCCCTGTTTTTGTGAGATCTGCGCATGTATCATTGATTAGTCTGGTCAGGCACTTCCGTCTGATTGTAAGACGGACGCCGCCATTGTGCGAATCGCTTCTTACTTTGCAAAAGAGCATTGTATTTATAAATAATATATATTTATTTATTTATATAAATACTTATTATTAGCAACTGATATTGGAATAACGCTAAATAGTAGAGAGAAGTTTTAATTATAAATATTGTGTCAAAATTCAGTGTATATGATCTGCAATTGATGGTTTTTTTTTTTTCAATATAAGCTGCAAGAATTTTGAAGCCATTTCGCTGCTACTGATATGCACATATTTTGACCAACATCATTGAATAAAAACATCAAGATTACAAAAATGAAATATAATGAATAAACAAATAAAAATTGCTGTTGGCAAAAATCACACTCAAGAAAAAAAAAAAAAAAAAAAAACACATGAAATTTAACAGACTTAATTCATAAACTAAATTCTGTAAATAAACAGTATTTTTCTCAATTAGAACTTCTCCGTTACTTAAACGTTTGTAAAACGATAATAAAACCACTGAAAAAAAAATTAAGAAAACAAATTATTAAATGTAATAAAGAAACACATAAAATTTGCTGCTGGCGAAAAGAATAACAAAAATACACAACTGAAATCTAATAAATATATTTTATAAATGAAAGTCTATAAATAAACAAGTATTTTTCTTAAATAGAACTTCTCCGATAATTAAACGTTAGCCTACTATAAGTTAACTATATTTTCTCAGTGAAAGCAGACGACGTCGGCCATTGTGACAGGACCACATAATTGATCAGCTACCGGAAGGACTGCGCAGTTCAAACTTCCGCCGGTCATCATTCATTGGGAGGACAATAAGTACTTGTGTAAATTACACTATCAACTGCACAGTGCCATCAACTTTCTAGTTCTACGTTTACAATGTTGTTTGATAATAATTTGTCCCAGATAATAAACTTTTTACTTGTTCAATTCTTTGGCTAGTTCAGATCCTGTATGCACAATTGTGTGGGTTAGGTTTTAATGTTTTTTGGCCAAACTATTAATTGTGTAGGTCATAAATTATGTTGATAAAAATAAGAATTTTTATTTTCCTATTTTTTTGAACTCATTTTTGAAACTACATTTTCAAGCGGAAACTAACCAGCAACTAGGTCTGAAAGGGGGTTATCATAACTTTGGTTTTCTTAATGTTTATTTCCATTCCAAATGTTTGTATTGTTTGATTTATTCTGTCTAACATCTCCTGCATGTCGTTATCATTCTCTGCTAGTATAGCCTGATGGTCAGCGAATTTTATTGTTTCGTATTTTTCTACTCCAATTTTTACTCCTCCTTTGCAGTTTATTAATGCGTGATCCATCATTACTTCTCCAAACAAATTGAAGAAATCTGGACAATGTAATGTAATGTAGAAGATGGGTGGTAAATATACTTAGCACCGCGACCTAAGGTCTATTGTACTTTTCCCAACCTTAATCCCCAAAAAGACCAGTAGCTATGGCGTAAGCCAATAGTTTGCTTATAGGGACCGTCAACAAATCCTTTGGTTCTAAGAAAAAAGATTTTAAGTCTGAGCGCTGTGAAGTATTCACAGTTACATAGGATGTAATCTGGACAATAGAATATATCCGATAAAACTGATAGGCTTCATTTAATTAAAAACGGAAAAACAAATATAAAGGATTATTGAAGAAAATTCAGCGATGTAAGTTATAAAGCTACTTCTAGTTGGTGAACTCTACTAGGAGAAGTAGGAGTTCTATCCAAGTTTAAAATAAACTGTACCGCAACAGGACATATAAAGTCCCTGGGGTGCGCGGAGGTTAATAGACTTCCAGCTGTTCTCGACCAACGGGATGCTGAATCGTATCTATAACTTGATTACGCAAGTAATTAAATACGCACAAAATAAAAATTAACTGTATTAAATTTATTTATTTTTTAATCCTAAAAAGAGAAAAAATAATAATTTGGACATCTATACTGAAAATAAAACTTAATAACAGTCGAATATCTAAAAATCTTAGAAATACTGGACAAAAAAATACCTTGAATTTAAAAAAATAATACATTTAAATTCACCAAATACAGAAAGTTCGAACTTAATAAGTATTAATTATCCAAGTCCCCGCAATTACGCAGTCAAATAATTGTGGAACACCACTTAAAAATTCCCAGTATTTAAACGGTTTCGCCGATGTATAGCAACATTTTGTGGCCCCTACGTCATCCATGCGACACATTAATGTGTATGCGTTCGTCGTTGTCTCAATCTCATTTGGAATTCGAATTTTACTTGGATTGTCTTTGTAAGTTTGAGTCCTAATGTGAAAATTGACTTTTTTGCTTCGATTGTGCAGCCATTGAACTAAGGTGTAATCAATATATTATTTACACAATTCCTTTTTTCAGAAATTGATTGCTGAAACCGACACAGACAAAAAAAATAATGTTTGTTATTTTATTAATAACATGCAATTTATGAACAGACAGCAGCATTTGAGAGTGAATTAAAAGATTTGCTAATTTACAACAAAGCAATTTTACAATTTGCTACAAAACATATTTGTTTCCTTATCTTTAAACAAACTTCTGAAAATGGTGTTAACATTGTTTATTTTATTCGTTATTTTTTAACCATAAAAATAAATATTTTTTGCCAATTTCAGGGAAACATTTAAAAAAACAAAGGATAAAATTTGGAAAATTAATACTATATCACTAATTAAAAATTTTTTAAGTATGATTAAGAAAGTTTGGTAAACAACTGGTCTTCTAATTGAATATTAATCAATGACGCTCAGCTTTTCTTTATTAATCTACGTCTTAGATATGGAATTGATGGAAAATCCCCTTTTGACTGACTTTCTACGAATGTAGTAACATTGTCCATTATGACACTAATGACGGTAATCTCTCACAATACAATTATTAATCTCGTCCTCGGCACAACTCCCCCACTGATGCATTCATAAAGTGATAGTCATTATTCTGACTCTCTCGTCTCCTAATAGATTCACACTGGTAATGAACAACATTCATCATCGCCATTATTATCTGGTGATCAACTCCATTGGAAACTAATCTTCAAGCTCTGACGTCAACAATCAACGGAAAAATTTCTAGAAAGGTCTTTTTGACTAAAAATAGAAAACGTAAAATTAGTTTTTTACGGGCATCAATACAGCAGCTTCCGTGAAAAAAAAATCGAGCACATCTAACGAGGGTTTTATGTCATTTATGGCAGCACACCTTTTTCTTATGTTAAATTCTCGTAGAATTAAATTTCAGATGTTTCGGGCCCGCTAAATGTTAGGTGCCAGAATGTTCCCTAATGAATTCTCCGCTTTCTCAGGGTTCACAGAAGTCCTCTATGAAATGCAATGGCGTCATTTCAGTCTTTGCGGGGGGGGGATGGAAGGACAAGATTCTTTAAACACCTTATAAGATATATCTTTATAGGATGGAGTACCTCCTCCCTGTTCCTCTGAAATGAACTATTTTCCATACACTTCCTCGCATTCTTATCCTATATGTAACGTATACTTAATTTACATACATTTTTTCTTTAGTACTACTACTCAATTATTATTATTATTTTTTAAATCTTAACTCGCGGGGGGGGATTGCCTTGGTTGGTTAGTAGATTTTATAGAAGAAAATAAAAAATTTGATAATTACAAGAGGTTGGCAAGGCCAAATTGATGAATAAAGCCTAAAACCCCTTGATGAAATGGCTACCGGATTACCGGATTTTACTGGCCGGCGAACGTCGGATCGATCATATGAACTCAACTCTCGATAGCAGGAGCCTTAACTCCTGCGATGACTACCCTCAAAATAGGGTAGAGGTGCCAGTGCTTTAACTTTTAATCAAATGAATTGATTGCATTGAAAAACTATTTGATGATCAACCAGTTCTTTTCTACTTTCCAGCATTTCTCTTTTCTATTTAACTACCGACAAGTTCTTTAGGCACTGCTGTTTCTTTTACCTTTGTTTCTCTGTATAAAAAAAATGAAGTGAATTGTAATACCAACTGTGGTTTCACCCATTTCGAAATAAATCAATTACATTTTCGGGGATCTCTTGAGCAAGTTTGATAAAGCAAGTTTTGTTCGTCTCTTTACTCATGTAACATTATTTAACGCATGCTTTGATGAATGGTAGGGTTTGAGTTTTCTCTGTGGGTTTCGTTACCGAATAACAAATAGTCGTTTCGAGAAGGGAAAAAAAGGGAGGGAGGGTGAGAGGATGGAAACGCCTAAAGCGGAAATACTGCGGAAGGCGATTTCCGCTCTGGCACTATGAATGATGGAGCGATCCCATAGGAGATAGGGGAAGTCACCGAGACAAGTACTCCATCACGTGGGGCAAATGACCAACAAAAGAGAGAAATGCCGGAAGGGAACGAGGAAAGAATTCAATGACATCACAACGGCCTGTGTGAAGTTCCGAACAGACTAATGAAACATCCTAGAAATACAAAAAGATCCCAAAATAAAAATTTTCTTGTTAACCATAAGCTTAAGCATTGATTCTCCACATTGTCTTCACTTCAGGAACAACTTCAAATCTTATTGTTTTCAAAAAAATTGGCGCCATTAAAATCTACTCACCAAGCAACCAACCATTGTTTATGTATGGCCTTTTCAGAGGGTGGAATATGGCCTTTCTGCAAGTGAAGACAGTGAGGTATTGAGACAGGTTTCAGTGACATCTGTGTAAAACAAAGTTTCTCCAGATAAGTTCTTTGGAAAGTTAGCGTTTGTTCATTGAGGTTAGAGCAAATTTATGATTTTTACTTTTTTTTTCGGAAAAGAAAAATATCTAATCTATTTATACTGTTTCTATAAAGTCCGTCGTGTTAAGGGTTTCCTATAGTATACTCATGATACATTGCATTTTTTGAAACTGTGTGTGTGTGTGGGCGACGGTACGGACTCAGTATCTAGATTGCTCTATTTTGGACGCCAAAAGGGGTGTTTTCCCAAAAAATAAAGTGGCTGGAAATAGTATTTGCGTTTGTTTTTTTTGTAATGGCTGTGGATAAAAAATGAGTAGCTTGCTTCAGATTATAAAAGGATCTCATTTAAAATTGATGAACACATTGTTCCTAAGGTGAGTTTGAAGAAAAGAAAGAAGATTGAAAAGTTTCCTACCTGATTTTCTCTGTGTCAACGAAGATAAGATCACGGCAGCTGATAAATATTTTATTTCGTATTGTTTGTTTTGTTTCTGTGATCGTCAATTCTTGATCCTTCTTGCTTTTGTTTCCTCTGACCCATTTTTTCATCTTAATGAAATTATAACTTCAAAACAAGAACAATAAATATATAAATTATGAAAATGTTTCTTAGAAAATTTTTAGAGAGAAAACAAATTGTAGTGAACGAAATCCCCTCACACGTTGACGGTTGATTTTGCTTATTTAAAGAACTTTTTCGATTACAGGAGGACAAGGAAAAAGTAGACGTAATATCAGTATTTTAAATTTTTACTAGTAGTACGTCTTGTACTTAAATTAGTAATCGCTTCGTATTATTTATTAGTAACAGCTAGAGCTATTACAGATTGGAATAAACAATATGCACTGCCATTTCTCAAATTTTACGTTCCATTCTGCTTTTGATTATATCATTTTATTTAAATATATGGACCAAAGTGTTTTCATTGGTTTAACCTGCCAGACTGACTAACCATGGTTACATAAAATATTCTGGATATCTACAGTTTGAATAACTTACATTGTTTATTTGGCGAACTAAAAAACGACAAAAACAAAGAGAATACATTTATTTTCAAATTATAATATCTACAAGATACAAACAGTATACTTTACATTATTTTTTATAAACAACTTAACGATACTCTGCACTACTTTAATTGCCTAATTTGGACTAATTTTAATCAATTCAAAGTTCGATGGATTAGTTAAAACAATTAATTTCAGACAATGAAATAAGATAGAAATTTATTAGATTTACAGTATAATAATACAAAAATGAAATGGGACAATATGCAAAACGGACAAACATATAAATCAATGACCCCTGAATTACAAAAACATCTATACAAAATAAAGAATAAAAAGGGGTAAATAATTAATCCCCGCCAGCGTTTAACTTAGCATCAAGGGATTAATTTATAACAAGGTTAGTATTTAGACAATAAATTTAACGTGGGTTAGAAACATTTTACAGTAACGAGAAATTAACAATTAAAAACAAATTAACAATCAAAACAAAAAAAGATTGGTGAACAAACATGTGAATAACATCAATTAAGTTTTAAAATACCTTTTAATCTTTTGTTTTGTAACAATGACTTTCTGTATACATTTAAAGAAACACTGTTAACCTTTAGAGACTTATTTTTATTGAAATATAAATATAAGCTCCATTTTTCCAGACAAGACTCCAAGGCTAATCTTTTATAGTCGCCTTTAACATTGTAAATCAAGTGTACTAATGGCTCTGGGTTATGATCTTGTTCGAGACAATGATCTGCCCATTCTGAAATGTTTTTACTTTCACTCCGATAAGCACGGACGTGTTCCTGTACCCGTTCTATAGCTGTTCTTCCTGTATTTCCTATATATCTACTTTGTTTGTTTGACTGTTTATACTAGCATCATACTAAAATGGTTGCTCGGATTTCCATAAATTTTGATTCATCTTATCTTGGTCTAGCATGAAATATGGGCATAATTGTTTCTATATTAAATTACACTTGACCTAGAAACAAAGCTATTGACTCGAATAAAGAATGACATGAATCCAGTAAGTAACATTTAAATAGTTTAATTACGTATAACAAGTAAATGGAAAACAACTATAATTACACACTCGTGGGCAACAAAAATACTACGTAAATACTTAAGACCCAACTTCTCGCATGTAATACATATATATATATATAAAAAAAACCTAATTTCAATAATGCATTGAATACACAAATAAACCTTAAACATATAACGTATATCCTCTAAATAACTCAGTACTGTTACATGCAAATCCTATTCTAACCACGTAAGCCTTGTTTGACTTCACACTGAAAATAACACTAATCTGTTTTATATTGGATTTTCACTTTAAAGAAATATAAAACAAAACCTTACGATTAAAGCATTATTCATACATTTGATCAAACCCTGATCTAGCTAATCATAAACAATTCTGAATATTTTCAAAACTTATTCAGATCTACTATGTTCAATATGATTTTACATTTCACTCAATTGTATAAACTTAAAGAACTAAAAATAACTTTAATAATCTTAACATGTCCACTCAGATCACAATCTGAATCTGAAAGTAAAGTTCTTTATTTGAATGTAATGTTGACGAAACATTTAAAAACGATGATTAGATCTGCTACTTTTCATATCTAACTTTCATTAAAGTCGTCTCTTGCGTATTTCACAATGTTCGTTGGTGGTCCATTCCTAGAATGATAATTAAAAGGAAATTCTTGTCGTAACTTGAACTTATTTATCATCCGGAATCGTCCATCAATGGCGGAAGACACGTTCGAAACCTTCTTGCCAATCTCCACGAACATTAGAAAACAGCTCTGAACCAATTTTTTAACGAAAGCTCATGTATCCTAACTACAATTAATGCGAATACTTCTGGACCTCGATTGTCGTTGCTCATAGAACTAAATATCAATCTGGCTAATAACATTGACAGGACTTCTCAGGCCTACCGATACAAACGGAAACCATGCTTTAGGCCTATTTACGTTCGTCGAACTGGAATCTCTAATAACTAACCGTAGTTCCCTTTCAATTTCACCGTTAGTACATTCTATACTTCATTGAAAGAGTATTTCGTTCATACAATTTTATCAAATCGTTGACAAAATCATATATAACCTAATTGCCGATTACCGTATTCTAAGATATTTTTTGTGCCGTGCCGGTGTGGCCGAGCGGTCTAGACGGAGGTCTGCCGTTTCGGCCACTGTGCCGGTACCCGGGTTCGAATCCCGGTCGTGGCATGGATGTTTCTTTTCTTCTGTTTCTCCTTCTGTCCGTTCCTGCGGGCGCCACTTGATGTTGCCCCCTTTGGCGTACCCAGGGCAACGATTTCATCGGTTAAAGGCATCATATCTCCTCCTTGTTGTTGACCTAAAGAAAGATGATCAATCTACGAGCCCGGGCATTGGGAAAAAAAAAAAAAAATTGTGGATAAGTCCTGATTATAAGAATGAAGAGTCTTAATCATTGCAGATTCGTAAAACTTGTGAAGGTACTAGTCCTTGAATTGATAACATTGATAACTGTTAACATTGTTATTGAATGGTAAGATGTCGTCTAAATAATATTAATTTTCTTTAGGTATAATAAGTTTCTTTGTCTTAGAAGTGTCTTTGATAAATAGTTGAATGTGCAAAACAGCTATCTTTCATTCGGATATATCAAATTTTTTTATCTGGTGTAGTAAAACTGACTGGTTCCGCACTATGTTTGGTTTAATGGTTCACAAACCAAAAAAGTTTGGCAGAAGTGTTCTAATGGTTGAAAGGACTGAGCCATTGTATATTTGTCAGCATGACCAGTTTCTGACCATCGGTTTTGACAAGGAAGTGAGGAGGCCAATGTTCATCTTGCCTAGAAGCGGGAAGCTCTCAGCTGTTGGCGTCAATGTCTATTCATAGAAATCCACAGGGGTCCTAGATGAAGAACATGAATAACAGCAGGCGAAACGCATGGGAGGAGGTTCTGTTTTTTTTATTATCTTGTTGACTTCATTTTTGATAGGGATTTACGTCCATTTTATTTTCGCTAAAACTGCGCATTTCTCAAGATTTTATTGGCCGATTTGAGAACCCTTTTTTTCCTTTTTAGGACGGATGCATTGTGTTTGGGTATTGGGAGCAAATGGCTTGGAAGGATATCGGAACGGAGTTTTATAGCGCAATCGCAAGCAGTTGGGCAACATATCGCTTTGCGTTCTCTGCGTTTGTTTTTTTTTATTCTATGCTTTATCTTGTTCAAAATGGACGAAAGTGCGAGTATGTATTTTTATATTACCTACAAGGAAAGAGAGAGAACCCAAAGCTTTTATTTCTTCATCGATTGTGTGAAAAAGTATCTTCAACACAATTGTGGTTATTAATAAGGAGTAAATTATTAGTGCGTAAATTTCCTAGCTGAAATTTAATAAATTCTGAAAATAATCATCAATTCTTCCTGTCGTCGGATACATAGTGAGATAAAGCAGATTGCAGGATAAAAGTGTCATTGTTTCTTTTTATCATGCTAGATTTTGAAACTAATGTAACATATAATGGATAACCTATAATCTCGTACCCACAATAATTTATTAGCTGGAGCGTTTATGGTAAACCAATATTTATTAGGCGCATTCGTTATGCATTTGTTAGTCAAAGTGCGCTTCTGCATTGTTGTCATCCTCAGGATTTTTGCACCTGATTCACTCTGTTTCTTGTCATCACTCGTATCTTCGTCGTCAGTATTGTCTGAATTCTCAGAAATACAATCTTTTGTGCTGTTGGAGACATAATCGTCATCACTATTGCTATCCAAAAGTTTAATATCGCTTTGCATTAATAATTCAGCGATTTTATCATGATTCAATACTGAAAAGAAAAGATAAACAATAATTACTTGTTGCCTGTGACGCCATTTTGATTTTCATAACCACATGGCCGAAGCCTGAAGTACCCATTCTGGTACTTCAATTTCACTGATCTATATGTTAATTTTGAAACCATATTTAAACTGCAGTTTCGAATTAAACTAATGACGGAAGTTTAATTTATTAAAATAAATAAAAGATATTTTTTAAAATGGGTTAATCACTGTGTAATAAAGAAATATTTACCTCTTCGTGAAGTGAGCCACTTCCTTGTTGCACAAGCCATGTTTATATTGTAATATCGACAACAGAACCCGATGCACCAACCAAGTAGCGACTGAAATTAGAACTACGCAATGTGGCCGTTCGGGTACAACAGAAAAATTTAAAGGAAAAGTGGAACTACTACTATTTAAAAAATTCCAAACTTATGTACCCATTTGGGTACACTAGGAGCGAAGAGGTATTTTTGCTAGTTTTATATTTAAAATTAGCCATTTAAACTTGTGCGCAATATTCCCGTCATTTGTGTTCCTTGCTTGTTGTTTTGGCATATCAATAAGATCGC
Organism: Thereuonema tuberculata; assembly: GCA_023159025.1. NCBI lineage: Eukaryota > Metazoa > Arthropoda > Chilopoda > Scutigeromorpha > Scutigeridae > Thereuonema > Thereuonema tuberculata. The sequence goes on along the minus strand of JAFIDM010009631.1, from coordinate 17,860,539 downwards.
CAAACTCTCTTAAAAGCGTTCTGTACACATCGCTTTTTTTGAGCTACTTTGTTTTATTATCAGCCCCTCGTGCTTGTTATGATTTTATATCGAGACGATATGAGATGTCAGAATACATTAAAAAAACGAATCCATGAATGTAATGGTAACAGTCCCAAAGAGATTAAATTGTGGTCCACAGGTTTCCGAGAAACGATACAAGTAGCATGACGTACATGATGACACTGCATTACAGATCTTGCCGTCGATCATAAACAAAAGCATTTTTGGCTCTACCAGCACTTCCAAGTCAATAATATTTTTGGCGGGAATGACGCAATTTGGTTTTGAATTTTTTTTTTACTTTTTATGTCATGAGCATATGAAGTCCATTTCTAAAGGCTGCCCTTAAGGAAGTCACCTTGGTCCTAGCTTATTGTTAGTTTCTATGTAAAGTATTTTCATAAACTTCAACCTATCCAGGATTCTGAAGGAATTTATATTCAGGCCTATCGTGGTGACATTATTAGGATTGCCGCTCCCTCTGTTAAAAAAAATTGTGGCAAAACGGAGACAGATCTCGGAGCAGCTCATGGAATGGGTAGTTAACAACAAACTCCGATTCATTACCTCTAAGACTAGAGCGTTGTTCTGTTTTTGTTCTGGCCATATCCATCCCGCTGTTCTTGAACTCTAATACGGTGCCTGTATTTTTACCCATACATTAAATACTTGGACTAATTTTGAATAGCAGATTAGATCATATCTCTGATGTTGGTGTAAAAGCACAACTCATTGGCAGCCGTTTGCTGGCTGTTAAATCACACTTTTCATATTTTATAGCGATGCACGGCTTGCATTCGTTTTTCCCAGGCTTTGATCAAATGTGATTTTCCTTCTCGCCGTTGGGGCTGAAGTGTGTTAAATATTAAAAGTACCTTAAAATCTGTTGTTGGGACTGAAGTGTGTTAAATATTAAAAGTACCTTAAAATCTGTTGTTGGGACGTTTATCATGGGTGAATAATCGTTTTTATTCCTTCCGCCTTGTTAAACATAAACATACATTAGGGGGGTCGGCTAACATAGACACGTTTTCTTCTGTCCCGTGGTAGCGGCCACCGCGGGTGAAGCCTTCTTCTCTTTTGGATTAACTTGTCTTTTAGCTTACGGCCTGTAACCCTCTCCGAGGGTAAATGAGCCTAAAACCCAATCTACAAACTCCCATCGACAGTTGGTCATTTCATTTTTAAGCCTACACAATAAGCTTCACTCTTACGATAGAATTGATTGCTGAGGACTAATCATGATAAGAGGTTGCTCAAAAAAACTATTAATTAAAGAAGAAGCAAACATCCCAAGATTGAAAGAATTAAAATGTATTTAAAAAAGAACTGTGACTATGGCGAAACGTCATAGTTCTTTTTGAAATGTATTTTAATTGTTTTAATCCTGTGTGTTTGGCTTTTATTTTTCTTTAATTAATAATTTTCCACACGTTAATTTCCCATTCCTCTTTCCAACATTTGGTCACATTAAACCCTGGGTCAAATAAATTTTGCGCTATTCTAAGTGGAGGATGTCTGTATCGGAGCCTGTTTTGTAAGATGCTACGGATATCGTCTTGGATTTGAAGCAAGGAGTTGTCAGCGTTTTTCTTAAATTTTCTGATGAGAGCGTGTTCACGTGGCAGACAAGGTGGAGCAATATGGGGAAGAGTAGGTAGCCAAAAGGTAGGAATCGCCTTAATAGTACCTGAAATAAGACGCATTGTTTGATTCAATTGTGTATCAACAAGATTAATATGAGCACTATTAAGTCACACGGGAGAACAGTACTTCGCTATAGGGTAAACAAGGCCTAATGCTCAAGATCTCAACAAAAAAAAGAGATATTGTAATGTAATTTGTTTGAAGATTGAATGTTCATGTTTTTTGCATTATCATTGGTAGTTGGGGTTTATAAATGTAAGTTTAAAAGTAAAAGGTTCTGGAGGGATCCTTTATATTTTTAAACAAATGGACAGGATCAGCAACAACATACACTGTCATTCTGATTAATGGGATGGGGGAAAAAATTAGAAGTGACCGCAAACCGTCCAGCAGTAATACCCTTAAGCTTCCCGAAGGACTGGTTTGCAGAACCCATGTCTGAGATTACACTTAAAACGTGCAAACCAATCACTGCAGCTTTTTCTATAATCGATGTAAGTATGTTAACAATAATATCTCCTGAAACCGATTCATCTGTGAAGTGATATGCTACTGTTTGTTTCCACCGGTTTATAATTCCAGCGAGCATAAACACTAATGCATGTGTAGCCAGGTTGTTCTCATTTGTGGTGGTCACGTACCCTGCATACGAATTGCGGGTGTTGTCATAAACAATTTCAGGACGAATACTCATTTCGTCCAGAATTATGCAACAATCTTTTTGCTTAACATCGTTAAAATTATCTACTTTTATTTTTAAAAATTCAAAAGCATCTTTCAAAACTCTTGGAATAAAATTAACTGACTGTATTCTCCTTCTTAAAGTCCTAAGAGAAGAAAGGGGAAAATTTTGTTTCAGGAGTTCATTGTAACCGCTAGTTCCACAGGCGAATTTAAGTTAAGAGAATTTTTTATAGACTCATTAGACCAATTTGTGTTATGTTCCTTAAGCAAAAAATTCATTTGCTTAAATATCTTCTTCAATGATTTTAAATGTACATGTGATTCACTAGTTTTTTGTCTATGCTTAATTTGTCGTAATTTGTTTCTTAACAACTTATTTTTTATATTGACCTTTTTTAAAACTCTACTTTATTGAGCTATTTTGAGTTTTAACTCGCTACGCTTTGTTCGAGGCAGTACTGTCGGTGAAGGCCGGTCACCGGATGAACAACTGGATGTGGATGTTATCATTCCTATAGCTTCAGATGTTTCAGCGTTAGTTGCACCGAGAGCCTGACAAAAATAAAATTTTTATATTAAAATGAAACCAACAGGCAAAGTTTATTGTTTACCTAAGGTTGTTTTAGAAAATCAAATTGTACATTTTAAAGTGTAGCTTAATCTAAAAATAGAAAATCTAAATGAAAAATTCCAATAAAAAAAAGTAGGGGAAAAAAAAAAAAGAATATGTCCATCCTTCTCCAATTTTTCAATATCATATGATAAGGAATCACCACGTGGTGAACCTTACCCTAAAAAATTATGACTTGTATTAAATGAGAAGGTGGCAAACAAAACGGCGTAATAGCACAAAATTTAAATTTACAGAAGGAGCAAAAAACTTAATGTCACACATACACAAGACCGTAGATACAAGCTATTACCCTCTTGGGAGGGTTTAAGCAGGCTTCCACACCAATAGACATAGATCGGCCGCTGCCGGAAACCACCTGGCAACTGCAGAAGATCCGCAGAGGCAGGAGGGAGGGACGTAGGGAAGCAGGACTGATCCGCGCCTCACCAGGCACGGACCTTTTCCTGCAAAGGCCAAGGTCTCATCGCAGGCTGTACGAGAAGGCTCCAGACCGATCCGCATGCATAGACACGGACCCCGCCTGGGCAGGCCAGCCCGGAGGACTCACACAAGAGGCAATCGGGCACATGACAGGCGCAGGACCCATCCACGCCCCTCCAAGCATGAACGCAGTGCTACCTGATGACATCCAGGCATAGGATGAACCAAACACTTCGGGCTGGTGCGTTTGACACCAGTACGGACCTTGCCCGAAGACAAGACAAGACACTATATAATTCAAAAAGAGAGATTTAAAGCAAAACAGCAAACGTCTTATTAAAATTGTCCAATGAGAGGATGGATTCGCTTCAACTTCATTACATCATCATCACTGCGGGATAGTCTTGTGTGCGACATCTGGTGTTATAAACAGGAATGAACGATCGCCTTAAGCTCTATCCGTTGGTACAGGCAGAAATAAACTGCGATTCAAAGATGAAACCCTTCGTTGAAATCATATTCTGTAAAAATAAAAACTGAACAGACAAAAATCAGAAAAATATAAAATGATGAAAGAAAAGAAGAGGTTATCAGTAGTAGTGTATGATAAATAAGTTGCATTTAAATTTACGTTGTGTAGATGATACTATTTTTTTTTTTTGATAATCCATATTCACGCATTGCTGGTACAGATAACTGCTCATTGTAAACATCTGGTAAAGTAAGGATAAAATATGATTCTAGACTTCTTTGCAGTAAGTTCTGGGAAATCGCTAAACAGCTCATGTGATCTAAGTCGATAATGTGTTGGCTTTCCACCCCGTGTACATATGTTAAATAATCTGTGTTTCTACCTTTTATAGCTCTCTGTTCTTTCGCACGGGCCTCACCTTTACGTTGGGTTTCCCCAATATAAAAACACGGTTGGTTTTTGCATTTGATTTTGTAGACCATGCCTTTCTGTATTTTAGTATCTATTTTGGATCTGTTCCGCATGAAGTTTTGCACAGTGTTGGTAGCTGGAGCCGTTAATATGATGCCGTGTGGTTTGCAGATCTTGAACAGTGTTGGGAACATTTGGTGATGATCTGGAATAGATAAATACTTCAAAACAGGCTGGCGCATTCTCTCCTGTAAATTGTTGTAGCACTTATGTAATGTTCTTTTCATATGAAGATTAATTAACTGAGGAGGATAGTCATTGTTGCGAAGGATATGATAAGTAGTATTCAGTTCACTATAAAACGAAAGTTCAGAGTTAGATAAGCGAAAAGCTCTGAAAACAAACATAGAAATCAAATTTATTTTGAATGATAAAGGCCGATATGAATGAAAATTATAAGTTATATCAGAAAAAGTTGGTTTCCTAAAAACACTTGTATAAATTCTTCCTTGCCTTGTAATTAACACATCTAAAAAAGGGATGCTATTAGATGTCTCTTGTTGTATATCGAATTTTATATCTGGATGGATCTGCGCAAAGGTGTCATGTATTCTTACTTGTAAGCTGCTGTCACAATAACATATAATGTCGTCAACATATCTTCTATAATATTTTAATTCAACTTGGCCTTCTTCTAATAAGCAAATGGCGGAATCTTCGATGTACGACATCACCCAATCAGCCAAAACCGATGAAACTTTAAGGCCCGTAAACAACCCTGTTGTTTGATGATAGAATTTGTTGTTGAATGAAAATGTCTGCATGTTTATCATGGCTTTTGTTAAAGGCAAGAAACTTTAAAATTCACATTTGTTGACAAAATGTTCTATTTGTTTATGTATAATGTGTTCAATGGCTTTTTGTATTAAAACTAAAGAAATAGATGTGTATAACGCTTTCACATCGAGCGACATAAAAACGTATCCTTCTTCCACCGGTAATTTTTTAATATCGTTAACCAACTCTAACGAATTCGCAACAGCATATTTGCTTGTTACTTTTAGTTTATTCATTTTGTTATATAATATCTTGGAAAGTAATTCAACTCAAAGAAACTCAACTCAAAGAAACTTTATAAATAATAAAGGATTAGGGAACAGAGTCGGTGCTTGATCGGGAAGC
>JAFIDM010009631.1:17832749-17855037 GCA_023159025.1 Thereuonema tuberculata | reverse complement strand
TTAATATTTTATATTTTAACATATAATGTCGTCAACATATCTTCTATAATATTTTAATTCAACTTGGCCTTCTTCTAATAAGCAAATGGCGGAATCTTCGATGTACGACATCACCCAATCAGCCAGAACCGATGAAACGTTAAGGCCCATAAACAACCCCGTTGTTTGATGATGGAATTTGTTGTTGAATGAAAATGTCTAAATAATAAAGGATTAGGGAACAGAGTCGGTGCTTGATCGGGAAGCCGAGAAGACAACAATGTAATTTTTGGTTTCAGAATAAAAACAGAATAAACAAAGTATTTGAGCAAATGAATAAAGATATGACAAATATAACATATACAGGGGATAGATAAAATACTGGAAACAATTATAATTTCTTCTGAAGTTCAGTGACAATGGGTGTCGCCAATCAAAGCACGATAGATCTGATTGCTTGTTATATCTAATATTGTAAGACTTGGAACAATTCCTTTTACTTTTCATGGTCTTTATGGATAATTCATGTGATTCAGACAGCATTGATCCTGTGAGAACAGACGACACAGTGTTAATCTGTTACGTACCATTCTTTATCTTCGTGGCTCCATCTTCTCTTGGGCTCTAATGTGCAACTCACAACAGATGCCTGAATGCCAGATTGGTATCACAAAGCATATGAGGAATGTTCTATGTTAACATATCTCTTCCAGTGATCGTTAAGGAACCATATGGAAAAACGAAACCACAATCGATAACAGACATCCAATAGGAACAAAATTCTAATAGTAGTCTAATTTCTTTGATCTTTGAAAAGATTTTTATTATAAAAAGGCTTTGCGCCACTTATCAAATATTCGCGATGACTGAGGAAAGATTGTTTGTTTTAAATGTGCCATAGATAATAAAGATACGCTGTGAGCTTTCCAATAACTACATGGTTTTAGGCTCTGGCTCAGGATCTTCCTTTTAGTAACCTAGACCTACCTCTAAATTTTCACATAGATAATAAAGATAGATAATAAAGTGCCATAGATAATAAAGATACGCTGTGAGCTTTCCAATAACTACATGGTTTTAGGCTCTGACTCAGGATCTTCTTTTAGTAACCTAGACATACCTCTAAAAATACATGATTTTTTAGGCGATATCATATTTGACTTAAAATTGCATATTATATTACCCTAAGCAAACATACAAATTTCACCTAAGACGCGCATTCTGAAACTTGGTTGTTCTAACTTATTATTTACATATGTACATTAAGGGACGTTAATACCTCCAACTATTTCTTGTTACTATACTGATTTATTAAGATTTCTGTTAAAGAAACAAGACTTCTCCTAAAAAACGAGTGTCTGTTTCCTGTGTTAGAAAGCAATTAAATAAAGCAACAAGATGATACGTTTGTAGAAAAGCAAGCAAGACAAGGGCAGTATGGAGTACAGCTCATGTTTTCAAATAAACAATACAAAAAAACACGGATTGAACAACATAGATGCTGCGGAAAAGACGACTTTACCCTCAACAAATTTGAATAACAAAAACTATGAACAAAAATCGTTTCTTTTTTTTGCTTTGTTTTATCCCGAGCATTTTCTCATTAAAGACCACAGTATAGATGGGAGAATTTCCTGTCACCTGAACTGTCTTTCCATTTCCATTATAGCTCACCACTGGATGTACCTCATTAAATTTTGTTCTCTCAAACCACATGATCCTTGGTTTGATTTGGTTCCTTTTGGCAGTGCGTCTTTCTTCTTAAAAAAGGATGGTTATTGAAGACTATTTTTGTCAAATAAATCGTTGTTGAAGGTGCGAGAAAGAAGGTAGTGGATAGAAACTAATACAAGAGAGGGAATCAACATCCAGGCCAGTTCTGGAATTCCAGCCCAGGTTTAGCTAAAGAATCACATCAGATGCCGCCACATTAACCATTTGGCTTTATTTTGAAAACCAGTAAAAGATAAACATTGATGCATTGTTAATATTATAAACTATTTGGTTTTTAACAATGCAAAAAAAGACCAAATTTTAATACTTATTAAAAGGCAGCATCAATTCTTAATTTGCCGAACGAACTTATCTTCGAATAAAACAAAGTATACAAAGTAATTTCCTTCTTAATTCCCAAGCTAAGAAAAATTATAGATAAATTTTATTTTTAGAGTTTCTCAATCTTTTTTTTTCTTTTCTTTTCTTTTTCTACTAAAAAGAACTCGATGAGTTGATAAAAAGCGGAGCCCAAAGTAAGCAGAAAGACGACGAAAATAAATTGAGACTTCAACGAAGGAGGAAGGAAGAATGTAAAAATACAAAAAAGCAATTTTTAGAAAAGCTGCGATCGAAAAATTTGAAGCTGATGTTTTGATCTACTTCAGTCATAGCAAACCGGATGCAGATTCTAGGAAAGCATATCGCTTCTCCTCGAAATATGAAGTAGTGTTGTGGATAGAAGAGTTCCTCAGATAATAAATAGAGCGTTATCTAAAGGACGAACGGAAAGAGAGTTTGAACAATAACATTATCTTCTCTCTGAGGAACGAACAGTCTTGGGAATTTACTAATTAAACCATGATTAAAGTTTGTTGGTAAAGTTAAAAGCTTAATTAAAAAGCTTTTTTTTCAACAATTAAAAAGAATTATTTACTTTATGCTGAACACTTTAAATAGATAAATAAATAAATTAGGTAAAATTATTTGTATCCGACATGAAAATTGTACATTTTAACTTGATCAGTTAACTTATGCTCTAATAGCATTTGTATTACAGCTTTTTTTTTTGTTTCTATTAAAATTTTAGCACCTATTGAATCTCTACGCTTATAGATAGTTATAAAATGTTTTAAAAACAAAATTAACTGTTTATTAATTAGACATGATAAAACTGGAATTAGAAATTTCGGCTGTGGAAAGATAAGACTTCGAAACTGAAATGATTATTTATGTGGAGTTCTGTTGATTTTGACTCATCTGATAATAGAGTAATCATTAGCGTTATCAGAGAGATATCAGATCAATTAGTAGAGATGGAAGTAATTTCAGTTCATTGATGGTTGTAAAGCCAATCAGAAGCCAACATTAATGATCTGCAGTAATGAAAGCTATCAATCATCTATTGGCTTGATTAAACATGTAATCAGTGCCATTCAGCGCTTATCGCCTGCACTAGATATGTGTCGACTCATGCAGAACATAAACAAGTAGTCTTTTGATGTTGGTATTCTCAGATCGATGCAGCTGTGTTACAACTATTTGAGTTGAAAATTTACTAACTGTAGAGCCCTCTCTTATAATTGATGACAGTTGTTTTTTTGTTTTGTTTTTTTACTGCAATGAATGACTATTCTAGGGATCTTTAAAGATACGGTCCTTCTGATGTTTAACAATAACTTTTTCTTATGATCTCGGATGTTGCTAATTAATTAAAAGACTTTTGATATATTAATTAGAATTTCTATTATAATAAAAAATGATGGATATATCTTAGAAAAATTTCAGGATATATCAATTTCCATGATGTAGCGAGACAGGTAACAGATGGCCAGTATATAAGGAAGGCGTGTAATTCCAACAGTGTAATTGTACTTGTCATTACATGTGGAAACGATATAATATTGAGGACGTTGTCAGATGCTACAGCAGTGGCCTTTGATTCATGCAATTGCTGTTAGGCTTCAACATTTAAGTTGGAATAACTGGAGTAGACACATTTGAAGTCAGACCATGCACTGCACATCAGAGTTGGTCATTGACTAGTTTGAGAAAATGAGATCGTTTTTTTTTAACCGACTTTCTGAAGGACATATAAGTTCAGGGGATCGCCTCTTATGTAGGTGTGTGGCATTTTGAGTCAATGAACGGATCGCTTGGAAACTTACTAGCGACATATTTATGGATAAGAAGTATCTGTTCTAACTTAAATTATTCCTTTCGACCACTCAGCATAAGCGGGAAGATGACATAGTGTTGACACTATATTTGTTGAAAGGCGATAGCATTGTATTTGGTGATGCCACCTTGTTTTGTTATCCAGCCTCACACTTCCAGACAGGAATCTGAAATTTGGTGTAACATCGGGTATTAAGTTTCAGTCTGAAGCATTTTCTTCACTAGTGAAGTAAAGGAATATTGATCTCAGGAGGTTTAAAAAACTAAGCTTTGAAACTTAATACACAAGAATACATTGATTTAGCTGTCATATATATATAACATGTAATATGTTATATTTAATAATATAAATATTACTAATTAAATTATCTTTTATAATTTAATACCTCTACAAAGATAAAGATCGGCATCAGCAGCATAAAGATGAACATAAGAGACCTGGACAGAGTCAGTCTACATTAGAAGGGTAGCATTAGCTTTACTAGGAATTGTTGGCCTTTGTGTGTATTTGGCGGTATTTCCACTATTTTCAAGATGGCGGTGAATGTATGAGAAAAGCCTCGTTGCCGTAAAATTATCTGTGAATAGTAATTTTTAAAATTTTTCAATATATACATCCTGAAGTGGGTATAGCCTTAACTCACCTTACGGACAATTGATTGTCAGAAACGACTCGCTCTGACACTGTCGACGCTTCACTCATACGATGTAAAAAAGTTTTTTAACGTTAATTTAATACGATTACAAAGTTTAAGGTAAGAACAGAACATTATTGTGATGAAGAAAGCAGTAAAATTAGGCTTACCTTACTTAACGTCGTCATGTGTTTGTGGCGGATATATAGTAATATTGCATTTAAGAAGGACCTGAACATTATAGAATCATTATAGCCTCGTCACCACATATATTCGGCCAAATAACTATCAAATTGATGGTCACACGTATTTGTGCCGAGTTTACGAAACTGTCGTTTTATTGCGCTCCATGAGTCTTCAGTTTTATGTGTTTGCGCCAGTTTCAGGGTCTAAAGTTTTGGTTGACGATTAGGTGTTGGTATCCCTCATCCTTTAGTGTGTTGTACGATTCAACAATCTGACATTACCAGCAAAATAAACCTTTTAATTATATCGAGCAATACTTCTTTCGTCCTATTCTGTACGACCACAAAAAAACACTTTTTCGATTCCCTCTCAACACCACCAAACACCCAATTTACATTCACTGTTTTACCCTGGTCATACTTTCATTCGCCAGGCTTTCTTTCATCAATCTCAACAGTCACACTGGGACCACCAATCGCAGAATTTTCATTCAATAAAAAACCCTGGGCCAGGCCTATGACTGCAATGTCCATAAGAGTGTGCAAAGATTTGACACTAGATTCTGATAATGCTCCGCAAGCTGATCAAGAATATGTAAAGAAGTTCCCATAAAGTAGCCCGGAACACTGTCAAATCCACCGTAGAAACACATGTAAAAATTTTAAAATTCCAATTTTCTCGAAAAAATAACCTGCAGCTGTACATATACATACATGAATATAATTAATATGTATACATATGTACATACTATAATTAATTTTCCGTGGTGTCGGCTTTTTTTTTTTATGTCACTATATTTTCGTACATGTTAGTACAGTGATTAGTAGAAATATTGTCGGTAATTTTGTGGTAGTATACATGTTCTCAATCTGTACAAGTAGCCTTTAATACAAATAACTGAAATGGCCAAAGAACAATAATATTCAGGAATACCATAACGTAGTAAAACACATATTTTATACATAGTGCTCTTCTACATCGAAGTGTGGTAAAATAAGAGTAATAAGCAAAAAAAAAAGCAATTTCAGTGAAATTACAAACTTGCTATACTTCAATGACGACATTTTGTTTGTTTTCCAAATGATTTTTGAAGCTTTGATAGAATCTAGTTGCTCTCAAATAATTATTGAAACTGATCATCAATTTCCATACCTGATAGTTTCGTGAAATTATCTTGACGTCATTACGGTGCAAAATATTATTACAAAAATACGCTAATTAAAATTTAAAAAAAAAAAAAAAACACCAGGGAAGTTGTTCATTTTTCTCTATTTCGCATGTTTGTCTGTCTGTCTATTAATTTTTTTAAAGTTGCGTTTTATTTGCCAGAGTATGAAAAATATGCTTACATATCCCGAATTAAAAACAATTTCAAGGAAAAATATTCCCTTTTTTCCTATGTAAGAATCTTAAAAGCAATAAAAGCTAATAAATTGGTCTTTCTTTTCTTTTCTTTTTTTTTTTTTTTTTGTAGTTCCAAAAATTTATTACCCCATTACTTGATACAATGACCAGCACACTTTAAGACTTCAAAACAAGCTTAATAAAAAGTTAAGTGACATCTGAATTAAAAAAATTAAAAAATACCGTGAGCTATCCTCATGATACAGCTACAGAATTAGCTGTTTTGTAGTTTTTTTTCCTCATAATTCCAAGCTTTTGTAAATAAATAGGAATGTCATTTATAAGACTAAAATCCCTTGGTTTTCGTAGCAAATCCAATCTGTTTTCCCGCTGGAAGACCATCATTTTAACCATGGCCCCAGCTTTTATGCATCAGTGCTCGTATTTTTTCCGTCTCATTCCTCATCTGCCATGATAACTGTGATTGCGTGCACGCACGACACGGACTGATCCGATCACTCCCACTCCCACGCAACGACGCATCTTGTAGTGATGGATGAATGCAGCAGTGTACTGAGCCAATGCCGCAAACTAATGCAACAATACCGAGTCTTATCTTGATAAAAATATTTATAGTAAGCTACCTCTATCGATAAATACTATTAAGGACATTTGCTTATAAAGTCTTGCATGGATATCCAGTATTGTTGGGTTTTGTTTTGTTTTTAATGATAAGGATGTCTCTTGTGTAGAAAATAAAAGTCAAATCAAGTATTCCAATCACTTTTATATCACTTAAAACTCAATGAACAAAGGATGTATCCTTTCCCTCGATAATCCTTCGTATTTGAGAACATTGTTATTCTTATTGCAATAATCAGTAGCATTTCATAATCAAAGAAATTTTGTACACATGAATCCGAACATTTATCGATTCTCAATCAATGTAATCTTTCTAATTCTTAAAGAAAGCTAAAACAAGTTTAATACTTGTAATCTCAGTATTTATATCGTACTTCTTCTTAATCTCTTCTCTATTTGGATTTCTTCTATTAAGCAACATCACCAACACAAATAAATGTAATAAAATGTTAAAAATGTCTTTAAAATCTTTAAAAAGTATCTGAAAGTTTGTACTTTTTTCCTTGTGAAGAAAAAGTTGTCTGAAGTTTTCTTTCTTTCTGTTTAGAATTTCTGTCTAAACTTTTCATTGAGGAACCGCAATTGGAAAAAAGTCTTGCTCTGTTGTTTATTTTTGTTTTTGTTATGATAGACAGGTTTTTGGGTATCGTTATTAAAAGGCAGGAGAACACAACACGTGTATTTCGAATTACAATGGAATTCTAAAATGTTTTTTTTGTAACCATTTTTTCTCTCCCTTGAATATTTAGGGGTATTACAAACACGAACTTAAATATATAATATTCTGATGTAGAATCTACCGTAGAAAAAGTGACCGAAATTCCGCAAATTAAAAAGAAAAAAAAATCAGTTAGAAAAGGCGTAGTTGCCGTGCCAGCAATACTTTGACAGATCATTAAGTTTATGAAAATTTCAGATTCCTAGGAAGTAACTTTTATCGTCACTGCAAACAATGTATTCTAATTATTACTTTTCTCCTGTATCAGTGCTCTCTTTTTACGTATATTAAATCACAAGGAAAAAGTAACTTTCCGTTTCTGCGCTGGAAAGTTTCTTTATGTAATAATTGTTATTTTGGTTCAAAGGGAATTTCTGATATAAATTGAGATGTTGACAAAGATAAAATATTTGTTGATGCGACATTTGTTTTCTTTCGTTCTGTCAGAAATCTTCAGCGAGCGACAATTAAAGTTTTCCTTTTCTCTGTGTCCGGAAATAATAAATAACTGATTGTTAGAAAAAGAAAAGAAACTGCTGGAGTTGATGTCGATTGACGTTTTTTTTTTGGGGGGGGGGGGGACATGTTATGACAGAATGGAGGGCTATTATTTTCTTTTTCCCCGATGAGTGAGTGAATTTGTAAGATAAATAAGGCTGTGATCAGTAAATAACAGATCGATGACTGGTTCTTTAAATATCAGTCCAGTGAAAAAAGAAACGAAGCTTCACGACAGCTGAAGGTCACAGCATTACATATGGTACAGGGTTCGCTTGCCATTGCGCAATGCAAAATAATCTCTTGACTATATATTTAAATAATACTATCATCTTAATAACAATTTTATTTCGTGGAGTGGATATAAAGGATATAAGATGAAACAAATAAAAAAATATTCACATCAAATGAAAAAAATAAACAAAATAAGAACTGTTGACTGCATCAATTGTTTAAAGTTTTAACATAAATAATATACATATTTAATAATAAATAACATAATAATAACAATAACATAATAATGAATAACATAATAATAACAATAACATAATAATGAATAACATTTTTTTTTTATTTACTTTCATTAAATTCTTTTTCGTCCTGTTAGGATTGAACTAAAGCAATCCCATCAACAGGTTCGAATACATTAGGTTAAACAAAAAAAAGAATAACATACAAAAATTAGATTATAAAACAAAGTAAATGGTACATCACTGATTTGATGCATATAAAGAGTTATAGATAAAATAAAACAAAACATAAATTATCATTTATAAAACATAAATTATCAATAACAATAATAACACTTGATATTAATGATAATAATAACAATAACATGTATATCAGTAGTACGGTTGATAATAATAATTCATCATTCAATTGTGTCAGTCGATGTTTTAGAAATTCTGATTCTTTTAAAAATGGCTTTGAACATACCTTGCAAGTTAGTTGCAGAACTTTTTTGTGTTGCCTGAAGTGCGTCATTAGGATCGCTGGAGACTGAAAAGTAGCATGTCAAATTTCACATTTGAAATCTAACCCTTTTTTCACTGCATCTCCTATATTAGACTTGTTTTCTTTCAATGGCTTAGATATCACCGAAAGTTCCTTCTTCTTTATGCGAGATGACTTTCGTACTATCTTGATAATTACCTGCTTTGTAACGGCTTTTGTTTGGGTCAATGTTCCTTCAAGTATGGCGGACTTTGATGAACTCCACACAACGGAATTATCTGCGATTTCGTAAATTTAGAAGGCAAAATATGAGTGTTTTTTTTAAAAATTAAACTCTTACCATATTCCATATGGTATGTCTTTGATTTTGAACATCTTGTTTAAAATCTATTTTACTTCGTTAATAACTGTCCGTCCTTCCCAAGGATGAGTATATCATCGACATATATTAACAGAATACATGCGTCTTTTTTGGAGTTATAAATGAATATGCAAGGCTCGGATTTGGTACCTTCAAATCCACTTTCCATTAACTTGCTTCTGAAAGTTTCGTACCAACTTCACATACTTCCTCATCTGTGCTTTTGGGAATAGTGATGTCATTGAGTTCTTTCAGTAAACCCATGGATTGAAGAATTTTCATTTTCTTCTGTGAGGCATAAGCAAAACGTGCATGCCATAGGAGATACATGTCATGCTTCTGCTCATTGAAGTAGCTTTTAACCGTTGTGTGAACAGGCTCGCAATCCATTTTTTATAGATTGTTTGATGACCTATGGCCTATGAGGAATCTTTTCCCGTTGGCGTCTTTCACAACGTAGCTATCTTTCAGTATGACTTGAGAACATCCTTTGCCCCTACTGAGATAAGATTGACTGACATCTTTGGAACAAAGTAGGTGTTTGTTAGCTTTAACCTTTGTGACTGATGTTGATCCAGTTTAACTTTAAGATCAACAGATCCTATTCCATACGCGGGTACAGGGATATTCGCGGCTCCGAAAACTTGTACAGGTTTATCTAGTTTCTTGTATGAGCTGAATAATGACTTGCAATTGCAGATGTTATGGCTAGTAGCACTATCGATATACCAATGGTTTTGACTGTTTGGTTTCTTCTCTATGTCTTCACACATAACCACAACAGAAAAGTTCCTGGACTTGTTGGATCCGGTTGTAGTGCATTTTTCCTTCTTGCTTTCCTTGGCTTTCTTCTTTCTGCAATTCTTGGCAATATGTCCTGTTTTTCCACAGTTAAAACATTTTCTGTTTTCCTGGATTTTGGATTTCTTTCCTGATGTACTTGCAGCCGTCTCGACTGGAGGAGTAACTGTTGTCTGGAAGGTCTCAGAAACAACAGTAGGCTTTTCAACTTTTATATTTGAGTGATTTCTCTTATACTCCATAAGTACGTCCTCAATCACATGTTCTGAGTTGTAATTACTCGATTTATGTCTGATCATGATACCCTGGGCGCAGGCATCGTAGGTCTTTGGTAATCCTGACAGGATAAGCCAACTAATTTCTTCGTCTGGGATCTGACCGCCTTTTGAAGTGATCTCGTTGACCAACAACTTAATTTTCATGATGTTGTCCGGTAGATTCTCATCACTTACAAGTTTACTAACGTTATAGAGGTCTCGCTTCAAATCGGTGACTTTCAGGTGGTCCGCAACATTGAATTTCGATTCAATTTCTTGAAGCAGCTTGCTCGGATCATTCTCTTCCTTTAGCATCAATCGAAATTTCTCTTCCACCGATTCAATGATCAATCCCGTTGCCTTCTGGGACTTGTCCAACAACTTGTACTTCGTTTTTCTCACTAAGATCTTACCATTCAAACAAACCAAATGATCCAAACAAACTTAAATCTCTTTTCTTTTGCCAATGTTTTCGCCTTCCAAA
Organism: Thereuonema tuberculata; assembly: GCA_023159025.1. NCBI lineage: Eukaryota > Metazoa > Arthropoda > Chilopoda > Scutigeromorpha > Scutigeridae > Thereuonema > Thereuonema tuberculata. The sequence goes on along the minus strand of JAFIDM010009631.1, from coordinate 17,844,287 downwards.
ATAATTTCTTTTTTTCTGTGTGGGATTCTCATTAACAAAAACATGTGAGTCATCTCCATTCTTAAAAATTAAGTTGTTACTTAATTTGACACCTTTCTTGGCCTGAAGCCATTTCGACTGCATGTTTTTGTTAACAAATCTCACAATTATTGGAGGAGTCTTGTCCTTGTTCTTGACTGCAATTCGATGTATTACTTCAACATCATTGTTGCTTGTTTCAACCTTGATCTCATTACCAATCTTATTAATATTATCATACAAGTTTTCGTCTTTATGACATTTAACACCTTGAACCTCAATATTGTATTGCCTCGAATTTTGTTCAAGGTCATCTAATTTGTTATTCATATTGTTTATGTCACTTTTCAATTTTTCATTGTCTTTTTTGAGGTCAAGAATTTCCTTTTTCAAGGTATTATTGACCTCCTCATTTTTGGCACATTTTTTAAATAGAATATCATATTGATTTGAGAGAAATTCTATTGACAGTTTTACTTGACTGAGATCTTCAGAAATGTGAGAAAGTTTGCTGTTCATATCTTTCAAAAGATCAGTTGTTGACATATTTTCTGTGTGATTATCTCTATCTCCATCATTGCCTAGATCATTTGGGTTCCTACAAAATGAACATTGCCAATCTTTTTTTTTTCGATTTTGACATTCCTTTATAAGTATTGAATGACAGAGAGCATTTGTAGTATTGGCGATCACGATAGTGGCATCTAACTTCCTGAGAATTTGTTTTCTTTACATTCATGACATCTTTATGGAGGTGTCATAGTTACTACTTGGAATCCAATTTAGTAGAAGGAACACTTTTTATAATCGGGTGTAAAAGCCTACAAGTCAGTTCTTCTACTCAAGGTCAACACTCATCCCCTAAGTTTCCAGGAAGTGTCACTCGCTGATCGGTTGTGTCGCTCCGTGATACAAATCCGGGAGAGATTAATTGATCTATAGCTATCTTTTTTATAAATTATTAGGAATATTGAAATGAATACTTTTCCTCTTACACCTTAGACTTAAAAACCATTGTAATCTGTAAAAAATCTGGTCATAAATATAAAACTTACGATCGATCTTACTTGAGTTTAACTCTCAGATATGCAGGAGGCAACGAACACACGTCCGCTCGCCTCAAATGCTTGCGATGTAATAATAATAATATAAATAATTTAACATATTTAATACCAATAATAATTTAACATATGACACAGTACAAAGACAACGTCTTTGGCTGGATTAATTGAGCAATTCAAGTCTCACCCAGAGACCTAAGAAATTTTCCAAGTATCTTCGCAAAATATATGCAGTGCCTAGTAATGATGTATTTTGCAGGTCTGTTATTGAAATCTCATGAAGTTCCAAGCTATTAAAGTGTTTTAGAAATTCCTTAGATAAAGCACCGAGGGCACCAATAACTATAGGTGTTACAGTGGCACGTTTGTTCCACAAACGAGAAATTTCAATTGTCAGATCCCTGTATTTTGTGATGTTTTCCAATTCTTTCTCAACAATTCGTGCATCTCCAGGTATTGCCACATCTATTAGAAAAACATCTTTTCTCTCTACAATTGTTATGTCTGGAGTATTGTGTTCCAAATGACGGTCGGTTTGAATTCTGAAGTCCCAGAGGATTTTGACCTCATCATTTCTAGCACCTTTTCAATAGAATGTTCCCACCAGTTTTTGGAAACTGGGAATTGATATTTTTTGCATAAATTTCAATGAATAATAGTGGCTACTCTATCATGGCGTCTTTTGTACTCAGTCTGAGCAATTTTATCACAACCACTGATAAGATAGTCAATAGTTTCATCCTTCACTTTGCATAATCTGCAGTTACTATCGTTGCTCACGTGTTGTATTTTGGTTTTCATCACTTTCGTTAATAAAGCTTGTTTTTAGGCAGCAAATATTAACCCTTCTCTTTCTTTCTAGATGTAACCATTTTGAAGCCATTGCCAGTTTCTGGAATTGTCAATTTTTTCTTCAATTTGTTTTATATATTGCCCAATAATAACATAAATAATTTAACATATTTAATAATGAATGATAAGCTGTGAAATAGCTCATTTCTATATCAATAAATTCCCCATACAAATATAAACACAATTATTTGAACAACAAAAGAAATCTCTTTATGAATAATTCTTCATTACTCTTTATCCACAAGATTAATCAATTTACATGTAGCTCTTAATTTTACCTTGACTAATAGTGTAGTACACATATCAGATACATTATCTTTAGAATTTATATATTCAAGACTGAATATGCCCTTTCTAATATATTCCCTTACCACATAAAACTTTAATGCAAAATGTCGGGATCTGCTTCTACTCAAATTATCGGTGGTGAGGCTTACTGCTGAATTGGAATCACAGTATATCTTCACAGGGAGAGGACAATGTGAAGATTCACCAATTTCTTTAAGTACATTGATGATGCCTTGCATCTCATTCATTCCTTTTGCAAGAGCAACGTACTCTGCCTCTTGTGTTGATTGTGAAATAGTTGATTAGGTAAGATGCCAGGGTTAAAAATCACAAATCTTCTAATAATATATATTAATACTGTTTAATCTTTAAAACTGAAAATTTCTGGTCGTTGAATGCTTAGGTAAAGGTGGCAACAGACAATAGACATAGTAAATAATGCGGCACAATTACCATACCTCAAAGACTACTTTTCATCGAGAGCTGAATCTTTAATGATAAGTGCATTACACTTAAAATGATGACTTTTGATTTTGTTTTAAATCAAACTACTTATCTTATTATTGCAAACTTACAAAACGATCAAAGTTTTTAAAATCCGTAACACTGATGCGTCAAGAACTGAAAGATTGATGATAAGATTATGATGATTTTCATAACAGATTAGATCTAGAGATAAAGATTCGGCAATAAAAGGAAACCGCCTTTACATGAACGGTTTCCATCGATTTGTGAAAGTTGGAATTCCAACGATAATTTTATTGTATTTTAATTAAAGTTGGTATCCTTTATTTGATCTTTTTGTTGGTGCTTTAGTATATTGCTAAAATTTTTAGTTTTCATAACACATCAAAGCAATTTCAACTGTTCTTGAAGTGGAAGCGCTGTTTAAATGCTGTGTTAACAGTTTCTTATTTGTTTTGATTACAGTATTTTTTCGTGTCTTAGGCAGAGGCTTAAGTGTTAAAGCAGAAGTTAATTTTTCTGCTGAGATATTTTACAGCTGTTGTCTTTGACTCTGAAAGAATCGGAATTTGGTGTTAGACTCGTCCATCTCGCGATTCTGACCTTTTGGATTGTTGAATCACCAGTTGTATTTTTTTTCTGAGCTCTCAAAACTGAAACAAAAGAGAAGGCCGAAGATAGTCCAAGCGAGCAAAGGAGCTACTTGGAAAGCTTTGCGCAATCCTTGACTTGAACTCCGAGGAATGTGACGAGGTCATTGCCGATTAACTGTTTCGCTCAACGCCGGCTATCATCTGCGATCGCGGTCGGGCGAAATGATGAGCCCGGCGGGAGCTTAACCTTCCCGTTTGCCAGCGATGGACTCCGATCCGACTTCATTAACGGTCACTGCCAATTAACGGTCCCTCTTCGCTAATGGCGAAAAGCAGCGACGACAATGATTTCTAGCGGTCGGGGAAGGCTTTGCCTTCGCATTGGACGACCGTTTTCGCCAACTTACGGTTTAAACAGTGGTCGCTACTTACACCAAAGACGATCCAAGCTAATGAATGTTGGAAGAGAAGCCTGAAATTAATGCGGAAATTTAGCAAATTTAGTAGTTCAATGCTTTAATATAATAAAATCTTTATAAATGCGATGTAAACATGATTTTTGTAATATCGATAATCTTAATATCGATAATCGCTTGTTTCCAAATCTAAAACCGAGGCATATTACAATTGCGTTACTAACTTTACACATTTCAAAAATAGAACGGTCACAAGTCCAATATTTATATATATTTATCTATAGATCTCGTAGATGGCTGGGAGTTTTACCGACCACCAGTCATTTCTCGGGAGGATTACATTGTCCAGATCAGCAGAGATTGCAGCGTGTGCGGGACTGGAAATAGTCAAATTCGTGGCAATTCGCATGGCAGCTTGGGAAAAGCCTCCACAGGAGGATAAATAGATAGAGGGGTTTGGGAAACTCAGGATGGCGTCGAAACCTAATCTTACTCCACTGCTGAGAATTTTTCCCGCCACCATTAATGGTGGAGACCTGCAGCTCGATTTTTTTTTAATTGATAGTTCAATATCTTTTCTAGTTGGTGGTTGATTTTCATTATCACTATTAAGTTTCGATATCGTAATGCATTTCAGGTTGTTCATTTAAATTGTTTCAATCGTTAAGAAGTGCCAACAAATATTGATGCCACCTTGATAAGATTCCATCTTTATTACTTATTATTTCACCATTCTTATCTCTGCAAGCCAAAACTCTGGGTTTCCTCGACTCGTTCTTGAAATTTTTTTCTTCAATATTTTGGTAGATTTCTTCTGTAAATGCTCGTTTTTTTCCCTTAAAAATCCGTTTTTCTTATGCTCTTAATTCTCTGTATCTTTCTACAGAACTTCTTGTATTATGTCTTTGTATCATCTTTTAGTAAGTTTGGGTTTTCTTCAGTGTTAGCTCCTTACACTCTTCATCGTACCATTCCTTCGTCATATCGTTATTCTCCTTTCTTAACAAGTCATTAGCTGCTTCAATCAATATTTGTTTACAGGTGGTCCAGGAGATGATACTTCCACTATCACTGGCCTCTCTTCATATTTTTTCCTAACCTGCCCAGTGCATTTCAAATTTGTGTCAGGGTTAAATAACTTCGTGACATCATATTTCGTGCATGTAATTCTTTTAAAATTCTGAACAATAAGTAGAAGATGGAGCAGTAACAGCAATGTCTTTGCTGTTTCCTTAACAGTTCAATCAACTTGTCTGCCAAACTGTTTTCGTCAAGTATTTCCGGTGACTGGATTTCCTCACGAGAAGGAAATGAAAACGAGAAGGAAAATAATTGACTGTAGGCAATAGAAAACAATATACCGGTCATATTGCTATTGTCGAAACAGCCAAACATAATACCGTCACGAAACCAAGACTTTTATAAGTCACGACGACTTCTAACCATAGATAGCCTGCCAAATACAGAAAAGTAATTCCTTTTCCCTAGGCATCCTCTTTACTAATATTACCTTCCGAGCCAACAGCTCTTTCCCTAAATCTTTTTAATAAGGCAAACGTGTACCCGTTTGAACTGGCCTGGGTGCTTGATATCTTCGACGACATATGACACCTCGGTAGTCCGAGATACTATTTTATGAGGTCCCAGATATCGTTTACCAAAAGTTTTCGCAATTCTACGAGCCTTGCTCGAAATTGCGGTACATTTCACCAGCACTAGATCGCCCACTTGGAACTCGTAGGCTTTCCGTCTTTTATCATTAATAATGTTATTTAACTTTGGCGGATTGTTCTCTGCCCTCCTTCACTATCTGCATAATATCCTTGAACTTATCCCTAATGACTTTTCTACTCTCGAAAACGTCAACCTCATTCCAATGATCCGGGAAAATCTCCCTACCGAACATAATATATACTAGGGATAAATCACCAATAGCAGAAGGATTACCTCTAATGCAGAATAAAATTTCTTCCAGCCGAGAATCCCAATTAGCATATACTTATCCACATACATTCTAATGCAGCCTTTGATTGTCTTAATGGCCCTTTCCGCAGGATTGGCTTGGGGATGGTAGATAGAAGTAAAAATATGTTTTATGCCATGTGTGCAGCAAAATTTGTTAAAGGCTTTTGAACGGAATTGTACTCCGTGGTCTGACAATACTACTTGGAAACCCAAAACGAAGGAAAAGACGATATAACACGTCAATAACCTTCAGTGTATTAGCATTCCTCAAAGGAAAAGCTTCTATCCAACCACTGCAAGTATCGAAGGCGCAAAGAAAAAACTTATTCTTGTTCCTTGACAAGGGTAGGGGTCCGGCCAAATCGACCGCAATAGACTGCCACCTAGATGTTTTGGTCACTATCTGATCTTCACCAAAGGGTTGAGTATTAGTGTTCTTGAACACAAGACAAGTAGCACAGGATTGTACATAATCCTTACAATCTTTAAACATATGTTCCCAAAAAAAACCGCTTCTTTAACGCTAACTTTAACTTCGAATAGGTCTTCGCTATTCCAAAATGTCCACCTATCAACTGATCTGCATGCCATAGTTCCAGCACTTGTTTCTTCAGAGCTTCTGGGACTACCATAACTAATCGATCACGGTTGAACCCTAATTCTTTAACTTTTTTCAAAATCAATCCTTCCGTGTTTAGTACAAAATTATTTAGTATTCCCTTCGTAACTGACTCTTTTATCTTTTTACAATACTCATCATCTTCTTGATGTTTTTTCCATGCCAAATCAATTATTTGATATAATTTACAACCTGATCGAGACAGTGCATCGTAATGTACATAAGCACTTTTTGTCATTACATTATAGAGTTACAATTATTAGAGTACAATTATTATTATTATTTTTAGTCGGTTACTTACAATTATTATTACATTTAATCGTCTCCGCTGCTATCATTATCCTCTTCGAACATTGTCAATTGCTGATGACTTGGTCCTTTCAGTAATTCCAGGACTTCTTTTTCGAAAGGGTCTGCCTTCCTGCGCGGGAGTTTCCTAACATTAGTTACTACAGGATCTGACGAGATGAGGAGACAATTAATGATGTCTTTGTTTGTGTTGACCCTAGATGTCTTTCTGATATGTTGGAGTCTAATGTTCTTCCAGTCTTTTTGCCGGGATTCCTGCACGTCTTCCGAAAGCTGACCAATCGGCAAAATCATTTTTTCAATGATGTCAGCGCTATGAATCAGGACTTTGTGCACAGTGACACTCATAGGGTACCAGCTGTAATGATGAAGATATGATTCAGCAGTGTCTAAGCAATATTTTTGGAACTTGGGTACATCGATCTCATATCTGCTTGCAAGGGCACTAAGTGTAGTTGAAAATCTTCGGAGAAGATTATAATCTAATCCTGTGATGACGGCAACCCTATTACGATCTGAAAAAAATCTTCGGGCTGTATTGCCGTCATTTGAGTTTCCTCCTCCTTGTTTTCGCATATCAATCACAAGCCCCATCTCTTCATAAAATTTCTGGGAAATATTTTCCTTTCTTTGTTTCACAATTCTCTGCGCTTCTGATTCTCTAGCTTGCCATTCTCTCAATTCTATTTTGTAGGCTATGTGAAGAAAAAATTCAAAAGTTCTAATTTAGGAATGCAGACACGAAAGACCGAATTCATAATAATTTTCATTGCATTCCCTTGCCAAGACCTTTTCAAGATTATTCATCTTTTGGCAAGGCTTTGCATATGTAACACCTCTGGCTTGCTGAATTGTTCGACAAAATATTTTCCCGTCAAACATTGTGCTTAACAAAATGTGATTGACCAAAATCAGCCTACCATTGATGAAAACTTTAGTTGGCAAAAGATCATTAATTTGGGCTTTTATTTCATTGTAGTGTTGTACTACATTTTCTTTCGTTTCTTTCTGCAACACAAATTTAATTGGTCTGCAATATCTGGTGGCTGAGGTATGCGCATTTTTCCAGTAAATCTGCTTACTCCCTGAATCCAAGATAGGTCCGGACTTTTAAAGGGGAACAAGGTTAGAAAAAATGATGATAGAGTCTGCATGTTTGCATCTATAAAAGTTTGTTTGTAGACGCTGTGACCCCACTTCCATCTAGTCCCCATTTATATATTAAATCAATTTCAGTAGTTTCGTGTGGAATTCGCTCCAACACTTCTCTCTGTACTTGAACTAACCTTCTTGTCGTGAGATCTACAAGACTTTGTAGCTTTATATTAGCTTCAGTCTCGGTCACTGTGATGCAATCGTTATCTGGGTAACATTGCTTTTTTACTTGAACGATTGAAGAGTAAGCTGCGTAAATATTAGCTCCTCTCTGTTTAGCACCCTTCTGCATTGTAGTGTATTGTTCTTTGCTCAAATTAAGATCGATCATGAGATCTAAAGACTCCTTCGGTGTGTATGGCATGAGTGGATTGCTGGGGGTTGACGAAAACGCTGTTTTCATTCTTTTTAGACTCTTAGGCGTAGCAGTTGTCGCTAGTTTGACTACTTCGGCAGTTTTCCTCTTTCCCGCTGAATGCAAAGACTTCTGAGTCGCATATGAAAGTTTTTCGTTATTAGCTGATGTAATTAAAAAAAAAAAACAGATTTATCTCTACTTTTTGTTTTGTTGGAGCTCTCGGAGAAAAGCTTTTTCGGTCTTCCACGTCTTGAGCTACTTTCAATGGGGATTTCATAATGGTGCTGAATCCACTGAGCATATTTTGCAATAAACTTCATTTTAATTCTTTTACTTCCAATCCATCTCCTCTTTAAATTCTTAACAAAAATATCCAAAGTGCTTCAGAGATTGTTCTGTAATTCTTCACTCAAACTACTGATTTCACCTAATCTAAATTTGCTTGTAATATAACTAACTAACTGTTCAACACACTGGGAAGGAGATATAAAGGAAATATTGTCTGCCTGTAACACATAAAACAGTTCTTCTCTTGTAACTATAGCTGTGCGGTTTGATTGAGCTGTACTACTATCTGAAAAAAAATGATTTTTTGTGAAAAGTGTTTCAAAGTAGCGCGTACATGCAATTATATGAAAGATTAAGGACAATAATATACAGTAAGACTTAATATTTGATGACCTCGACTGATCCTAACAACTTTATCCTTAACATAGATAACGAAAAAATCTCTAAGAAAACGCTAATTTACTTATCAATTTTTATTTTAATAATGAACATCTAGAATCTATTTAAATTAATACTTTTTAAAAGAACACACGTGAAGGTTGATCGTCCATAGTGAAGATTCGATGTAGATGTGTAGACGCCGCGAGCAAAGGCTATTCACTGTCGACTACTTCGGAGCGACTGAGGCGCTGTGCATGCTGAGACATGTGAGATGTGATTTCAAACCGGTTTCGGGTGATTATAACGGCGTAATTAAAAATTTCTTTGGAATGGTTAGGTATATCGGGGTATTAACTTTACTGTAACAGTGGTATTTTGTTGCTTTAGTGTGTTTCTAAAAAACATTTTTGTCCGCCTATTTCAAGGAAACTACCGTATGTGCGGCGGATCCATTTTTGAGTCCAAATTCGACTACTTTCATACGGAAGCTGCCCAATCCAGGAATGATGAAGCTTACTTTTTGACGCGATTCTTGATCCAGTGGAATCTGCCAATAGGCCTTCTTTAAGTCTGTAATGGAAAATACCCTAGCTTCGTTGAGTACAAGTAACTTAATAAGCTAACGTAACATCGATTAATGATAAGCAGAGATAGCAGCGGAACGGTGGATGAAGATGCCAATAAACCTACTAAAGAAGGTCCAACCAAAAATATAGATTAAAATTAATACATATTTATTATATTTTCTATATGAATTTACGCCAAACAAAAACTAACTCAATAAAGATGAAAGAACAATTAAATAAAAAAAAAAATTCCCAACTCGGCACAGGCAGATAATAAAAGACACAGAGATACAAGAAATAATATCTTAAATTACAAAGATAAATCTGATAACTTATCAGACAAACAGGGGTAAAACAGCAAATAGCAGTATATCCACATTTAAACCCCAAAATCAATAAAATAGAAGAAAGTTAAGTAAACTCCGGCCGATCGGCAAAAAAAACAAAACAAAAAAAAAGAAAACACCGAACCACTGATGATCATCAGAACTTTTTAAAAAAAAATACCTCATTTTTTAAGGTGATCAGAGTATTAGGTAATCAATTAATATACAATCATATTACAAGCTGTTCTAAATTTCACTCGCTAATACGAGCCACAACCATAAATAATTTTTTACTATTACATTTTCAGTTAAACTCCTCTAGATTTAACAAATATTGCTCGTAAGGCTTAAGTCTCCATAACGCTTAACAAAACAGTTACTGGGGGGAAAAAAAGTTCTCTTCTCTTTGAAGTTTTCTTCCTTCCAAATAAATGTTCCTTCCAAAATGTAAGCTATTAAATAAAATTTCTTGATACTAGACGGCTAAGCGTCGGTTCGCCCCGGAAGCCTGGCACATGTAAAGGAAAAAAAAAAAAAACATTTTATTTATTCAGAAATAATGCATAAAATAAAATAAAAACTAAAAATTCAAACTAAAACTAAAAATAAATTAAAGTTTAAATTAAAAAAAAATACATCCATTTGAGTATTGAAATCTATTTGTAAAATTTGTTGCCTGGCAAAGTGCCTGCGAATTGTTACGACATTCAATTGCTGGTGGACGTAGGCAGGCATGCGCGCGCACAATTTTCTTCCTACAGATTATTTCTGTATTATTTCTTTAGCTCAGAAGAAGGACTTTTCTTTACAGCCTTAGCAAGCGAGGCAGTTCGTAGCAAGTTTAGAAACGATCTCTTTTCTAAATTAATAGAATATGATGGCGGATGATCTACACAATTGCTTATAATCCTGTTTTTAGGGAACACAGCGCTGAAAAATATATATTTCCTTCCTAATTCACGTGATCATTAGTAAAGAGGTGGATAACGTTTGAAGTTGATTGATCTTTCTAGTTGCAAGTTTACTGGTCACGTGATAGCGATCTTGACTCAATACAAGTGGGAGCTAACGATGCCTCGGGTAAGGTAGAGAGCTCAATCATTGTTCAGTGGCTCAGTTGATTTACAGACTCACGATGGTGTGATTAACAGCAGCTTCCCTCCCTACATCCCTTCTGGCGTCTGATAAATTTATCTGTATTATATTGAAGTGATATTGATTCATTCCGTCTTTTATCCTCACTAGGCGACGCATCTCTTAGCAGCCAGATCGATGAGAATACAATTGGATCAATATGGGTCTCGTGTTGCAAAGGGGTTAATTTAGCAGAGAACTGCATTGAAACGCTTCTTCCCTTTTGTTGGAATCAGAGGTGCAGAAAGAATATCAGCGTTTCTAATGGAAGATCCATGCTAATTACCTGCTGGGAAATCACCCTCCAAGTAATCAATTAACTTGTTCCCCTCAAAGATTCCATTTGGAGTTTTGCTCGGCATCATTGATTGTACATGATGACAAACGGCGCGAACTAGTTAATTCTAGCCATTTTCGTTTAATATGGGCCAAAAATAACGAGAGACAATACCCTAATGTGACTTATCTCTTCGACCATTGGACCCATCATTTGCTCATTGACCCAAGTAGATCTTAAGGCTTCAAAGCAAGGCTGACTTTGCAAGGAATAAGTTCAACCTTTTGGCGGCTGTACGCAAAGTGGGAATTTCTTTCTGTCGTGAACCAAAAGTTCCCCCAATCTCCAAGGGAAGAATCAATAAATATCACAATTTGCTAAATGATATATATCCTACCAACAGGCTCGATGGATTTGGTACCGCGAGTGCAGCTTTGGCCGGCTTGCTGCCCCTCGACCCCTCCCCC
>JAFIDM010009631.1:17801769-17832580 GCA_023159025.1 Thereuonema tuberculata | reverse complement strand
CTTTATCTTTCTCTGTTCACTGTACTTCTGCTATAACTTAAGCAATTAAACATGTGAACATTTTCCTAAAAACCCCTTTTTCTAAAGTTAACTGTTTGATGCACATGAAGATCAGAATAACATAAACCAAATTTAACAATCTCAGGATTATCATGATCCACAATAATGGATGTAACCTTACGTAAATGCAAAGAAGCACCATCAACATCTTTTTTTCTAATTACAAAGTTTGAAGTAATATCATTATGTATATCAGTATAGTCCTCCTTGTTCATTTTATTAATAGTGAAAGGGTTTTTTACTCTTGCTGCTGCAATAACATCACACCATTGGTCAGGGCTATACACTGCATCTTCCTTTTCTTCTTCTCAATAACTGCAAAGTCCCTATCTGAAGTCATGTACGAGTGTCCTGGTATGAAAAATCTGTGTGTTATAGAGTCAAAAACTTTCTTTTTCACCAAGTAAATCCAAAGAGCAACAATATGAAAATTTTTGTTTTGTTCACTATTTCAGCGGACTTTAGGTAAAGCACTCCGAGTTGGGATATGTCGTTGTTACTCTGAGAATGAGTTCGTTTTCACTGCGGACAAATTTTAAAGGCGGCAAATGAGGGCTTTGGAATATCTCAATTCGTTTGATATTTTGTCACATGAAAGGTAGGTGGCATGAGTGCACAGGCATGCTTCTATCTCAATATTCGTGGTTGGTTGGGATATGCCGTTATTATTCTGAGCGCCTCAATTATCTCCGCAGATAAGATGGTCTTGATCCTGGTCCAATCTAGTCATCGTGCTTGGAAATTGGTCTTCAACTTATCCAATGGACAAAAGTGCGAGAGGACAGCGAGAAGAGATTCCAAGGAGAGGAAAGGGCAGTGGGACGGCAAATCCAATTGGATTAATGAGGAATGTTCGAGTTATTTAAGAAGTTCGAGTTCAGACATGCGACAGTGCTCTGGCATTTCCTCCAGAACAGACGTTGAGGGTTATCCCGCCCTAACTCGGTCGTCAGAGCCTCTTTTGTTCAAAGGGGGGTCACTATTTAAAGGCGAGGTTGACATGGAATTAGAAGTGGCTTTATATTGCGTTTTACTAATCCTTTAGTGCCTCTATATGAACCAATAGTTTTGCCTTTGAATTTTGTCAATTGTTCACAATTTTGTTTAAAATAGTAGAAGTTTAGTGTTTATAAAGAAATATTAAGTTTAAGTAATATTTTAAGTAAAATCTTAGCACAGCAGGAATCACTAAGAAAATATAGACTTGGATCTTCGAAGAGAAATTGTAGACATCTTCTTCAAATGTCTTTTTAAGATTTAAATTAATGTAATGTTCCTTAATTTGTAAATTATTGACTTTCTTTTCACACTCTTTAATATTGTCGTCAATGATATCCCATTTTATCTCGTCAATCTTGTTTCTAATCTTCATATTATCAACCATCAATGGTATTTTTATGTTATTGATAGGCGTTGGTAATTGCTGCGTTATTTGTGCAGAACGCATACTTGTATAGCAAAGTAACAAGAAATAGTTGCAAGAGGCAAATTAAAATCTTACAAAGATTTATTTGAGTGGACATTTAAAACTTAATAAGGCTTATGTACATTTTTCAAAATTTCAATTTCTCTAAAATTGTAGTCTTCAAAAGTTCGGTACACTGTTCATCAATTATACAATGAATAATCAAAAATGCTGAAACCCATTAAACAGTTCCGATATCACTTTGATATCAAATAAACGAAATAGCAAATATCACAAACTCTGTGATTTACTTGAAATAAATTCCTCAATTATTTCTTATTAATATTTTTTTTAATACTTTACTTTTGCACGCTTTCTAATAATAATGCTGAACCTCTCTCTCTCTCTCAATTAAATAATACCTCACTATTTAATTTTTCTGTTTCAGAAAACGCGAGAGTTCGTTCCGTTCTATCACTATTCGAAATACTGTTACACTGGCTTTTCTTTTTCACCTGTGTGAATTAATCTTAATATTAGTAATGGTTTTTACTAATAACACCTGTGTGAAATATCAACTTTATCCTTAATAAAGTTCACTAATATATTTTAGTTCTCTATAATTAATGGCTTTTACTATTAAAACACCTGTGTGAAATTAATATTAACCCTTTACTCAATAATACAGTTCTCCGTTGAATCCGCCTTTCTCTGTAATAATTTTTCGTTCGTGTCCCTCCAAAATGGAATAAGAAAATTATAACTTACAGTTCGCTGTGTTCTAACGGCTTTTCACCTTGGTGGATCCTTCCTGGTTGATTTCGTTCGGTAGGAATTCTCCCTTCAGTTGCCATCTATTCGGATCAACGCTGAATCCGGAACTCACCTTCCGTTGACAATTCGAATATAGCGCGTCTCACCTCGTCAGATGATGTCTTCTCCACTTGAGACTCCCAGAATGCACTGGCACTTAGCGTCTGCTATCGGTAGAAAAGCTTCAATTACTAACGGCGCTTTTGCTTCGGTTAGTTGAAGGCTTTTCACTACGTGTGAAATAAATACTTTTGGATAATTCCTTCCCTTTCAACTTCGGATAATATTTAGTTCTAGTTCTTAATTACTATTACTTCTAGTTGCCATTAATAGAGTTTGAGCTCCCATTCTTCTATCTACCCAGATAGGTTTTAGTTTCCGTTTGCTTCTTCTAGATTAATGTTAGGTTCGCTCTTCAGGAGTCGTTCCATTATACGTCTAGACTTCTGAAGCTCATAGGTTTTCTCTTTGGGGCTCGTGCTTTCCTTCTCTAGTGCTTCTAGTGTTCTGTCTTTCCACTAGTTAGTTTTACTAGCCTCTTTATCACTAGTCTCATCGACACTCGTCGCTATCTGCACTAGTCTCTTTTTATTCCTTGACTCTGAATACATTGCCCTGAGTCAAGGAATAACTCAGAATAACTCTCTTTCTTGGGTACTTAATGCTATGATGCAAACCAAAAACTGCTGTTCTATTGTCAGCCACAGAGAATCACGGGATACAGCTGTGAGGGAAACGCTTGGAGAGAAGTCTAGACAAATCCATTTTCTTTAGATCCTTAAAAACAAGAAATGGATCGTTTCTCCAGAATGCAACCTTAAAGCCTAATAACAGAGCACTTGCCCGGGCTCTAGCTGATATAAGAATCCAGTTCGGATTGGTGCACCAGCAGAACCTGACATACCAGTTTGAACAGCTGGCTCCTATACAGCAAATCAATGAATTGCAGCATCTTGTAAATCACACTAGACACTCGATTACTCGTCTAGTTTCACTGGATCCAGAATGAGGCTGTAAGGCTCCTTAAATCTCATGCCGTCTCAATACGTCATGAACCTCATTTACATATTCAAATTTTTATAATTGAATTTTCACGAGAGAAAATAAAATAAATTTCATTTTTGGCGTTGGGCGTTGGCAAAATAAATAAATAAATATTAATAGATCTTAAGAGTTTGAGAGATTTTATTAAAAAAATCAAATGCAAAAAAATCAATCATTTTTGGGATCTTAGGGAAGGGATTAAAATAGAGAATCCTGATCCTGTGCTTCGCAGGTTTCATAAGTACTCCAAGGTTCTTAGTTTTGACATAAAGCGTCAGTAGACACACATTTTTATTTTTATTATTTTTATTTACTGGGCATATTTTTTTTTCCATGTAACATAAGTACATGTTCAATTTTGTTGTTGAATACTACGACCTTCAGTTAGATCAACCAAATTTCACAGAATCAGGAAATAAGGTTGTTTATCCTTTAAGCCGTTAGGGACCTCTCTTTTGGATTACAAGTCCAATTTCCTGTCATTCGGGCAGTTGTAAAGATGGGAAAGACGTTCACAATTCGGACGAAGTTACAGGTGGTCCCATCTGGGATATTTCTGTTGATGACTTACGGAAGTAAAGAATATCTTATTGAGATTCGAGCACTGTCTCTCCTAATCGTCGATCGGCGGTTTTCGAACTCTATTCCCAAGAGGATATTGATGGCGTGATGGCTTAAACCTAATCTCCTCCAATCACCGCTTAATCTGCGAATGCGAAGGACCCGAGTCTGGGATACTTCCGATTAGAAAGGGAAGCGATTAAATGGATTAGTGATCTATTCGACGAAACAAAGACTTCAGTTTTCTGGTAAACTTGAAGATCATCTTGGAAAGCTCGGTTGGATATTTGTGGCAAATAAAATTGATGGTTTTACTTAATATTTGTCCACTAATAAACTTTTTTATTGCCAATGATTGTCTTTCACACTTATCGATTCAATATGATTATAGTATTTACTGTCGATTATAATCGTCATCATAATTCGAAACTTGCTACCTGAATAAAAATCTCCCGTCCTTTCCAATCTCTGGGGCTGATGTTTGTTCAGTCTTGTTTTTCAAAATGTTGAGTTGTTATTGAGTTCTCAAGTTTTTGTCTGTAGGTCTGTCCATCGGGATTAAGAAAAGTATAAGGGGTGGGGAATAGATGACCAAAACTTTGAGATCAACATTTTATTTTAACAAGCAAGAGAAAGCCATGCTTACTGATGATTGAAGCAAAATGTTTGATCCTTAAAGTAATCAGAATTCTCTTTCATCTAAAGATGAAAGAGAATCAGAATTCTCTTTCATCAAAAGATGAAAGACTATGCGTTAGTTGAGCTATTTGAGCTGTATAGGTACGAGTTCGTTTTGTAGCTCCTCAATCTATATTTCAACTTACCCGTTGTCGAATCATTATCATGAAATTTTAAATGATAGTGAAAGTTACCAATTGCGTAAGATGATTAATTAAGATTGATTTTAATGAAAGTGTTTTTGTTTATAGTACTACACTTTTTTATTTTTAATTTTCTCTTGAAGTTGCTTCAATTTATTTGTGTTTTATGTAAAGCAAATTATGAGATTTTTCTTAAAAACTTAAAGATGAGAGCACAGCTAATTTTTTAATTGCGTATTTAAAAAATATAAAAAAACAAAAACATACTTTTGTCATGCTTTTAATGCAAAAAAAAAAACAACTTATGAAGTTTTAATGTTGTACAATAAACGATGACTAAGATGACCTTGTTGTGTCATTCTTTTTGTCTTCTTATAGTGAAGCATTTATTGTTTTGCATTTTTATTTTCTTGGAAGCAAGAAACACGCCAAGAATGCAGCGCTCTTGTTGTTAAGCAGCTACAAGCTTCTATATTGGCTGCCTTAGTTAGCATTGCTTAGATTGTAAAGGTCAATGAAGTTGGAAGCACATGTATCACTGTTTTTGAAAAGAGACTACAGAAAGAGAACTGAACTCGGCTTTCTTTATTCTTGTCCATTGGTCACAATGGAAGGAGTAATTGTCTTTCAAAAAGATCTTTTGGAGAGGAAGCAAGGGTTCTTGAGTGTATTGCTGACATTGAGAGGATGAAGGGAGGCTGGCTACGTTGTTTCGCTTAACAAAACTAGGGTTGGTGCCAGTCTTTTGATAAATTGTTCATTCGAAAGAGGAGTGACAATCAGAAAAGAGGAAGACTGATGACGTCTTCGCTGTTTCTATCTATCAGAAGATGGAACAACGAATGAGATGGAGATGGACGAGCACAGCGATTAAACATTGATGACTGTTCTCTCCTCCCTTCGCATTTCGAGAGATTGTTATCACACAACAGTCCTAATGACGACATTGGTAGAAGAGCGCCCTCTAATTAACGAGCCCTCGTTGTTAAATATCGCCAATGTATTTCGCTGATTTAAATAGTCATAACGGAATTAATTTATACACCCCCGTGAAAATGCGTTATTGAATTTGTTTCGGTTTCATTTATTGTCACCTATAAATGCTAAACTGACATCAGATTAGCGAACCGAATTCGACAGTTATATCGCGCGCAAGTTTTATTGCCTCTGAATTACAAGTGCTGTTGTTTCAGTAAATTATTAATGCTTTTCTGGATTTGAAGGAGACGAAATTGAACTTTGGATGCAACTAGGACTTATTCTAAGAACATTTTGAATAATATTTTTTTCTCTGAGTTCCACGGTTTGCTAGTTAGAAATAAGTTACCTGCAGGAAACTATATGCACTCATTGTATACTAATTTTTAAAAAAATGATGAACGGTGGTATTTTATTTTCCTTTATATGTCTACATAAAAAAAACCCTCAAGCGTTTTCACAACTTTTTAGATAGTGAACAGTATAAAAATTTCAAATTATGCAACATGTAGAAGTTCATTATATGCAATGAAAGTTATATACAATATTTCTACCAGATTGAACTTCAGGCAATGGTCAGCCCAATCCGATGCTTGAGGATATATATATTCGAGCGCTATGTTTTCTATTCGCGCTCTCTCGCTGTTCTTCCTATGTTTCCAAAATGTATTTGATTACATGATCTACATTTAAATTTATATCTGACTCCCAGAATATTTAAAATATTCTCTTCATTTTTATTATTTTATTGAAGTGTTTCTGTGATAGCAAAAAGTTAGGTTATTTATGGAAGAAATCAAAATAATTATCAAAGGAAATTTCTGAAGATAATGTGTCAGAATATTGAAATACTGTCTTCTATCTGAAAAAAAAGGAATAAAACTCTTATTTTAGATAAGTAAAAATTAAATAGTTTTCATAGACTTGAGCAGGTAATTAGAATAGTATAAGTATTAGAGCAAGAACAACATTCTGGGTAAAGCTTATTATTTACTGGTCGTGTTCGGCATTTACGGAACATTGAAGGAAGCTGAAATTTACAAAAGAAATCTAGATGGAGACACTTGTATATAATAAGGATAATTTCGTAGTATAAGCTGTGAAAGATTATGAAAAATGGAGGACGTACAAAAGTAACGTAAATTTCGCCCAATCTCGATGAAGTGTTAGGAGTTGGTCATTGTATTTCATTGAGCAAGTTGCTTGAATAGCTGTCCAGTTTCATAAATACTTTCTGTAGGCGGAGTGAGAGACACAAAGCTTCAGTAGTACATGAATTGCTCACATTTTAACTACAAATATGTTTTAAAAGGAGAAAACCTAGAATAAAATCTATTTCTTTTTTAACCTGCTTTCCGAAGAAGCTTAAGTAACCATACTTTTTAAGTAACCATGTGATAGTCCCCTAATAACGTTTGGATCACTAAGCTTCTTGAAATTTACCATACATATTTATGGTTAAGATTTTATCTTTCTTTTGTATTTTGAAAATAATTCCCTTTTCATAAGAAAACATGTTGCTGAAATGAAATCGTTATGTCAACGTATTTGTAAGTGGATGTGTAGTATGGCAATGTGATTGGTCAGTAAAATATCAATGTGATTGGCTTCATGAGTAATTCTTATTTCAAAGGTTTTTATGACATTTTTATTTCGAAATTCTTATTAAATGGTAATATTTAATTTTCTAAGCAAAATCTATAACAGTAAATGCTAACACTATCATATTGAATTATCTGTAACGCTACTGTTTCGCTTTCTATCAACTTTCTCTTCCTCTATTCGATCACCGTTTACAAAGAATGCATTTGCTAAAGTCTGTCAAATCAAAAAGTCTAAACTGGAAAGGCGATCATCAGCGGCATCACTAGAAGTGTTACCGAATCGGATCAATGAGTCGTGATGAAATTATTACCTGGCCTTCGAAAATCAATGTTATCATCACTTGTGTTGGCTGTGCAGTAATTTAACAGCTGATTACACAGTAGAGCACCAGTTTATTAATAGGCGTGTGGCAATATTGAACACTGTATCTATGGAGAGCTTTTCAGAGCCAATCTATATAACTGGTTGAACTGCTGCTTTGTCTATAGATCAGTTTCAAAAACAATGGCTTATTCAGTTGTTAACAATCAGATACAGTGAAGTTGCACTTCTTTAAACAACCGCTGAAACAGAAAAGGCTAACATATAGAAATATTTTTGTTAAACGCTAAAAATAAAATGAATATATACACAAATTGCAAATCTGTGAGTGGATTTTTTTTACGTAATATTGCTGTAGTTATTAGAGGCGTACAAGGAAACCTCTCGAATTCTAAAAATTCAGATTTAATGAATGAATTCATATATTATGTTTATTAAATAACATTAATCTTAGGTGCGGAATCCAACGCGAAGTGGGCTAAAACGAAACCCGAATTTCGTCAAAAAATGATCGTTTTACCTGACACCAGATGGCCCTAATGATTTGTTTATAACTACGAAACGTAGAACTTTCCTTTGCCTTTCGATAGGCATAGGCTTAAAGAAAACAAAATATACCGCAGTGACTAAATATAGATTCTATTAGAAGTTTAGCGATGTTTCTTATTGATTAGAAATGAAGAGATTTGAGTTTTCGAAAATCGAAAACATACTGTGAAATAATGTTAATACCTCCCCTGTGTGCTCAGTGCAACGTTGTTTTAACTATTCATCGTATTTTAATTGAATGTCCTGCTTTTACTCAACATCGTCATCAGTGTTTTATCCTCTTTAACTTTCACGTTCCTTTCCGTATTTCCTTGCTTTTAAATGACAGTGATCTTTTCATCCGTTTTACTCTTTATTCATCAATGTGGCCTCCTTCTTATGTAGGCAGTTAGTTTATATTTCCTTTTCTTTTCTTTTAATATTTACCTTTCTTGGTGCATTTAGCCACAGCTGCTTTTGCGCCATTAAAATCTACAAACCAACCAACGAAATAATCTTTATGGCGGAATTGTCGCAGTTCACGAGATCTAAAAGGAAAAATATTATGGGAGTCCCTATCCTTATGGAGTTTTGGAAGAATTTTAAATTTACTAATAATTAAAAACTGATCCTTTTATTTATCCTGCTCTAATATATGAAAGAAAGATAAAATGTAGTGGTTAAAATAAAACCATACATACCCATGTAAAGCGGTAGTAACAATGAAATAAAAATACATTTGGATATCTTTCGATAGCCCTCATCAAGATAAAAGGAAACATTTAAATAAAATGAAAAGTTTCTCAACTTCAATCTCCACAATTGCAATCATGAGTTAGATGAAAAAATACTCTCTATTTTTACATATTTAATATTTGGTTCTCCCCGTTTTATATTGCTTTTGGATAATGTTATGCATAGATCACATAGCTTTATTTTACTCTGCGTAAATGAATTTTACTATTGAGACAGGCATAGTCTGCTATGAACATCCAGCTTTGATTAAATATATTTTCTCTCTTTCAATGATGTTTGATCGATGGAAATTGATTGGATGTTGCGATGGTGAACGATTTCATTATTATCGTCAACTGAAATATGATTTACAAGCCGAATCCTTCGAACTTGTCATTGAAATCGTAATAACTATGCTTTGTGTAATTCACACGTCGAAATCTCATTACAGTAAAGCTGCGAATACCAATTTGAAATTCAAAGCATTTATGATTTTGGTAATCAGAGAGTACATCGTTGCTTCATAAAAAGCCTTTCAACTCATATTTCTAAAAGAAATTTTCTGCAACATTAGTGATTCTTAAACATTTAGACAAGGACGAATTTTGAGGTATGCTGGAAGTCAATTATTTAAATGTTTCCTTTCATATTTTCTTTTTTTTGTAAAGTATGTTTAGTTAATAATTCTGTATTAAGAATGGCTCGATTTTGTGTAGTATATTTTTTAAAAAATTTTATGAAATTGATTCCGTTATTACATCTATAAGTATATAAGAAACGAAGACGTGCTTGCTTCGTCACTTCCGGCAATTGTTGTACTCGAGACCGATTGTCATTTGGTAGCAAAACGTAACGGAGGCCTGGGACTGATATTTAGAACTTGCAGTATTAGTTTATATAATACTACTTAATATTATTAGTTTAAAATAATCATTAAAGTAAATCTTAGTCATTTTAGCAACCATGAAAGTGTAAAGGATGAGGATAATGGATGAAGCTATTACATTCATTCTATACTACATTCGTTCTATACTATATTCGTTCTGTACTACATTCGTTCTGTACACCAAGTCGCCTTGGTTTCGTATACAATATGAAACCACTTTTTTATTTTGTTATTTTGATTAAGATGAAAAAAAAATGCAGTTGTCTATTCACATTAAAAGGAAAATCATCGAGAAAAGGATTTAAATAAATCTTCCGAAATCATTTTATTATAATCGTATCCTATTATCTGTGCTCGTATCTATATTCCAGTAAAATAATTGCCAAAATTTTAAATACATTGTTAGATTTTTGAGATATTTTCAGCTACATTACAAGTATATATGAAAACTGAAACATGTAATTGTATCAAGATGCTGACTACTTATGAACTTCTTTTAAGTAGATTAAATAATAATAAAAAGTCCAGACCTTATCCTATGTTCAGATCTTGTCTCTTCAATGCTACAAGAATAATTCTAAAAGGGAGAGAGTACGTCCGAGGACGGATAGGGTTTCTCAAATGGTGTCGGACAGTCCAATTTTTTTTCCCTTCTATATATAATTGTTAATGTGCACAGAAATGATAAAACATACATAATCTAAACATCAGCGGAATTTAGGGATCTATTTAAAACCATCAGTATCTGTTTTTCAAACTTTCATATGAAACAACAATTTAGCAATAATTTATTGGCAAAAAGTAAAATGGCATATATTCGACATTATTACTTTGTAAATAATCATTTCAATTTTTTAGTATCTTATGAATAATAAACAAGGTATTCATTTAATTAAAGTTTATATTTGGAAAAACTGTAATTAAAGAACCAATCAGCGGAACGACTTTGGCGC
Source organism: Thereuonema tuberculata (assembly GCA_023159025.1). Classification (NCBI taxonomy): domain Eukaryota; kingdom Metazoa; phylum Arthropoda; class Chilopoda; order Scutigeromorpha; family Scutigeridae; genus Thereuonema; species Thereuonema tuberculata. The sequence goes on along the minus strand of JAFIDM010009631.1, from coordinate 17,821,870 downwards.
ATCCCTAAAAAAATACTTCTGAAGGTGGCCGCTACGGCAATATATGGCGCGGCAGAACTGTAGTGGTATTGGCTAGGTGTTCACGATAGACAAGGTATTTGAGATGCCCCCACAGCCAAATATCGGAGGGGTTGTTCGAAGCAACTGCTTGACAGATTTTGTCATTTGTATTGTCCTCTACAGTATTGCAGCGCCATATATCGCCCTAGCGGCCACACTTCGGAACGAATTTTGTTTTCCGCCATCATCCATCGCTAAGGACGTCCTCAAGTGAAATTCTTCTGATTGCTTCTCCAGTTACAGCCTTTCGAAATGTGCACTTTAATTACGAACACCTTCTGTATGAAAATCAATCATAAATCTTGCTTAATTCTTCTCTTCTTCCTAAAGTTTTCAATTGTTTGTGATGCGAAATTGAAAACTTTATCTATGAGAAAGACAATAATAAAAGAAAGATGAAACGATCTTTATTTACATAATCTTTAACATCGTGTATTTATAGAGAAAATAAATATCAATGGAAAAACTAATTGTTGAGTCAGTTAATTCAGAAACAGGTTATTCGTACGTTTCCAACTCAAAACATTTAGGAGAATATTATTTACTACTACGGTTCGGAGCAAATAATATGATTGATTACTTTTTCTACCGTATGATATATACAGGGTTGTGCAAAGAAAAGGTAACCAAAGTCAAGTAGTTGTGACGAGATGTAGTTAAGGCATGATGATATGTTCTACATGCCTTCCGTTATTGCCTAACGACATATTCCATGCGGTGAATGATTTTAGACAACATATGTAAGCACTGTTCTGGGGTTATATCTCGAATTACCAAGTCAATGTTCTCACGTATGTGTTGCAGAGTTTGTGGTACGGCTGTAATGCATTTCTCCTTGAATATTTCCTACAGAAAAGCATCACATATCGTCAGTTCTGGACTTCTTGGAGGAAAGGAAAAGACATCTGGCTTCTCCCAGCCCAAAAACCGCATGTTTTACTTGTTTACGTGACCGCTGAGCAGAACATGACACTCATCGGAAAACTACAAATTATCCATGCAATCTGGATCCACGTACAGATGTGCTAAAATACGTCCACAATACAGCATACGAGCGCAGAAATCTGAAGGCTTCAACTCCTGTAAAACCTGGATGCGATACGAATGGGCACCAATGTCTTTCACCATACGAAGGACACTGGTTCGTTCAATCTGTAACTCCTTTGACATACGCCGCATGCTTTTCTTTGGAGAGTATAGCACTTTCTCGAACACACGACCAACAGCCGCATGCTTTTCTTTGGAGAGTATAGCACTTTCTCGAACACACGACCAACATTTTCGTTTGTTCTGGTCGTCCAGATCGTCCCTCATTGTGAGTTGTTACGGATCCTGTATTCCGGAACATTTTCACCCAGTTCAAGACGGTTTTCTTTGGAGGTGCTCCTCAAAAGCCTCGACGTACTACTGCCAAGGATGGTCCATCATGGCGTCCAGCACCATAACTTCTGAAGTAATACTCCACACTCCAAATCAGTTCTTCTAATGTGTACCTGTAAACAGTAAACAAAGTATTACCAAACGGTACCTGTAAAGATCAACGCAACGTCATTTCATCTCAATTTCGGTTACCTTTTCTTTGCACCACCCTGTACAAGGTGTTCCTAATTAAAATTCACATTTCGAAGGGCTGTAACAGGGAAACCGATCAGCGGAACGATCATATTTCCCATGAGAACGTCCAGTGACGATAGAAATTTGTTTGGTGCAAAACAAAAAAAAAAAAAAAAAATTCTGACGGTGGTCGATACGGCGATATATGGCGTTTTAGTACTGTAGTGGTGCTGGCTAGGTGTTCACGATAGACAAGGTAGTTGAGATGCCCTCACAGCCAAAAATCTCAGGAGTTTGGATCCAGGAAACGTACTTTTGCTATCTTGTATGAAAATGGTGGCTGATGATTCTGTCGTCGGTAAAGGTAGCCCGAAGCAACTGCTTGACAGGACAGGAGTGGCGATGGGAAGTGGGTGACCATCCTGCATGAAAACCTAAACTTTCGCAATGCTGTTATGGCACAGCTGTTATTTTGATGAAACGCCTTCAGAAAAAGTGAGCGATCCATTCGCCATTATGCAATGAATTGATACATTCCTCACCTGTATGCTTTTATAGCAGTTTTCAGTCACGTGTCGGGACAGGTCCATTTGTCATTTGCATCATCCACTACAGTATTGCAGCCCCATGTATCGCCGTGACGGCCACACTTCGGAACTAATTTTTTTATTCCCCATTACAAAATCCCATCGCGACGAACGACTTCAAGTGAAATTCTTCCGCTGATTGCTTCTCCAGTTACAGCCTTTTTAAATGTGCACTTTAATTACGAACACCGTCTATATGAAAATGATTCATAAATCTTGCTTAATGTTTAAAAGTGATTTTCACTTTATTATTAAAGTTGTTTGGGATTGCATTGCTTGGGATGTGACATTGACAAATTTAACTATGAGAAAGACAATAATAAAAGAAAGACTAAAGAATTGTTTATAAATAATTTAAAATGCCTACAGTCCGTTTCAATATCCGAGAACCACCACAACACAGACGATTCTACCCCACAAAGGGGTGATACGATGAGATGGGCACTTTCTTAAAAGTTGTTTTTCTTTTAGTACCTGTTATTTTTGCAATAGTATTTATTCCTTCCATAATTCTTTACCGAAAAGCGCAAATAGAACCCAGCTACTAGTAAACTAACACTGATAAAAAGTTAACATCCCATCTTCCTCGCCCCTATTTGGAAGAAATCGAAGGAGACCTGACGCATGCGCAAAAGCGCTGAAGGCTCTCCTAAACCAAAACGAACAGTAAATAGGAATATTTAGAATTTTAGGGTATTGGATTCACATCCCACAGTGTTTATATCTTTTTAGTTATTGTCAATGTATTGTTGTTTAAATTGTTCTTTCGTTTGCAAGATAAGCTGGAAAAAGGGATATTATTGGAGTTAAATAAACCCTGAAAATTCGCTGATATTTATGGTATGTTGGTTATTAAATATTTTGTATATTACGAGTTTTAAGACTTTTATATATATATATATATATATCCTATACAAGATAACGCCTACGATTAAAAAAAAAAGTACTGTTATTACCATTTTAAATAGTTAAAATAATTTTGTTATACTGAAAAAGCTAGACAATAATGGGTAAAATATTCTTAATTTTACTATAAAATAGTATTATTCGATACAATAGTTGAATTACTATCAATCAACTGATGATTTATTAAAAAAAAAATGATAATATAAAATCCACATTTGTATCCAAATTGCTACACATCATTTATGAAGTGCTCTAAAATTTTAATTGTTACGTATCTTATTGATATATCTTTCCCGTTTGTTTTTGTTGAAGAGAATCCCAAAGAATTACAAAACATTAATTCTCAGAAAAATAATAAAATGCCGTGAATCTATTTTTACGTTTCAAGATATAAAAAAATTGAGAAGTTTCCAAAACGTAAAGAAATCATAAATCTCTGATGCTAATTAAATGGTGAGTTCAGCAGAAATCTTTAATTGATGACGCCGAATCTCATTGATTTCAGTCGACGACTTTATTAAATACGTTACGCAATGCGAATACCAGTCGAAACGCACATAAATCACGCAATATAGCGAACACCTATCATAAATCGCTGCCGCTAAACTCAGCAACTGCCGACGAAAATGCGATTCCAAAACTAGTTTTGATTTGTAACTCACAACGAACAAGAGAGGTCGACCTTAATACACGTTTCATTTCAAACTCATTTAAAGTTAGCGAGCAGAGTAAAAAAAAAAAAAAAATACCAGCATCTGTATACGCGCGTAAATCACTTAAACGGTGCTTCATAATAAAAAAAGGGTTTAACTATAAAAATTACATACAAGAAATTTTGTTCATTTTTTCCCTATCTAGCTTGTCTGTCGTGAATTTCCCCCGTTTTTCCCCAAACCGTGTGTCGCAGCATCACACGTACAAACATAACGATTATGAAAAATGTCCGTCTTCACGAGACAATCGCAAAATTAGTACCATTTGTCACTATTTCCAGTATAAGGAAGTGTCAATCTATAATCAAATAAAGTCGGAAAAATATGGAAACAGAAAAATACGGAATTAAAACAATAAGACATGATAGTCCCGCTAAAGCACAATGCCAAAATAATTCATTATTTAAATGAATCTCATTCTTACCCAAATAACATGGAATCTCATTCTTACTTTTTAAGGTCACCTAACTAGCACAAAGGTTTCTATAAAGCCCTTAAAAACAGAAAAAAGAACAACAAACAAAAAACAAAACATTCACTCACTTGAGGGTTTCAATACCGTCTTTCTTTTATATCTGAATAAACATTTTTTTTTCTTATTTTCAGTTTATTTTGACTTAAATGATTAATCCAATCCAGCATTTATAAAGTCCTATTTTGTCTTTTTCCAAACACGCATCTCCTCTCTGATCAAGGTAGGAGTAGCTTAGCTAATTTAATTTTGAAATTTGAAGAGTTCACCATTATAATGATGCTTTCACCTCGTGCAGCACTTTAACAATTTTTTTCTGTATTATTTTGATTAGTAACATACTATAGCTATATAATTTTAAACCTCATTATTTGGCTTGCATCTTTTGACGTAATTGATCTTGAACAGTCAATCTGTCCAATACAATTTGAATATTAGTGAAATAGTAATATAATATTTAATATGTATATATTGGTTTGTCAGAGTAGTTGCATATAATGATTGTCTGTGATCTGATAAGAATAATAAAGGTAAACCTGTGTATATTTTTCTATAATGAAAATTGGACCCAACGCTAATGTTTAACCATTAAACATATACAATTTATATCTTAAAAAATTGTATATTAAGATTTACAGTTTCATCAATTGAAGTGACATTATTATCTTCTATTCCTTTAATAAGTTCACTTGTATCATATATTAACACTATTAGTACTCTTAAGTTCTTTATTACACAAAGCATTTAGACGTTTATTGGTGTATAGTTGGCTTTCTACCTACTGCAAGAATGTTACTATATCTACTGATCATGATAATGGTTAATCACCCTATATCAATGTTCAAAATAGTTAATCACCTTATGTGATAAACTAGTGTAGCTTATATGATCTTTTATTCCTATAGTTAACTTTTAAAAGTTCCTTTTATTAAAAGTTAATATCCAAATTGACCGCATTAACTATTTATATAGATGACAAATTTTCTTGGAACTCCCACTATAATTATATCTTAAAAAGACTGAATACTTTATTATATTTTTTCTATCACATTAAAAATATGTTTCCTTTTAAACAGAAATTGGTTGTATATAAGGCATATGTTGATTCGATTCTAAATTACGGTTTGGACTGTTGGATATTTATAAACAGACAACAAATTAAAAATATAAATAAAATTATTCTCAAGATCTTTAATTACGTAATGATTAACTTTAAAAACAAAAAACTTGAGGAACAACAAAGCATAAGAAAGAAATATAAAATACTTTTATTAAATGAAAAATTTATTTATAACAATATGATAAAGAATTTTTTTGATATAAAAAATAAAAAAGATAACTTACAAAATAATTCCAACACCAGAAAAGGTTGGATAAAAATATTTAATGTTACAAAAATAAATAATAATATGGGATTTAGACAAAAAAATCAAATCCTTTATAGTCTTTTCAATCAATTAAAATGGGAAAATTATAATTTTGAAAGAATTAGTCAGGTTAAAAATCAGTTAATAATAGATATTATTGATGGTAGTTTTAAATTTTAATATAATTAATCTTAATTTTTTTTTCTTATACTTAATTGTATTTAGATTAAATTTTCAGTACCTATACCACAGGTATTTCTCTTAATAGAAATACCTATTAGGACTGATTTACATTAAAAAAAAAAAAAAAAAAACTACTTTGTATTCTTGCATGTATTTCTTTAGGTAAAATATTCAAGTTTCGTATTCACATTGACGATTATCTCTTTAAAATATCAAGCTTCATTGACGGTAAATTCTTTTATGTCTTCCAGGTTTTAATTGTAGAATGAATTAAATAACCCCAGTGTCCTGTGTATTACAATCATTAACAGTTACTTACTTTATATTCTTCTTAAAAATATGTCACACTGAGAAATTTGGTGTTTCTCGGTGAACTATAAAAATAAAATAAAAATGCACGTTTCCGCACGTTCTGCTACCAAAATAATAAATAAAGATAAAATAAAAATAAAATAAACTTCTTTGCCTACCACCTCTTTCTTAGGACGTAATAATCAATCTAATTGTGATGTTTGTCTCGGCGTCGCTGGGTCCGGGGAACGCCCAAACATCCAATTAGCTGATATTAAGTCGTAATAGGATTTCCTTCCAAAATCTAACATATTTCCCACATTAAAGATAACTTCAATATAATCAATCGTTAACTAAACCCAAACTTAATATGAAATAGTTAACTAACACTTAATGATATCTAATTAACTAAATAAGGTATTAGGTGTAATAACTAAGTATTGAAAGGATCAATCAAAACTCTCAGCAACAGGAACTGAAATGATATTTTTATTTAATGAAACACATTTATTAACACTTATTCAAAATACTCATCAAACCCAGTAAGACAATCCTTCCCAAGGTGCACCTGCCCAAAAGAAATAAACCAACCCTTAATCCACACAACAAGTTACGTAATAATGAAATAACTTAATTATTCCAAAGTACAAGTTAAGAAATATACATTTAAAGTAGAACTACATATAATTAATATGATGCAAACACCTTTTACATTTCTCAATAAACTTTCGTTAATTGTGAACTAACTATTAAAGTCTTTGTAATAGTCTATGCCACTCGATGTATAATATTTAAAATAATCAAACACATTAACCGTTACAAAAGTTAGCTAACACCAAGTCGGTTAACACTATAACACAAAATTAAGATAGTTTTGTTTAATTGAAACAAAATGTCTTACTGTTAAACTAACGGTCACAATTGTCACTCCATTGTCCTTTCTTAGTCTTTATACACTAAAATGTTCTGTCTCTTCACACACACAATCCTTGAGGCACTCATTCACTAAGTTTCCTTTTCGACTCGGGCGGTCTCTTTCACACATGCGACTTTCCTGACGCCATTCTACTCTCCCGTCGTTCTTTAAGTTTACGTGGGTGGCGTAGCGTTTGATCGGGGTCCAGTACGTCGTCTCCCCGCTCAGTGTAGCCTTGATGCTGTCTTGCCGAAGCCTTCCCTCGGATCGGATAAGCGACGAAGTCTGCCGGGTTTCCTTTGTTGCCCTTCCGTGACTTGTCTTTGCCCTCCGTTGACTTAGTCGTTCCCGCGTAGACCTCCGAAACGAGCCCGTACATCTTTTATACAATGCGGGTGGATTTACACGGAGAAATAGAGAAATTATCGTAGAGTATAGAACGGTGATGCGGTATCGTCGTGGTATACCTCTAAGTCCTAAAAAGTGTTGAGGAAAGAAAGTTAAGTTAACTCCTAAGAATATTATGAAGAATTGGATTTTTAATATAGTTGGGTTTATAGAAATTCCTAGAAATAAAGGAAATCAATGGGTAATTCCTCCTAAAATTGCAAATACTGCTCCTATAGAAAGGACATAATGAAAGTGAGCTACAACATAATAGGTATCATGCATTATAATATCGATTGATGAATTAGCTAGTACTACTCCTGTTAAACCTCCTACGGTAAATAGAAATACAAATCCTAGGGCTCATAAAAGAGGAGCTTCATATGTAAATTTTGAACCATGAAGGGTGGCTAGTCAACTAAAAATTTTAATTAATTACTTAATTTAATTACTTCTACAAAATAAGAGTTCTTCTGACGGCGGCGGTATTTCGTCTGGTTAACATAATTGAAAATTTCCCCTCAGGTTGCGTGTTGTAAGCTTTCACTCTGGATTACTCGATTCGGATGCAATTTCTAATACCTTTCAAACAGTTCTGCAATTGATCATAACAGTTCAATCAACACAAAAATAATAATGTCTGATGATTTGGATGGCTGTTCAACCTGAACAGAGACGATTAATCTATCTAAACTATTACATAATGACGGCCAGTTGACAAATTTAACTCCGGCGTCAACTTTTAGACAACCATTCACCTCAACTGCAGCCGCAACACTCTCTGACTTAATCCTAGGAGAACACACTTCCAACTCCTTTTTCGCGCCAAAATGGATAATTCACCAATAAGCACTTTAGAATCTGATCAGCTGACCGCGATTTTCCCGCCGTTTGCGCCCGGCACTACGATCGGGAATCGCAACTTTATGTCCAGTCTGTCACGTGCACAGTTCAAAGTTCAATGACATTACCTTGAGTTCTCCCTTCTCTTCACTTTCCCACGTAACGTTTTTACAATGGAAATCATTACAATTTTGATTTAAGAAAGAATAAATATAAATCTACAAACAATTAAATATTAACAATACTTATTTAAATTATTTATATATTAAAATGTAAAATGACAAATATTTATTAAAATCATTACTTAATAAACCACATTTATTTATATAAATTTAAAATAAAATATATCCCCAAATCATTACTACAAGTGCTTAAATTTACACCGTTACAAGTAACCTCCAAATATCTGTTTGGATAACCCTATTATCTGCATCCGTTCCGCTGTTGAATCGACGGTTCCACATTTTACGATTCAGTTAAATACTCATGAAGTTTGTTGACACTACTTCGAACATCTTTGTACTGATTCACCTTTTCTATTCCTACTATCGATGGCATAAGAAAATATAATAAAGAACAGTTTAGAGTTTTATTAAAGTAAAACTTTCCTGAAGTTTACTTTAAATAATTCAATTGTAATCACAGCTGCACAACTCTAGATATATATAAATAAGGATACTCATGGTTATTAGAAGCAGATTATATTTTCTACTTCTATAAAGTTGTGCCATATCATCTCATTCCTTTTAATCGCCATTTATCTTCTTTTTACCAACACATCACAACACACCATCCGTGTTGCCAAGTTACCGAGTTACTCTCCAACAATCCACTTTAAAACAAGCGCTGGAGAACTTCATATAAAGAATCCCAGCGTGGCAATTGTTTATAGTCTTACAATACATACAATAGTCTGGCGAAGTTCTTATTGTACTTTTTTTTTTTTTACTATTTACTACGATTAGTCACATGGAAATACAGATTACAAAACATAAAAAATATTTGTATAGAAATTTGCCGAATTTCTGGAGTCATACAGCAATAATAGTTTCTGAGCCTCTTTCTCTTATTGTTGGAGCTTTTAAACTAAAAAAAAGTATTGTTTCATTTAAATTGGGAAACGCTGTAATCTTCTAAATTCAAAATTTTTATATTTAAAAGTAAGTTTAATTATAAGTTACTTTCTATAACATCTCCTTCAGCTTATTCTTCGACGAAACAATCAATCCTATAAATCTCAAACTTTTTCTTCCTTTCTTCTCTTTCTCGTTCCTTTGGGACTTTTCACTCTTTTTTTGGTTTAGGTGGGTGGTAGTTAGGTGAAATGGTGGTATTTTTCCTCCCCCTCTCCCTCGTTTTCTTTATCCTTGTTCTGCGAGTCTTTTGGGCCCAATAATGGCGTTCCAAATACCTGATTGCGCGCCAAAAGTTTACCTCAACCCACTACTTTCCCAAGCGACCATAAAGTTGAGGGCGGAAGTGGCTCCATTAGCTGTGCGGAGGAGTTGGAAGTGACTCACCAGTCCCCATCCACATATAAAAAGCAACTGTTATTCGTTGTATGAGTTCATGAACGATTGAAGTCGAGTCTTGTTGTAATGGCACGCACGGGGGAGTTTTGTCTAATCTAAACTTGGAGAAGGAATCGCGTGTTGGCACTGCTTGGAATGTGGGATGACTTCGTTGTTATTTGGAGAAGTAATCAGTCAAAGGCCAATTACTTGAAAAGACCCATCAAAGCAGCTAAATCAGGTGTAGGCTGTCCTTACTTCCAACTAAAACGACTGATGCCGGAACATTTACTTGGAAATGAATTCTCTTTCTAGGAAATGGAAGGTTTCATCACTGTATAGACTTCATCACTTCCTTTTCCGCAGAAGTTGCTTCTCCTAACCAGGTACCTGTAAAACGCCCTCAAAACTTGATACACATCTATTACACATCAAAAGATTAATGATAATTCTTGGATTACGTTTAAACACAAAAGGGAAATATTACGTTAAGGTATATTTCTTAAGTTATGTAATGTATCCAAAAATAAAATGTTAAATTCTTTCTTAGATAGAACAATTACATCTAATTATTATATAATACTCGCAACACTGAAAACAACACAGCTATTAAAAAATAGTCCTTTCTTAAGGGAAATTTTGTGATATATTTATCTATTTCAGATAAGCGTAAAGTTTATTTGACTCCTCGTGCGAAACTACTCGCCGACCTTCAGCTTTCACCTAGTGCAAGCAACTCTTTCGTATCAACACAAAAAATAAACGTTATTTCTTCTCACTTAACCTGAGTCTCAATAACACCAAACACATTTGTTTAACCTAGGAAACACCACGAAACTAAATAATGTTTATGTTTTAATGTCCTTTTACGAGAACGACCAGGTTTTGATCTCTCAAAAAGTTTCGGTTTCTGACGGTAACAAAATGGCTCCCCACCTAGTGGATTTTCTCGCACATTCATTTCTTATAATTTTACACTTTTCTTTAGGGTTTCCCTTTTCGTCTTTCTTTTCTTGGATTTTAGATGAAACGTCTTTTCGAAACACCCGAGAAATATAAAGTTGACATACTCACAAAATGTAAAAAAGAGCCGCTGACTCTTTGCGTCTCCCGCCGTCTTTGGTCCGATCTTCACCGAACACTGAGGACACTTTAACTATTTAGCACACCAAGTTTGTTTTACACACGCGAATCCCAGCAACGCTGCGAATCGGAGCATAAAGATGAATTAACATTTGGCCATTTCCGTAGAGGACGGAGTTTTGAATAAGACAAGTATCCAGTCTTAGTCTATCACGAACGGCTCCCGCCATCCTTGAACCAGCGTGACCACTCGGTTCGAGTTCACCGTTCAATCTCCCTCGGAAAACTTACATGTAATGTTCTGCTCTCCTCGCCCTTTCCCGCCAAAACTTACACTTGGCATATTCACCAATAAACACACTAACTGTTGGTCAGCTAATCTAAGATTTCCGGCCTTTGCGCCCGGCACTACGATTCAGAAACCGCAACTTTATGTCCAGCCTGTGACGTATATAGTTCAAAGGTCAACAGACTTTCTCATGCGATTCTTCTGTTTTAAATATTCCCAAGCTTGCAGAGATGACTAACTCAATATTACAACAACTATAAAAATAATTTTGAGCCTTTTGACTCAAAATAAAACACATATAAATAAAGAAAATATAATAATTAATTTCCCAACTTTCAATATTAAACACAAACTATATATATAAATACAGTTCTTTATTTAAAACAATTATTAATTCCTTATTTACCATGAATATTAAACCTAAAATAATTAATACACCAAAATGTTCTGAATAATAACACAACACCTGATAATGTTGCCTTGATTCATTATCGATAAACAGGGTAAAATTACTGACAACTTCGCGTACTCTGATAACCCCAACTTACAGAGAGAAAAGGTACTAAGACAAAGTAGGGAAAAACCTCGCAGATTTTTCTATTAACAGAAACCCGAAAATTAAAATGTGCCAAAAAATTGTACCGTTACATGGTTCCCCCCGCTAAGAAAAAATTTTGTTTGCAGAATAAAATTTTCTATAACAAACAAAACCTGAAATCTACACGGCGACTACGCCTTACTCCCAGAAGCACCTCACCGATAACAACACGGCTTCATCGCAAAACAGCACTACATAAGGACAAATAAAACAAATCACCGCAGTGATGTCAATAAACGAACGTCCCTACTGAATAACTTCACACCTTTCCAACACCAAACAAAAATAAAGAAAACGCATGACAATGCCTCACGCAAAATAAGGAAAATGTGGCGGGTTTCCCGACAATAAGTTTGTCGACTCGGCGACTCTTACAAGAATTACCTGTCCACCATACCCGCCTGAAGCGCAAAGATGGAGGCCGGACGGTGCCATCACCACTTCTCACTTGACCAAAACAGAAATTTACCACTTGCGTTCACAGGCAAACTAACCACCGGGTTGCACTTCTGCCCGACGCCTAATTCAGAATTAAAAACCAATTGGGGCCGCCCGCGACGCATTGGACTCGTACGCCGCTGACGGTCGCGAGTCTACACCGCTCTAAGTTTACTCCTAGTAACCTTCCCGTGGGAGGGTATAACGTCACTCATATTCAGGGGCCGTCTCTGAACCTTACCTCTAACTGCCGGGACGTCACAAACGGGTCCTCAACCTTATCCCTAATTATATAACGTTTCATATCGGCTATGTGAGCCCTTCTTACTACCGAATGATCAGATACAAGTTTCAATACATAATTTAATTTAGAAATTACCCTATGAACCACAAACGGTCCCTCAAATACATTCATCAGTTTCGCAGCCCTTTTGTCTATCTTAGACGAGATCGGGTGGCTCTTTAGCAACACTAAATCCCCGCAATGAAACACCATATCTCTCCTTCTCAAATCCTATCTAGTTTTGTTCTTTTCTGCTGCCGCTTTCCTTTGGGCATCAATCTTAATCCTAATTTCCTTAATTTTGTTAGCAACATAGTTCTTATTCCTACTCGAACCTTCTCCCCTCTCCCACTCAAGGTTGGAATGAATCTCACGACCCAACACAACATACGCGGGACTAAAACCCGTAGCGTCGCTCACCGACCCCCTCATGCAAAATAACAGCTGATCCAGATAGTTTTCCCAACGGGAATGCTTTTCATGAATGAACGAACGGAGCATAGATTTAAGGCTTCCGATATAACGTTCCGCAGGGTTTGACTGCGCATGGTAAGATGACATAAAACGGTGATGAATGTTGTAATCACTACAAAATCTGCGAAAAATCTCCGATCGGAATTGGGATCCATTATCACTAATGATATTGGGAAATCCTAACCTGTAGCATATGCCTTTTAAGAACTTTACTGCCTTATCGGCGTGCGCTGATCTCATCGCGACCGCCTCTGTCCACCCGAAGTAAACATCAACAACTACAAACAAAAACCGACTCCCTCTCTCGCTCTTCGGCAGCGGTCCTGCAAAATCTACAGCCAGAGTATCCCACACCCCTTTTTTGGTGTGGATTTCTCCCTTTCCCAATTTTCCTAATCTAACATGCTTAGATTTCTGACACTGATCACATGACAAAACAAACTCCTTCACATCACTATACATGCTTGTCAGTAAAACCGCTCCTTCACCTTCTGGAAAATTTTATACACGCCGTTATGCCCTCCTACCTCGGGGTCCTCATGCCACGACCTGATAGTATCCACGACCAAACTTCTAGGTACGACTAAATTAAACTTACGTTCTGCCTTTCTCTCATCCTACCTTCGCTTTAATAACCCCTTCTCTAATATGAATTCACCCCTCCGAGCTTTTACCTGCCTATCTTCTTCTATTTCCAATATCCGTTTGTGACAATATTTATCACTGCGTTGAGAGTCTCCCCACCGATTACCATCCACTTTCATCCCTTTACAATTAACTCGTGATAAAGCGTCAGCGATCACATTTTCCGCCCCTTTACGATGCCTGATCTCAAAATCGTACTCCTGCAATTTCAATACTCCACCTCGTTATACGACAGGAAACGTCCCTGCGAGTTTTCAAATATCTCAGATATTTACACTATGGTCGGAATAAACAATGAATTTACTCCCACTCACGTAAGATCGAAACTGCCCTATACTAAACACCACTGCCAAACACTCTTTAACTCCGGCATTGAATAATTCCTCTCGGCCCCAATCAATCCTCGGCTTGCGTACGAAATTGCTCTTTCGACTCCCTCACATTCCTGTAACAAAACGCCCGCTATCCCTTCCGCGGAAGCGTCACAACAAATCACAAACTCCCTATCAAATTCGGGTTGTATCAAGATGGGATCACACATTAATCGGCTTTTCAGATAACTGAACGCTCCCGCCTGTCCACCTTTCCTTTTTCCTCAACAACTTCCGTAAGGGTTCATTTATAATACTTACGCGGGGAATGAATTCTCTGTAATAAGAGACCATACCTAAAAAACGCTTAAGTTGCCTAGGGTTCTGCGGAATCGGATATTCCGTGATAGGCCTAACTCGCTCAGGAGAAGGTCTAATTCCTTTTTGATCTACCCTAAACCCCAAAAATTCAACTTCACTCTTTCCAAATTCACTTTTATCGTAATTGACTCTCAAGTTCACTTCGTTTAACCTGTTAATCAAGGAGCTGACCACCGCAACATGAGACTGCCAGTCGGGCGTCGCCACCATTAAATCATCCAGGTACCTAACCACAAATGGTTGCCACTCGGCACCTAAAACGTCATCCAACACCTTATTCAAGCAAGCCGACCCATTCTTTAACCCAAAAGCTACCACGTTATAACAATAAGTTCCCAAACCATAGACTGAGAATGCAACTTTTCTTTTGGACTCTTCGTCCAACGGTATCTGCCAATAGGCTTTTTTCAGGTCAATGACTGAAAATACCTTTGCATCCTTTAATTGACGGATTATTTCTTTTATATTCAGCGTAAAATATGAAATCCCCTTTGTTAATGCATTTAACTCCCTTGCATCAATAATAAATCTCAGTTCTTGCCCTTGGCATTTGTGCAAGAAGAACGGTAGACTCCAAGGCGACTCCATTTTGGAAACGACACCTTTTCGTTCCATGTCTAAAACAATTTGCTGAATAGCATTCCAATCACTGGGGGAAAAATTATAGGGCTTCCTCTTAACTGGTGGGTGTTCTCCGGTGTCAATATGGTGGGTGTAACCTCGGTATTTCTTATTGGTTTCGGGGGTATTTTCTCTTTTAAATTTTACTACTCGCAGTAGTTCCTCCCTACTACCATCTGTCTCGACCGAAGAGCTTACTTTATTAACCACACATCGACCGCCTACTTAAATTATGGCTTTCCCGCCTCTAAACGATATGTCAAACTCGTAATCACTTAACGCTACAACTCTATGAGCCCATAAAGATTTCTCACAGATTTTTCTATTAATAGAAACCCGAAAATTAAAATGTGCCAAAAAATTGTACCGTTACAAATTTTTCTAAATTCTGTTTCCACACTACCGCTGGTTCGCATTGAAAATAACAATCTCTATTCCATTAATAGCATTTGAGTCATTGCTCAATTTTTAGGTAGAATCAAGTTCATTCTAATCCTATATTCATGGAAAAGAAAGAAAAGCTCGTATGTTTTTATTAATGATTGCTTTAAATCCGTTACTCTTTGTACCTTGTTCTTATGGAATTCCCAACTTCATAATGCACAGATTTGTCAGCGAACAAAGAATTATGTAAATCAAGACGTTTTATATAAACAGAAAATGCTATATAAATATACATTAAGCCAACTCTTTAATCTTCACTAAAGATTCTTGACTGAAAAAAAAATTGGAAGAAACCTTAATAGTTTTTTAAAAAAAAAAATGGGAAAGTAATGGAACCGACTTAGAATTGTTTGTTTAACGTGGGCGGACGCTGATCGCCCCCGTCTTTTCGTAAAGTTGGCGGAACTAATAGCATTCAAGTATCTTGTGCAAACATTGTAATAGTGTTTTATCGGATTGGGATAAAACTTATATAATTAAGGGAATGCGAGCGCTGTTAATTTTCGGATTTAGTAGTCACATGGATAAGGTCCCGTTTTCCTTATGTTTAATTAAAATTAAAGTCAGGTTTCTCAGCTTTGTCTTGTGCATTCTCGAGTCCTTGTGCACTTTATTAAATGAAATTGCGCTGCAGATGTTTAAGTAAATTAACACTGTTTATTTGTGTGGCTGTACAATTTATTTATTTTTAAAAATAACCAATGCGTCCATTTATTTAATCGTTAAAAGTATCCTATTTAATCTCTAAAGGAAAACTTCATCAATATTATTGTCATTATTAAAGCTGCTTGTTTTTTTAATTAACTCATTTTCCTTTGATTTGAAAATGATTATTTAATTATAAACAGTAGTCTTATTACAATCATAAAATGATGTCTATATTAATATGGTTTTTTTACATTTAAAAAAACTTAATACCTAAAATTTTCATATCTTCTTTCGTGCTCCTATGCAAATGAATGTGTATTATGATAAGAAGGTATGAAGGTATAGATCTTAGAATTCCTTATTAAATGTAGTTATGCATTATTAAACAATACATAAAACTATATTTATATGAAACTATATTGCATCACCATAATTAGCCAACCGTTAACAATCACATTAAATTTTCCAAATCTTTCTTCTTGGCACACATTTACAAACTATAGATCTGATTTCCCAGTAGGGATGAGTATGCCAGCCTGTAACCCTTCACTCTGTATGCGTTCCACTATATTAAATATATTTGCAACTGTTGTATTTTCTTTCTAATATCATGAACAGATTGATTCAGTTTACAATCATATTTTGAAAGTCAAGTTTAGTATTGCGACTTCGAAAACTCAAGCACAGTACCAACCTAACAATAGTACTTTCTAATTTAGGATAAACATTACGAAACATTCTTTAATGATACTGACTAAGTTTAAATTATGATAATAAAAGTTTAACAGTTTATTGTTTTGGATTTAAATAATCTTTCATCTAAGTGCTTCTTCCATGTGAATCACTCTTTACTTCCAAATGGAGGGAGGAGTGTCGTGAAAAAGTTTTGTTTACTGAAGTCCCTACTAAAACAATAATAGAAGGTTGTGAAAGACAGGGTTTTGTTTTAAGTGCAAGTAGATATTTACTGACTGCTTAGCAGAAGATTTGTATTTTAGATAAACATGGCCCTGTGTTGTTTGCATTTAATGTTTAACAGTCGGGATTTATTTACAAAACCTATTTTTATTACTCTGATCTTTGTTTCTCAAGAAACTTGTTACTTTTTTAAGCAGCAAAACAGATTTACAGTCATTCGGAAAGTTTATCTTTTTATTTTGCTTACATATATAGGTCAATCCAGTAAGTTGTTTACAATTTTTTTTTAAGACTTCATCTACATCATCTTCCAAGTAACAAATATTTTTACTTCTAAATATTTGTTTATAAAATTGTTATTCATTTCCGTAACCGATCTTCTATTGTTATTTTTAACGTTATTATTATGACCACACTTCAGAAAAAAAGACATAAAACAAATATATTTTTATTATTTAGCCCATTTGTGCCTAAAGTAATATTTATTAAATTTTTAAGTTGAACTTAATAAATTAGACCAATTACAACATGTTTAAGTAAAAAATAAAAGGTTTTTATTTAATTGCTCCCTGTGTACCAAATTAGGGGCCGACCTATATATAGGACGCTAGGCATAAATGGTATACAACATGCTTTCTGTATTACTACAGTGTTCATTCCGCAACAGACTTATGTTGTGTGAAAGTCCTTGAAGCACTTTACATGAACACCTTTCCTACATTTTTCACACCTTGTAGTAGTCTTCTGATGACAATGAGCACATCTTGTTTGCTTCTCCTGTGGAATTACCATGTAGTTATAACCATCGAATCGGGAATCAGCCGGAGACTTAGATGGTCGGTCGTCCTTTCTGGCCTTGGTGAGAGGAATATCCTTATCTTTCCAGGTAAAATCTTGCAACACGTCTTCGGAAGGCTAGCAGATCAAGATGATTGTCTGGATTACATTTCTTATGTAACATCCAGGCATTATTCATAGACTGGTCCAAGAAATATGTAATGAAGGATGAGTACCACTTCTTTCCTCTAATGGATACCCTACATTTGTTGATGTTCTGGTCCATCCTGTCGACTCCATGCATGTGTTCATTATCAGATTAGGCTGTGAAACCTGTATTCGTTTCTTCTGCTCTCGAGAATACCGATTCGCCAAGTGAAATTTTGGCAACAACCAGTTTGTGTTGAATAATTACATAGGTGCCATGAACCATAGGTGCCAAGAATATATGTAATCAAACAGATATGTGAGGCATGTTATACACCCAAAACAACTGTAATCAAAGGAGTCATAAAGAAATTTATATATAAAAAAAAGAAATATACCCAAAATACAGTATGACCAAATACATGCGGATTTTCCTAGCAACCTATATGTAGGACGTCATGTTTCTATTCATTCTCCTAGACCTAACGTTCGTTACAGGAATTTGGTATATTTACCTTTCCATTATCCTTCCTTTCGCAGTTTATAATTACCACATAATTTTACGACTATTTTATCAAATAAATATCTTACCTAGAAGTCGAAGCCATTGCAATTTTTGTCAAGAGCTTAGAAGTTGCACAAACATCGTATGATAAGGCATGTGCCGGTGGAAAATTTTTTGAAACGAGCTATGGACACGTAAGTGCAGTGTGTTTACTACCAGTCCCGAGACGCCATCTGAATTCTGAATGCATAACTATTTCGGGAAGCTCAATTTGCCAACGTACTACATGTAGGACGCGAGGCATAAATGGCTTAAAACATTTTAACATATCTTTGAAAATATATTCATATCTGTCAATTCTGATGTAATTATAAACATTAGAGTTAAGTAATTAAAATAAGTGTCGTTAAACATAATTGTTAATTTAAAATATGTAATATTAAACGTTTTCAATAATTGATCATTCATGTGATTTTTTTTAAGTAAGACAATACTAATATCAATACACTTCTGATTACATAAGTATTTCTTTGGACTATTGTCATATATTTCATTCCGTAATACATAAATTTACCAGTTTTGTAGTAAAAGCGTAATTTTGTAATAAGGAGACACTAAAAGTAATTAACCTATTTAATATACAAGTTCTAATTTACATTATTCAAGGATTCCTGAAGTCCAAAATGATCAGTTTGATCTAAAGTCTTTTCAAATATTAAAACTAAAATAAAAAAAGTTTTCTTCTTTAAGAACATGCCTTAAATCTAATTTTCTGAAACTTTCAGTTGGTTTTTTATTAGCTTTTCGATTAGCTTTTACACCTATATCAAAAGATCAAGAAAGTAAGATAACTCAGAATAATTTATTTCCATGATAGTTCTTCTTAAACCCTCATCTGAGACTTTGTTGTTTACTGGTGACTACCCCTTACTAATAATCCCCTTCACTGTCCATTTTCGTAAATTGTACCCTGAATATTAGCAAGATGTTTTAATTAATGCAGTTGCTGTTATTTCAATTTTGTAAGTTTTAACTGAAAATAAATGGGCCAGTAATAGCCTTTAAAAACAATGTAATAATAAGGTGAAGAAATAAGGATATACAGTATATTTACAGTGTTGCCGAACACTTGTTTAGGGAAACACTGTTTCTCAATGTCAAATAACAACAACAAAAATCTGCACCACCCCTCACCGCTACTGGCGTTGAATTAATTTGACAACTTTTGCCTTGTCTCTTGTCTTATACTGTAGAAGTGCGTGCCTTTTCCCGCCATTATTCAATTTTTTTGCATATCCCAGGTTGGGTACCGCTGTTCTAGAATGTCTCTTTCTACATAGATCTTCGGCAGTGATCACGAGGTGATTGCGATAAGAACACCGCCACCACGTTGCTTACCACTTGGGATAGTGTTGCTCTAAAGGAGTGAAATGATACTTTCCAATATGCCTTGAATTAACAAATTTAACAAATTTTAAATATTAATTCAATAAACTTTTAATTTTTGTTTGAAGCTCCTTCAAAATAAATTATTAAATTATTTTAATTTAAATTCAGCTTCAAATCCCCTCCTGCTTCAAACATGAAAATTCATCACAACTTCATTCCTAACAGTTTTATGAAATTGTTTAACTTTTGAACGCTTAAGGGCTTTGTTAATCCGTCTGAAATATTTCTATTGGATTCAACGTATTCAATAACAATCTCATTGTTGGTGACTGCTTCTCTGATAATGTGATATTTAATGTC
>JAFIDM010009631.1:17763767-17780928 GCA_023159025.1 Thereuonema tuberculata | reverse complement strand
CTAAACATAAGAGATCTGAAGATCTGCAGAGAAGAGGTCAGGGGGTGATCATCTGTTAATTTACATCGACTGTTAATTTTGTTTCGCCAAATGAGTTGATTTTGTGATCTGATTAGCAAAATTAACAGTTCGTAACCTTGCAGTTTTGACAGGATATTGAAGATTTTTTATTTCATTTGGCCATTTTTTGCTCTTCTGTTATGACAAAGACAACATTAAATTTTAAATACTGTAACTTCCAGTAAAACATCGGAAGATGGGGGCGGGGGGAAATTAACCCAACAAATAAACCTGGGATCATTGAATGGGTATTGAAATAAAAGTAGGAAAATCCAGTTTATAATGTTAATTTTAAATTATTTGATTTTAATAGTAGGATTCTGCAATTGCTATGATGGTTTTTTTTTTGGTTTTTTTCGTTCCACCATCATTTGGTGGATCGTTTTCCATCTTAAACTAAAGAAGAACTGAGAAGCGGAAAGACAGCAGTAATGTAGCTACGTTGTTGCACTGGAATAAAATTTAAAGAAGGGTCGTTCCAACGTAGCTGCAATTGGATGAGTTTACAGACTCCAATTCAAAAATTTTTTTTTCAATTTTTCAACTTATAGAATCCGACATTAGTGCTAAAAAATTCATAAGAATCTTTATAATACACAGCATAAGATGGTTTAAGATGATCCAACAAGGATCTAATTCTGAATAACAATAGGAAAAAATATGGTACCTCCGCAAATCTAAACAAAATCAAAAATAAACATTAAAAATAAAGAATAAAAAAGTCATTTGCTGGCCTACGCTAGCTTCAATGAATTTGTTATGTGCATTTAAAAAAAGAAAGAACGTCTAAAATACATTAACATGTTCAATGACATCTCAAGCTAACTCGTCATGGTTGGACGTATGAGGTAACTTTTCCTGCCCGTTACCAGTCATCATCTGTTAATTTACATCAACTGTTAATTTTTTTTCGCCAAATGAGTTGATTTTGTTATCTGATTAAGAAAATTAACAGTTCGTAACCTTGTAGTTTTGACAGGATATTGAAGATTTTTTAACTGGGAATATGAAACTATAGAGTAAAGTGACTTAATCTGGGCCTTGTCTCAATCTGGGCCAGGTATAATTTTCCCTAATTCTGCACATTGATGAACGAACCTACGTAAAATTATTAGCTGAAGCGCTTTGTAAATGAAAGGTCAATAAATCTTTGTGGTTTCAAAGTTTATCAAAAGATGGCATAACCTTACATAAATAGCGGGAAATTATAAGCGGTTTTGGCGATTCGTAGGTAAGCTTTCAAGAGAAAAACAAACTAGTTTTTATGTTTTCTTGGGCACTATTTAAAATTTCATCATTAATTTAATCATTCTTATGGTATCAAGAAGGTATACAATACCATATTATTGTAAAACTGCAGACATCAATGATACACGATGAACAAAATTCGCAATAAACGATTTAAAACAGAAGCTCTTTTGAGGTAATTATTCGCAAAATATTGAATAAATGATAGATTTAATTACTTTTAGTTTTGAATAGGGTTAAAAATATAAATCCAGTATTAAACAAGTCAGCTTGTTGTTTCTGTTAATAACTAATTAGAAGAAGAAGTAGGCTTAACGTGTGTTGATGAAAAAAAGATAATAAATAACGTATTTACTTTGTTAAATTAATAGAAACCTTATGAAAACGATGAGAATACTTGGTGTATTTCATCTTTAGGGCAGGACAAACATTTAGGAGATCACAAGACAAAGACACATGATGAACTGTTCTGATTCGTTGTTTTCTCACCACGACTTATTCCTTAGGTTCTGAGATCTCAGCAATGCTTCTAGGGTCAATCCATACCAAACGGTCCAGCACTGGTTGCTCAACCAGTTTTTAAAAAATTGATTTTTTTATTGTTGTTACTCCTATCCATGAGTAGTTCAAAACAGGTATTATTTTTTTGAATTGACTTCGTTTAAAAATGGCGCCCATTGTTGTGTTATGGTTTCGTTTAAAAATGGCGTCCATACAAAAGACGTGCTGGGAGTAGAAGTTATGCTGACTACACTGCTGAACCGAGCTCTGGATGAAATTAGAGAACATGAACTCAGTTAAATTCAACCGATTCTGTAAAAATTTAGAAACAATTTTGCCAGAAAACATTTGGAACTATAACGAAACCAACTTGACGGACGTTCCTGGAAGAAGAGAGTCATTACAAATCATAGCTGCAAATATCCAGAAAGGATTGTGATCCAGAAAGTGTTTCTGCAGATATGGTTGAAGAAGCCCTGAAATCCAAATCTACTAAAGGAAAGGCGACCAACGGGATGCAAATAAAAACCCCAAACAAATCTGCAAAGCCTAAAGAAACAGAATGTAAAGGAAAGGCTTCCAAAAAACTCAAGCTGGCTAGCTACTCGGAAAGTGAAGAGGAACAAAGTTATGACGATACCACCTCGTCGGGCCATGATCAGGACGACTCCTCTGTTCTAAGCACAGACTCCATTGAAGGCAACTTGGAGACATCTGGTAAATCTGTCACAATTGAAAAAATAGGCAGTTATGTAGCTGTGAACTACGATGAAGAACAGTTTCCAGGCATTGTGGCCTCGGTAAAGGAAAATAGGGCGGAAGTGAGAGTGATGCAGCGAAGTGTTTTGGTAAACTGAAGTGGCCACCACAGAAAACCAGAAGTTCTACCCTGCCAGAGACATCCTAAAACTGATTGCTAACCCAAAACGACTGGGCAGTCGGGGATCTTACGCAGTT
The DNA here is from genome assembly GCA_023159025.1 of Thereuonema tuberculata. Taxonomy (NCBI): domain Eukaryota; kingdom Metazoa; phylum Arthropoda; class Chilopoda; order Scutigeromorpha; family Scutigeridae; genus Thereuonema; species Thereuonema tuberculata. Next base: position 17,778,162 of record JAFIDM010009631.1, on the reverse strand, counting down.
CCTGAGTTGCAGAAATGATGGGGATTTTGAATGCATTTTTATTTGTTCGTTCATGAGTTTTTTCTATCATTTACGATGCTGTGCAATTATATTCATTCTTTATGTTAATTAAACTGGTCTAGAAAATATTTAATAAGCCGTCAAGTGTCCTAATTTGGTCAAACATTCTAAGATAAGCATAATCACTTGATCCAAAAGCTCGAAACCTATGGTGGGCCAAAGTTGCCCCTAACACGGGGGCAACTTTGGCCCACAGGTTTTTATTTTTTTACTCCAACTTACTGACTTTTTTAATGTTTTTAAATACATTGCACTTAAAAAGGATACCAAACTACATTATCTATCAATGGAACCAGTCTGAAATTTTTTTAGCGTAAGTCGGACGTTGTGAAATATAGTCAAACTGGGCCAAAGTAGCCCCAGTTTACGGTACCTCATTTTTCAGCTCATCCCACTCAATGGATAGGGCTACAAACAATGAAACCTATGCAAATTCAACAGACAATATTCCCAGAAATAAAACAGTACAACTATGGCAGAAGATCGTTTGAATGGTCTTGCTATGCTTAGCATAATGTGACATTGCAAGAAAAGAGTGCTTTCCAGTTTAAATGGGCGAATTTGCACAAGAAATGATCACAGGCTAAATAAAAATGAGAACATAGCATGTCATTGATACACAGCATGTCATTGTTGTTTTTGTGTGTTAAAAGCGTTAATGTGTTAAATGTAAATCTTAAAAACATATTACTAATTCTGTATTGTTGTTTTCGCTCTTCTTCATTTTTTAATTTGCTGGAAGGGTGGGGGCTCAAAAATGATAGTGGCCCGGACTTCTCTCGACCTCTGTGAGAGCTAAATACGTGATAATACCCCAGGATTTCGAAAAGAAAAAAAAAATCCAACTGCGATGTATTTATTCTCCCTTCTTTTTTTATTCCAAGAATTACTATAATTTTCTGATGTATCTTTTAGCTTACTTTCCTAGGAAAGCTCATTAAATCAGTCAGTCAGTGAGAGTGTGTGTGTGTGAATCCCCTCAAAATCAGTGTTAATCCTTTTAGCTAATCCCGTTCTTTGAAGTTATTAAAATTAATCGGATTTAACGAACTTTTACTTAAATAATGTAGATTTAAATTCATTTTGTTTTATAAGAATACGATAAATTTCTGTTGTTTGTATTCAAAAATATAATTTAACAATAAATGGAGACGACTTCTGTGTGGTTTTCATTGTAAAATAAAGTTAAGCCCAACATTGTAAGGGAAGAAGGGTTTTAGTTCTTTTAAGAACTTTAAGCCAACTGAACTCTCAAGTGCCTAGTAAAATACCAACACGTCTATTACACCGTCTTATTTCTTAAAATCTATTTGCATAAATTTCGTAAGCTATCAATTAAATATCCTTTCTTTTATTACAGCAGCTTTTTTTTTTCCCTAGAAAGAGATTTTTACAAAAGAAATGCTTGTTCATCAACAGAATGTAATAGACACTGAAATTCCTATGCTAAAGCTTTAATCTGAAGTCCTGGGAACTATATTTACTATCAACAATGTTCCCCTCGTCAAACTATTCACTGCTTCCGCCCTCACCCAAGCTATTTAATCAAAGCAAGGTAATGTCAATTCCCAAAAGACCCCCGTATTCCGAGAGTTAATTATAATGCTCATTAATAATTCACAACTCAATTAAAAGAAGTGAAATCACAATGAATTTGAGATTCTCATCCGCGTTTCCAAATTATAGGTCAGAACGCACAGCAACAGAAGCGTGGACAAATGGGAAATTTCAGATAATTGTCAGCAAACGCTTTCAGCCAGAAAACAACAAGGGAAAAAAAAAAAACTAAAAGAAACACTTTTCTTAAACAGCAACGAAATTTAATATTTGGGTGATATTTTGTTTGTCTTTCGTTACCACCGAGATCGATTCTTCTGATAAGGCGTACAGACAAGTTATCGTTTTAGATACTGTAGGATATTTAATTTACTTTATTGAATTTCATATCATTGTTTTATTTTACACTTCTTTAATTACACAGAAGTTACAAGAAATTTGATTTGTTATATTTTGTTTTGTAATTATTTCACGCGAGCAACACACTACAGAATTTCAAGTTGCGTTAAATACATCTATGAATTTGTTTTTATTAATATCAATAACTAAAGAAAATTAATTTGTGAAATTGTTAATTTAAAATCTTCGCATAGGATAAATGATTTTTATGATTAGGATTGAAAACCTAAACAATACATTAGTTACATTAATATAAAAGATGATTTTAAAAAGATCTATGCGAATAAAATTGACTTAGATTTGAACTCTGGAAATCTGTGTTAATGATGTCATGAATTCTTTTATTTCTTACTTAGGCAATAAATTGTCTAAAAGATATAACCGCGGAAAATTGTTCACTTTTATCTTTAATTTTACACATACATTTATTCATTGTATGTGGAGAATAAGACCTTATAACGGCATGAAGAATTTTGGGATGAGAAAAGAAAAAAGAATGATTATTATTGAATTCGAAGATAAAATGCTTTTCTATATATTTATTTTCCTTCTTGTTTACTTTTTTTCAGTGACCAAAGACATCTATTAATATTTTATAAATGGCGAAAACTACTTTTGGTGTTCATAATTAAAGTTCACATTTCGAAAGGCTGCAACTGAGAACCAATCGGGGGAACCACTTCACATCAGAATGTCTGTGGCATTGAAATTTTGTTTAACAAAAAAAAAAAATAATTCCTAAAATGGCCACTAGGGCGATATATGGCACTGCAATTCTGTAGTGACTACACGTGATTCATTGGGTGTTACACAAGTACATGTTCGATACTGTCTCGGCAAGGTACTGAAATCGCAACATGTAATGTCTCTCGTAATGTTGCCAATATGGCGTATAATGCTGGTTATCAGGTCCCCTAAGTTGGCTAGGTGTTCACGATAGACAATATGTTTGCGATGCCCCCACAGCCAAAGTCACAGGGTTTGAGATCCGTGGACCTGAAGATAAGCATTACACGCCACATTCACAACATTACAAGTGACACACTACGTGCTGTGGTTGATCTTGCGGTATTGCAAGATTTGTTGCTAGTTTTGAGTTGATGTTGGCGACATATGAGATCAACAAAAACAAATGCTTATTTACCGGTTCAATCGTTCAATATTTATCTGCTCTGATCGATTCACCACTATTTTAAAAAACTAAATACAATGACGTTTATCTTTTATCATGCAAGAAATATCTTTCCAATTAAATATAACATGATTCTTTACTACGCATTCTTCGATTCCTAACTAAATTATGCAAATACCAACTGGACTACGTATCAAAAAAAAATCTCCAACTCCTAAACTGTCAACAAAAGAAAATTCTAAAGTTAATTTTCAGCAACAAAAACACATTAGTTTTTAAAGTTTAACGTGCCGAGATATATATAATAAAATGAAGAAATACAAATCTACACCTGAATAAACAAAAAGCTTACTCTCGCACCATAATTTATTGATATAACTGAATACTTCAATAATCTATTCATTCTTATCGAGATGATTATATTGTAATGGTAAGCATAAAAGCAAAGCATTTCTCTCTCATTAAACATAAACTTATAGGGTTTTACTGTTACATCTATATATAGCCCTACAGCTCCTATTTATATGCATTGCATAGAATAAACAGAGCAACGATTTTTAGAATGCAGTCGAAGTAATCGTGTCTGTGTGTGTGTCTGTGTATGACAACGTAATTAAAAAAATAGTTCTTTTACGAAGCTGGAATTTTTTAGGGGTTAGTTTAATGTATTAAATTCAAGAACCCTGAATTACAAATCACTAGCACCAAAAGTTTCAACTAGAATTTTTTTTTGGCCACGCAACTAGTGTCAAAATATCAACTTTCTCCCTTCCGTTGCTTGAACTTGAACGCAAGATCAGCAGCTTTCTTCTTCGGAGCATATTCAACTGCTTTTACTGATTCCTTTTCCATGTCATCTGTATCTAAATGCAAAGAAGCACGCACTAACTTTTTGCCACAATTCCTGATGGAACTGAATATAGGGAGGGTTTATAGTAACTGTTCTTAAAGAAACCACATTTAATGAAGATTAATGGATATTATTAATTTGTATTTAAAGAAATTTTATTGGAACATTAGAAACAGATTTTGTTTTTTTAATCTATTTCCATTTTCAGTAAATATTGATGTTATTATGTTAAAAAAAAAATGTTGGAAAGAGGAATGGGAAATTAACGTGTGGGATATTATTAATTAAAGAAAAATAAAAGCCAAACACTCAGGATTAAAACAATTAAAATACATTTTGAAAAGAACTATGACGTTTCGCCATAGTCAGTTCTTTTTTTAAATACATTTAAGTTTTTTTGAGCAACCTCTTATCATGATTAGTCCTCAGCAATTAATTCTATCATAAGAGTGAAGCTTATTGTGTAGGCTTAAAAATTAAATGACCAACTGTCGATGGGAGTTTGTACATTGGGTTTTAGGCTCATTTACCCTCGGAGAGGGTAACAGGCCGTAAGCAAAAAGACAAGTTAATCCAAAAGAGAAGAAGGCTTCACCCGCGGTGGCCGCTACCACGGGACAGAAGAAAACGTGTCTATGTTAGCCGACCCCCCTAATGTATGTTTCTGTTTAACAAGGCGGAAGGAATAAAAACGATTATTCACCCATGATAAACGTCCCAACAACAGATTTTAAGGTACTGTTAATATTTAACACACTTCAGCCCCAACGGCGAGAAGGAAAATCACATTTGATCAAAGCCTGGGAAAAAGGAATGCGAGCCCGGACTCGAAACGGAGCCCTGCATCGCTAAAAAATATGATTTAACAGCCAGCAAACGGCTGCCAATGAGTTGCGCTTTTACACTAACAATCAGAGATATGATATAGGCACCGTATTATTCAGTTCAAGAACAGGGGGATGGATATTGCCAGAACAAAAACAGAACGAGCTTTAGTCTTAGAGGTAATGAATCGGAGTTTGTTGTTAATTACCCATTCCATGAGCTGCTCCAAGATCTGTCTCCGTTTTGCCTCAATTTTCGGAACAGAGGGAGAGGAAATCATAATAATGTCACCACGATAGACCTGAATATAAATTCCTTTAAAATCAAGGGTGGGTTGAAGTTTATGAAAACACTTTACATAGAAACTAACAATAGGACCAAGGTGACTTCCTTGAGGGCAGCCTTTAGAAATGGACTTGATATGTTCATCACATTGAAACGAACCGACTGTTTCGTTTCTATCATTCACTTTTGAATACTGTACTATATTATTGAGTTTATTGTTCATGATTATTATTAAAACAAGAGAAAAAAATCTAGTAAGTACGATTATTTAGTTGATTCTCACATTGTCAGGCTATCTATTACACAGGCCTGCCAAGAAAAAAGTACAAGGGAATTGGTAGCTGAACTTTATGTATTTTTTGGTACTGATATTAAAAAAAGTAATGAAAAATTTCTATTTAGTCACGTTTTCTTGAAAAATTCAATTTTACTTGGATTTTTATGAACATTTACCATAAAAAATTTTCAGCTTTGAATTTCTTCCCTCCCTGCCTGACCAACATTCTACCGTGGTGAAAACTACAGAATACTGCTCTGTGGTACCCCCTGTGTCGCTGTCCCTCCCTCTCCGTCGCAATCTCTCTCTAACAATAGCGTCGCGTGAATCCTTACTTTAGATCCTTATCTTGGTTCGCTGACCTCGCAGGAACACTCGCTATGCGAGCGTAATCGACAGTCACCTTCTATTTTCTGGAGCTGGAAAGTTTTAAGTTCTTCTCAATTTTTCTTTAATGAGTAGTGTCGTGCGTGTGCTGATACAGTGACAAGTGGAAACCTCATCACAGAAACAATTTTAACAGTTGCTTTTCTCTGTGCGTTTCGTGAAAACATGGCTTTAAGTTCGATACGTTGTGAAAATTTGCCAGATGACTTTTGTTACATATGCGGTGATTATAGCGTTATTAAAAAACGCAAGAGGAGCATTACAGACTAGGTAAGACATTGCATATTATGACATGAAACTCGGAGACCAGGATAAATCATGGGCTCCTCATAAAGTTTGTATACAGTGTCTCAATGATCTACGCTCATGGCTCAAAGGAAAGAAGACTGCTTTACGATTCGGAATTCCTTTGCCATGAAGGGAGCCGAAAAACCACTCTGATAATTGTTACTTTTGTTCCTGCATGTCCGTGGGTATAACCGCAAAAATCAAAAGCTAATCTGTTATCCTGATAACATTCATCAGCTATACGCCCCGTTCCTTATGGACCTGATGCGCCAGTGCCTTTGCCTCCAACTGAATTGCCAGTCATCTCTTCAGAGTCTACAGACTCGGAACATCCAGAAGTTCAAGGCTCCAATGCCGAATATAAGCACTCTGGAGGCAATTCTCCTCAGCCCTTCTCTCAGGTTGAACTTAATGATCTGACTAGAGATCTGGGCCTTTCGATACAGGCAGCTGAATTATTGGGCTCCAGATTGAAAGAAAAAAAAACTTATTGGCCAAAGGAACATCTTTTTATTGGTACAGGAATCGAGAAAAGGAATTTGTTAAGTACTTTGAGGAAGAGGAGAACCTGGTCTATTGATCTGATGTTCCCGGATTGATTTAATATCATCTACCATAAAGATGAATGGAGGCTCTTTATAGATTCATTGACAAGGAGCCTTAAAGCTATCCTTCTTCATCACGGAAGCCAGTATGCATCTGTACCAGTTGGGCACTCGTTGCATTTAAAAGAACGCTATGAAAATCTGGTTGTCGTCCTCAACAAAATAAAATATGCCGACCACGGTTGGACCACTTGCGTTGATTTGAAAGTCATCTCCATGCTTCTTGGTCAACAAGGCGGATATACAAAGTTTCATTTGTAAGTGGGACAGCCGTGATAAGACTCAACATTGGGTCAAAAAAAAATGGCCGAAAAGAGAAACTCTTGAACCAGGCATCAAGAATGTTATTTGGAACAGCTTAGTTGAGCCAAAAACAGTATTGTTACCTCTGCATATAAAATTAGATGTAATGAAGCAGTTTGTGAAGGCTATTCCAAAAGATGGCGATTGTTTCAAATATCATTGCAAAAAGTTTCCAGGTTTATCCGAAGTCAAGTTGAAAGAGGGAATCTTTGTTGGGCCAGATATCCGCAAGCTGATGAAGGATAAAGAATTAGCATGACAACAAAGGATAAAGAAGCTTGGCTTGCCTTCAAATATATAGTCAGTAACTTTCTGGGAAATTACAAGGATCCTGACTATAAAGCAACTGCTGTGAATATGCTGGACAAATTCCAAGTGTTGAAGTGCTCCATGAGTTTCAAAATACATTTCCTTCACTCACATGTGGACTTTTTCCCCGACAATTTAGGATGAGTCAGCGAAGAACAGGGCGAAAGGTTCCACCAAGACATCAAAGATATGGAGCGCAAATATCAAGGAAGATGGGACAAGAACATGCTCGCCGACTACTGTTGGATGTTAACACGAGATAGGCCTGAGATTAAACATAAAAGAAGAATGTCAAAAAGAAGTTTCCAAGGAAAAAAGAGTACGTACATAAATAGAAACTTTTGTTTTGTTTTGTTTTGTTTTTTACTCAGTTTAAAATTTGTTTTAAACTTTCATGTACAGATACATAATATTTACTCCTCTGGGTCAATTGTCTATTTTATGTAAGCTACGTACCTTAATAAAAACAAATTAAAATAGTATGTTGGTGAGATTCTTCTAGAAACTGCACCAGAATTTGATTTAAACCTATAAAAATTAATCGATTGCTGAAAAATCTATTTGCATCAACAAGAATCGATTATAATCGATTATTTTACATAGATCTAAATGGATAAAAACCACTTTTACCAGATAGTATATGCCAAATTGTTCGAGAGAATCCCTTTTCAAATAGGATTTTAGCAAAAATATCGATATCGATTTGACAAAAAATCGTGACGTGATGGAAAAAAAATGGAGGTCATTTTCGAAATCAGCTCACCAAATAACATAAAAATCATCAACAACTTCTCTTGTATTTTTCAAAAACTTCAATTTCGCAGGCCTGTGTAATTCTTATTAAGAATATAAAATAATATAAAATATCGTTATGTAATGTTTCAAATAATTGATAAACTGTTAATTTAAAAAAAACATTTTTACTAAGAATTTATTGGTGATGAGATGTGCTAAATAAATTGTTTTTTTTTTTGCTACCTGTAACTTTTGAAAATATGAAAAATTAGATACAAAGCTACAAAAAATTTCAAACAAAATTGGGGATTTTACAATAACGTTTTTCATAGTTGGTTGGTTGACTATTTTGTATTTCCAGTCTTAATGTGCTGCTGGGTTTTATATTTTATTTTATATTAACAAAAAAGGCAATAAATCCCATTAGCAAAAAATCAATAGAATCAAGAAATAAAAGAAAAAAAAGGTCCTGAAAAAACTTAAAGCCTATTTTTTTTGAAATGTTGCGTTTTGATTTGTTTTCTTTCTACTTTGCAAAATCTAGAAAGTATAAGTAGAAAAAGTATAAGTAATTAAATTATATATCGAATGTAAACAGTATCTGCAAACCATAATTCCTAGAAATTAATGTAGTCCGTCCAAACATACTAAACATTCCTAAATCCAATAAATTCCAAAGCAAACGCAAATGACAATGGATTACTAAATTGAAATTCATTTCCGTACAATTTTTCAACAGGGACCCGCACGGAAAAAAATTCAAATACAAAAGTTTAAATAGTCTGTTATCCATAAACATGCATGACAAGAGTCAAGAAGGACCATTCACCAGTTCTGAAGGATATACACGAACACATATACAGAAACTGATTACACATATAACAGAAGATGAAAGTTAAGTAGAATTTAATGATAAACCGGAATTAAAAGGCAAGGGATAGAACTGAGAAAAAAATAGGAATAATGATATCAATAAAATAAATTTAGATGAAAAGCCCAAAAAGTTAAAATGAAGATTTATTCTTCTTATTATTATTAAAAGGATTTTGTTTTCATTCTTTATTATTATTATCATTTAGTATATATGTGATATTTTTACATCGTTTTTTCTCAAGCTGCAATACAAAAATGTTAACAAAATAAAAAAACAATTGTATAACATATACTCAAGGGGTATATTCAATCTACCTGCTATAACTATCTTATGCTTTTGAAATACTCTAGTTTGTGATACAGAATTAGGCAGTATATCAATTTGGTACATGGCGTTTCGGACCTTGACTTTCCGAATCCGTCAGAGTGGCGCAGCTGAATTAACATCTGTCGATGGAGAAAGTGAAGGGAAAGGTAAGAGAAAAAACGACACAACAAACCAATGGAGGAAGGACTGAGGTCGTCGTACCTTTTACACAGTGCATTCACACACCTCCAAGGATTTTTTTTTTTTTCCGTTTCCCGATTCAAGGTCGCCGCTGCTTTTCCTGTATAATGGACACACTCACCCCCACATAGAAATTACGATATTATCGAAACTCAAGCATATTCTGAATATAGCTTACACCAAACAATAAAATTTTAGCCAGCCTAGGAAGTTAGTTGCGTGATTATAATTCAACAAGGTTAATTTGATTTAAAATTACTTTCTAAAGTAAATGAGGAATTGATAAAATTTACATTAAAAGTGTTTACTGTAATACTAAGATGTCTATAATATCATTTGGGGTTAGTGATCTTAGGGCGAATATAAAAACTTCTGAGCGTCGACTGGTTAACTATTAATAAGGGAAACCCTGTAAAAAGAAAAGACATTGTTAATTGACCTTTTTAACGCTTGTTGGCGTTCGTTAGCTAAACGTTTAACTCAAATGCCACTTGTGACCACAAGACCTTATTTACTCATTTTAATGTTAATATGTTGAGGCGTTTTTCTTTTTCAACTATTTAGTTCACTAACAGCAGTTTTGATGGGAGAAGTTTCAGAAGATTTGATATTGATTATTACAATTAAATTTTCTTTTAATTTTGTATTTGAAAGATTGCAATAAAAAATAAATCAGATAAATAAATCTTCGCGTTGAAAGGCAATTTTCATTTAGCTCATTTTTTTAAAAAATTAATGTGAGGGGTTTTATTTAAATACAAAAGGGGAAGTAAGCTTTGAAAGTTTGGAACCACTGCCTTAAGAAGACAAATGGTAATTAACGCTCTGTCTTTGAAGATCGTGATTTGACATTTCCTTAATTTTAATCGATTTTTCGTTATTTCAGGAATTAAGTATGCATATAAGGTACTTATTTCAATTGTGTTTCATAAACGTAAATCGGAATTACAGCGGATGCTACTGAGCAACTTCGTTTTTCTCCTTGCCTTATAGAGATATAATTGAAAATTTAATTAAATTCACTCCGAGACGCTGTTTTATCCGCCGCTTAAGAAACGACCTAAAGCTCTAGAATTCCTTTGGCTCCATCTAAAATTGAGAATCGCGGGCAACTTAAAAACATCTAGCAGATGTGTCGCTAGACTAGGGTTCTTTGTTCGTGATACTCTATGCAAAGAAGACGGGAGGAAAGAAAACGACCTCGGTTGCTTTCTGCAAATATTATTACTCGACAGCCAGAACTCCTTTCGCAATGAACCTGTCCTCACAAGATGACCTTCTCCACTGAAATTCCCGACAGGACCACGATGACGACTAGGACCATGGAAACTTAATTCCCGGTTATGAGAGTCGGGTATTTTTTCCTCTTTTCCAATTAAATCCCACTGCAAATTTGCATTATTCCCAGGTATAAAGTCCGTCCGAAACCGTACGCTTCTCTCCTCCTCTCCCCCAACCCATTACAATCCAACCCCTTCGCGACGGTCGGAATGCCACTTGGAGATGGACTTAGAAACCAGTAAGACGAGTGCAATTTGTGTGATTCAAAGGAACGAAGACCCAATTCATTTCAGACTTTATTCGGCGTAATTGTGGAAATTAAAAAATTCGAACAGATATAGATTGTGTGTATGACACATGTAATGGGTGGTTGAAAGCAGTACCATTATGTAAAGCATGTGCTCAAGAGCATTAGAAAGTTGCAGTAAGGTCCCTTATTGCAACACTAATTAGGTAAAATTGAAGTGTGTCGTGTGGATGTGTTTTAGGGAGCATTAGAAAGTATTTTTTTTTTAATTAGGATTCCCTAAACATAAGAGATCTGAAGATCTGCAGAGAAGAGAAAAAATTTTAAAGAAACGAAATTGGAATTAATATCAAAGAGCTGGTAATAAGTGATGAATTCGCCGAATTCCGTTTGCCTTCTTAGCGTTCTACGAGATAATACTCATAACGGAAGGCGGAGACTCAAAAATAAAAAGAAAAGAAGTATATTATTGCATTCTTTGCTTAAATTCCTTCATGACGGTAATGTGAAACTATAGCCTAATTACTTCAAAACAGTATTTCGAGAAATAAATTTCTTGTGAATTGTCGCAAAAAATCCCAATTTTCAAAGCGTAAGATCCTGTTGCAGAGTCCACAGATCTATCTACAGGTTTCTGATATTAGATGTTGACTTAACCGATTGTATATAGTGTCACATTGTCGCATATAGTATCACACGTTTTTTTTGCTTTCCTCTGCCATGCAGTAGTTCGAAAGTTGTTATTTTACGACTTTTGTCAGTTGATGTAGCAGTAAAGAACGATCTCAATTATTTAATTACAAATTAATATTGACCGTTTTGATAATTACAGATTAGAAAAGACTACTAGTATGAATTACAATGCATAGGTTGGTCCCTATCCACAAGAAGCAACATTTCTCAGATGTTATTGGCAAAGATAAAGAACCCGAAGATTTGAAATTTGAAGAACTGATAGTCTTATATAATTCTTACACCAGAATTCTTATACTGAGAAATTACATAGATCCCGAACAGAGGAAGAGGAAGCAGTCGATAATAATTGAATACCTTACTAAAGAAACAGCAAAACGTCTACAAATATTTTTGTAAATGGACAGAATACATTGATGAAAGAAGTACAGGATTTTACGTTAGGAATGAAAAGAATTGTAGTAGTGGTACTTCGGAGTTTAGTTAATAAAATTTCCGATTTTCGATTTTTGAAAAAACCTTCGAAAAAACCAAGCAAAGTTTTTTTTGGCCTAGAATGTATCAGGGTTGTAAGGAATATGTATTACCTTGTAAATTACGTCAATCTTATAAGAATGTTACCACTAACAAATTTGGAACTGCAGTTACTTTCAATAAAAGTGATAGAGGGCACACTATAGCAATTGATTATGCAGAACCATAAACCTGTATCTCGAAATAAGAACAGATATAGATTGTGTGTATGACACATGGAATGGGTGGTCGAAAGCAGTACCATTATGTAAAGCATGTGCTCAAGAGTATTAGAAAGTTGCAGTAAGGTCCCTTATTGCAACACAAAAAGGTGTTGATAAGAAAAAGTTGATAGTTTTACTTATTTAGTTATGAAAATAAACAATAAAAATGCCTTAACCCCAGAAATATATAAAATAATTACATTTGCAAATAGATGCTTTCATGGCCTGAAGAAATATCTAAAATCCAGCTTTCTCAAACTAAGAAATAATTTACTCCTATATAAAAGTCGTTTAAGATCTATCCTGACATATGCATCAGAGACTTGGGCTTTGACTTTATGTGATGAGAAAGCTCTGGGGATCTTTGAGAGGAAAATTTTACATAGCATACTTGGTGGGGATCCAAGTAAATAGTTCATGGAGAAGAAGAACTAACTTAGAACTTTACAAGATATATAAAGAACCTGATGTTATAAAATTCACCATAATATAGAGAATTAAAAGGGCATAATACAGGGGAAAAGGGGAATTTTCACAACATGTAAATTCGGTGCTTCGTTCGGCTTAACAATGAATGAATCTCGTCCTGATATCAAAGAATGTTTGTGGAATATCTAAAAAACCTTTTTCTTCATCTTTTAGCAACCATCAAAGAATACACACTGGTGAACAGCCATTTACATGTGAGTTCTTTAATAAAAGCTTCAATCAGTTGTCTAACCTTAATTCAAATTAATCAAATTCTCCCTAAAGATAGGGATCTGTAAGCGAACTGCATTGTGGTTATTATCAGTGTAGGCCACAGAGAGGTCTGTATACATTGCGGGTATGATTACGTATTAATTAGTTAAAACGATGCAGAAATGCAGGATAAACATCGTCAAACTGTTGACATTGAAGTGTTCCAGTTTCGATTACGATGATGTTCAACTCTATCCATTTCCGAAAATTAATACTTTTTTCGAATTTGTTTGAATTTTAAGTTAAAATGTAGACTGAAGGATTTAATAATAAAAAGAAGAAACATATCGGTTTTCCATCCATATACATACATTCACAAATATTTGAAGAGTTAATGAACTTAGGTCCATCTGGAATAGAAACACCAAGGAAAAAGTCCACGACCTCCGACGCGAACTGAACGTAGCTACTTCAGCCCGCAGCACAAAATTCCATGCAGATAATTGACTGCGCTTTAATTCGCTTTATTATCTCCCCCTTCTAATTAAAGATGGTTGAATTATCTTCTACTAAACTATCTCCTGCTTGCTTGCTTTTAAGCATTAATTTCATCTCAGTAATTAAAAGAAAAAGAAGAACCACTATCAAATTCGGTTCAAATAAATGTCTAGAATTTCATAATTAAAGCACAGATTTTTGAGATTGCGCTTAATTAAGTTTATCTTTAAATACACAGTAACTATCAAGGTTGTCAAGGTTATTCTGCTCCCATATGTCAGTAAGAAACAATGCTTCTACTGAGAACTGAATAGTCCTTAAGTAAATTCTTCTTCGGAAACTTTATATTCCTAAACTTTCCAGGAACAAAAATCCCATAATCAAATAAGGAAAATTCAAGTCCCTTAGCAAAGTAGTGGGGAATCTATCGACGAAAGTGATTGATTTCTTATAAACAGGGATGAGAGAGTCACTTTAAAATTAAATCCAAATCCCAATCAAGTCCTGACTCAAGCAATTTCTTGAAGATCCGAGTGACAGAAGCGCCCTCACGGATTCAACCACCGATGCTCTAGAAACAGCCATTACAAACCTTCAGTAGCGAGACGTTAAAGAATGGAAAAAGTTTTGGTTCCTCCATTGCAGCGATACTAATAACGACGCTGCCTTCTATTTCTTTGTTTATATATATAATGATATAATAATATTGAAAATACATACATAAAAAATATATATAAATGTTCCGGAAAACTCCTCATTTTGTCGAAAAGCAATCAATATTTGAGAACAAAAGCTTTCTTAGTGTTAAAAATAAAAAATTAACCCCAGAAATATATAAAATAATTACATTTGCAAATAGATGCTT
>JAFIDM010009631.1:17740880-17761250 GCA_023159025.1 Thereuonema tuberculata | reverse complement strand
TTACATAATAATTATATGATTTCAGGTTAATGTATTTTAATTGTTAAATAAATTAAATTTTGTTATATTGTATTATATTTGTTAGATTTTTATTATATTTTGTAGATATTAACAAAAAAGGCAATAAACCCCATTAGCAGCAAATCAATAGAATCAAGAAATAAGAGAAAAAAAGGTCCTGAAAAACTTAAAGCCTATTTTCTCTGAAATGTTGCGTTTTAATTTGTTTTCTTTCTACTTTGCAAAATCGAGAAAGTATAAGTAGGAAAAGTATAAGTAATTAAATTACATATCGAATGTAAACAGTATCTGCAAACCGTAATTCCTAGAAATTAATGTAGTCCGTCCAAATATACTAAACATAAATAAATCCAATAAATTCCAAAGCAAACGCAAATGACAATGGATTACTAAATTGAAATTCATTTCGCTTGTAATGGACGTTTTTATCAATTTCACGTACAATTTTTCAACAGGGACCCGCAGGGAAAAAAATTCCAATACAAAAGTTAAAATAGTCTGTTATCCATAAACATGCATGACAAGAGTCAAGAACAACCATTCACCAGTTCTAAAGGATATACACGGACACATATACAGAAACTGATAACACATATAACAGAAGATGAAAGTTAAGTAGAATTTAATGATAAACCGGGATTAAAAGGCAAGGGATAGAACTGAGAAAAAAATAGGAATAATGATATCAATAAAATAAATTTAGAGGAAAGACCCAAAAAGTTAAAATGAAGATTTATTATTATTATTAAAATGATTTTGTTTTCTTTCTTTATTATTATTATTATTTAGTATATATGTAATATTTTTACATCGTTTTTCTCAAGCTGCAATACAAAAATGTTAACAAAATAAAGAAACAATTGTATAACATATACTCAAGGGGTATATTCAATCTACCTGCTATAACTATCTTATGCTTTTGAAATACTCTAGTTTGTCATACAGAATTTGACAGTATATCAGTTTGGTTCATGGCGTTTCTGACCTTGACTTTCCGAATCCGTCAGAGTGGCGCAGCTGACTTAACATCTGTCGATGGAGAAAGTGAGGGGAAAGGTAAGAGAAAAAACGACACAACAAACCAATGGAGGAAGGACTGAGGTCGTCGTACCTTTTACACAGTGCATTCACACACCTCCCAGGATTTTTCTTTTTTTCCGTTTCCCGATTCAAGGTCGCCGCTGCTTTTCCTGTATAATGGACACACTCACCCCCACATAGAAATTACGATATTATCGAAACTCAAGCATATTCTGAATATAGCTTACACCAAACAATAAAATTTTAGCCAGCCTAGGAAATTAGTTGCGTGATTATAATTCAACAAGGTTAATTTGATTTAAAATTACTTTCTAAAGTAAATGATAGAGGAATTGATAAAATTTACATTAAAAGTGTTTACTGTAATACTAAGATGTCTATAATATCATTTGGGGTTAGTGATCTTAAGGCGAATATAAAAACTTCTGAGCGTCGACTGGTTAACTATTAATAAGGGAAACCCTGTAAAAAGAAAAGACATTGTTAATTGACCTTTTTAACGCTTGTTGGCGTTCGTTAGCTAAACGTTTAACTCAAATGCCACTTGTGACCACAAGACCTTATTTACTCATTTTAATGTTAATATGTTGAGGCGTTTTTCTTTTTCAACTATTTAGTTCACTAACAGCAGTTTTGATGGGAGAAGTTTCAGAAGATTTGACATTGATTATTACAATTAAATTTTCTTTTAATTTTGTATTTGAAAGATTGCAATAAAAAATAAATCAGATAAATAAATCTTCGCGTTGAAAGGCAATTTTCATTTAGCTCATTTTTTTTTAAAATTAATGTGAGGGGTTTTATTTAAATACAAAAGGGGAAGTAAGCTTCGAAAGTTTGGAACCACTGCCTTAAGAAGACAAATGGTAATTAACGCTCTGTCTTTGAAGATCGTGATTTGACATTTCCTTAATTTTAATCGATTTTTCGATATTTCAGAAATTAAGTATGTATATAAGGTACTTATTTCAATTGTGTTTCATAAACGTAAATCGGAATTACAGCGGATGCTACTGAGCAACTTCGTTTTTCTCCTTGCCTTATAGAGATATAATTGAAAATTTAATTAAATTCACTCCGAGACGCTGTTTTAGAGATCCGCCGCTTAAGAAACGACCTAAAGCTCTAGAATTCCTTTGGCTCCATCTAAAATTGAGAATCGCGGGCAACTTAAAAAAGAGAAAAAAGCAGATGTGGCGCTAGACTAGGGTTCTTTGTTAGTGATACTCTATGCAAAGAAGACGGGAGGAAAGAAAACGACCTCGGTTGCTTTCTGCAAATATTATTACTCGACAGCCAGAACTCCTTTCGCAATGAACCTGTCCTCACAAGATGACCTTCTCCACTGAAATTCCCGACAGGACCGCGATGACGACTGGGACCATGGAAACTTAATTCCCGGTTATGAGAGTCGGGTATTTTTTCCTCTTTTCCAATTAAATTCCACTGCAAAATTTGCATTATTCCGAGACATAAATTCCGTCCGAAACCGTACGCTTCTCTCCTCCTCTCCCCCAACCCATTACAATCCAACCCCTTCGCGACGGACGGAATGCCACTTGGAGATGGACTTTGAAACCAGTAAGACGAGTGCAATTTGTGTGATTCAAAGGAACGAAGACCCAATTCATTTCAGACTTTATTCGGCGTAATTGTGGAAATTAAAAAATTCGGTCTTTTTAAGTTTTTCGCCGAATTCCGTTTGGCTTCTTAGCGTTCTACGAGATAATGCTCATAACGGAAGGCGGAGACTCAAAAATAAAAAGAAAAGAAGTATATTATTGCATTCTTTGCTTAAATTCCTTCATGACGGGAATATGAAACTATAATTACTCCAAAACAGTATTTCGAGAAATCAATTTCTTGTGTATTGTCGCAAAAAATCCCGATTTTCAAAGCGTCAGATCCCGTTGCCGAGTCCACAGATCTATCTACAGGTTTCAGATATTAGATGTTGACTTAACCGATTGTATATAGCGTCACATTGTCGCATATAGAATCACACGGTTTTTTTTTTTTTTTGATTTCCTCTGCCATGCGGTAGTTCGAAAGTTGTTATTTTCCGACTTTGTCAGCTGATGTAGCAGGAAAGGACGATCTCAATTATTTAATTACAAATTGACCGTTGGCTTTTGTTAATTGCAGATTAGAAAAGACTACTAGTAAGAATTACAATGCATAGGTTGGTCCCTATCCAGAAGAAGCAGAATTTCTCAGATGTTATTGGCAAAGATAAAGAACCCGAAGATGAAGATTTGAAATTTGAAGAACTGATAGTCTTATATAATTCTTACACCAGAATTCTTATACTGAGAAATTATATAGATCCCGAACAGAGGAAGAGGAAGCAGTCGATAGTAATTGAATACCTTACTAAAGAAACAGCGAAACGTCTACAAATATTTTTGTAAATGGATAGAATATATTGATGAAAAAAGTGCAGGATTTTAAGTTAGGAATGAAAAGAATTGTAATAGTGGTACTTCGGAGTTTAGTTAATGAAAATTTTGAAAACACCTTCGAAAAAACCAGACAAAGTTTTTTTTGGCCTAGAATGTATCAGGGTTGTAAGGAATATGTATTACCTTGTAATTATGTCAATCTTATAAGAATGTTACCACTAACAAATTTGGAACTGCAGTTACTTTCAATAAAAGTGATAGATGGCACACTATAGCAATTGATTATGCAGAACCATAAACCTGTATCTCGAAATAAGAACAGATATAGATTGTGTGTATGACACATGTAATGGGTGGTTGAAAGCAGTACCATTATGTAAAGCATGTGCTCAAGAGCATTAGAAAGTATTTTTTTTAAGTAGGATTCCCTAAACATAAGAGATCTGAAGATCTGCAGAGAAGAGGTCAGGGGGTGCGCCAGGAAGTAACGAAACGGATGAAAATCTAGAAGTGCTAAATGTTAGTGACTTTTATAGGATATTTTATGAAATTTAACTAAATTTTAAATACTGTAACTTCCAGTAAAACATCGGAAGATGGGGGCGGGGGGAAATTAATCCAACAAATAAACCTGGGATCATTGAATGGGTATTGAAATAAAAGTAGGAAAATCCAGTTTATAATGTTAATTTTAAATTATTTGATTTTAATAGTAGGATTGTGCAATTGCTATGATGGTTTTTTTTTTGTTTCGCCAAATGAGTTGATTTTGTGATTTGATAAAGAAAATTAACAGTGCAGTTTTGACAGGATATTGAAGATTTTTTATTTCATTTGGCCATTTTTTGCTCTTCTGATATGAACAAAGAAAATGTACTACAACCAATAATGTTGTCTTTTTTCAAGCCTGTCAGTGTATTTCTGTAAATGGGTAGTTCTAAATGGGTAAAATGTTAATTTCAAATTATTTGATTTTAATAGTAGGATTGTGCAATTGCTATAAAAATAGCTGTATTAAATAAGAGTAATAGAATATGTAGTATATCTTTAGCTTTTTTTGTAAAAATCCAGTTTCAATTGAATACAGTTTGAGGTCGACAGTCATCTGATAGTTTGATGACAATCATTACAACTTTTATGTACACATGTAATATAGCAATAAATATTTGTTAAAAATATAGTGAGAAGAACATTATCCTGTTGAACCATCCGCCGAATTTTATTGTTCCTTTCCATTTCCTACCTGCCTGTGACACGTTTTTTTTTTTTCTTATTACAAGCTCAAAAGCAATTAAAGGAAAATAAAAATATTATTATAACTCAAGCCGACAAAGGAAACAACATGGTGATTCTAAATAATGAAATGTATTATGATATGATTAATAATCATATAACTAAGATGGAATATTATAATACCGGTAAAGACAATGTCAATGAAGAAACAATAAAGAAAAACATTCGAAAATTAGGCTTCAGCTATTCCTCAATTTGTAAAGAGAAATTTAATTACAATGAAAATTAGAAAAGCTTTTTCAATATGCTCTACTGAATCATCTTTTATTGAATATTTAAAGAAAATAAAAAATAAATTTATGAAATGCGGTTACCCCAACACTTCTGTTTCAACTTCTATGAGGAAAGCACTTGTAATACTTATAATCCTCTACATAAAAATGCTAATAACATGATTTGGACGGCCTGCCACTTTATCTTATTCTATCGTTTCAAAAACGTTTTTCAGAATACAGATATAAGGGTTGGATATTCATATATTACATATATTTAGAATAATGAAGAATTCATCAGCAATTAGCTTTATGGAATATTTTTCTTTGTTGAATTTCATATTGTTACTGTTTATCATATTGCTCTGTTTCTAGGATAAGTGTATTTCATTCCATCCTACTATTAAGGTAATATCTCCATCATTCTATTGTCTCCGTTTTTCATTTACCACACCTCTAAAGACAATTTTAAATATCAACTCCAATCATTAAGCTTTTCGGAAATCCTGTTTTATTGCAAGAGTGGTTTATGGTAAGCATATGTTTGTCCCAATTATATATGCACTACCTCCCAACAAGTAATTGGACACCCCTGCAAACGACGATATTGGCGGTTATATGACACGTCACGGCAGCTGCCGTTAAATATCGTGTGTGAAACAACAACGCCAACAGTCTCATGCAAGATGCCACGCAGTTCGGAGCTCTCCGATTTCGAGAAAGGGGTAATTGTCGGGTATCACAGAAATGGCCGATCCATACGTGACATATCCAGCGAGTTGACGTACCCAAAATCGACAGTGGCCTACGTGATTTGCAAGTGGAAGGAGAGGGGTGACTGTCGGAATATGCCCCGACCCGGCAGACCCACAAAACTGGGAGTTAAGAGACCGACGGGTGCTGTTCAGAGAACTTCAGAAGACCCGCCCCAAATCGATGGGCCAAATCCGCGAGGAATACCAACAGGCAACTGGGACTGTTGTGTCGATGAATACCATCCGTAAGGAAGCCCATCTGCTTGGTTATCATGGACGTGCTGCCGCCCACAAGCCTTTGATCACCAAGTCCAATCGCGCTGCTCGGCTAACGTGATGCAAAGAACGTCGACAGTGGACCGTTGAACAGTGAAAACAGGTTCTCTGGAGGGACGAATCAAGGTTCACCCCTTTACCGTTCGGATGGCAGGGTCTGGGTTTGCCGTCTGCCTGGAGTACGCTTCCTCCCGGAATATATTGTGCCAACAGTGAAGTTCGGTGGAGGTGGAGTTATGGTGTGGTGATGTTTTTTCTGGTATGCCACGGGACCATTGGTCTCAATTCCTGGTAGACTCAACGCCGAGATCTACAGCACTATTTTGGATGACCACGCGCTTCCTACGTTGTGGTAGTTTTACGGGTTGGACGCATGTTACTTTCAGGATGTCAATGCCACCTGTCATGTTGCGAGATCCGCCATAGCTTGGTATGGTGACAATGGGGTTAATCGACTGGACTGGCCTGCGCAGAGCCCGGACATTAACCCAATCGAGCACCTCTGGGACGAGTTGGAGCGTCGACTTAAGGGATGCCACCTCCGTCCAAAATCGGTGAAGGAACTGACCTCGTTTCTTCAAGCCGAGTGGCTGCCCTCGTATCTTACACTCTTCTTCGTCTGCACCTCAGACAACTACCAAAGCTGTAAATGTATGGTTACTGTGCTACCATAAATAACTATTTTTCATTAGCGGTGCTGATGGGTTTTAACCCATCACGTTAAAATTCAAATTACCAGGACCAAATACATCCAAATTTGAATTACCAGGAGCAAATACATCAAAATTAACAACTGTTTATGAAACAAGACAAATTAAAAACCGTTTTTTACGATTTTTATACAACATATGATGAAATATGAAAAAAGTCTAATCGTACAAAACCCAGGTTTGAACAAGCTAACTCGTCATGGTTGGACGTAGAAGTAACTTTTCCTGCCCCTTTCCAGTCATCCAAAGCTAGGTTAAGGCTCTACTCACTGACGGGAATACAGCTAGGTGGTTTTCTGCCGATCCTAGTACAGCATCCACAGCTTCAGGAATAGAGTAGGAGTTGATTAAAAGGTTTTCAGTAATATTATTCGTATTATCTAGCGGAAGTGATGTTAATATGAAAGAGACAAAGGTATTTTATGTACCAAACTGGCTGATTAGGGTGTTTTAATGTATTTCAGGTTAAGAAAACAGTGCAATTCACAAAAAAGAAAACCATTCTATTTTCAAGAAAACGTACTTTTTTCGTCAGTCCCCTGGAGGCAATTTTCAGAAAGAAAACAAGAATTACTATAATTTTCTTATGTTATCATTTAGCTTACTTTCCTAGGAAAGCTCATTAAATCAGTCAGTCAGTGTGAGTGAATCCCCTCAAAATCAGTGTTAATCCTTTTAGCTAATCCCATTCTTTGATGTGATTAAAATTAATCAGATTTAACGAACTTTACTTAAATAATGTAGACTTAAAATCATTTTGTTTTATAAGAATACGATAAATTTCTGTTGTTTGTATTCAAAAATATAATTAACAATAAATGGAGACTTCTTCTGTGTGGTTTTCATTGTAAAATAAAGTTAAGCACAACATTGTAAGGGAAGAAGGCTTTTAGTTCTTTTAAGAACTTTAAGCCAACTGAACTCTTAAGTGCCTAGTAAGATATCAACACGTCTATTACACCGTCTTATTTCTTAAAATCTATTTGCATAAATTTCGTAAGCTGTCAATTAGATATCCTTTCTGCTATTACAGCAGCTTTTTTTTCTCTAGAATGAGATTTTTATAAAAGAAATGCTTGTTTATCAACAGAATGTAATAGACACTGAAATTCCTATGCTAAAGCTTTAATCTGAAGTCCTGGGAACTATATTTACTATCAACAATGTTCCCCTCGTCAAACTATTCACTGCTTCCGCCCTCACCCGAGCTATTTAGTCAATGAAAGGTAACGTCATTTCCCAAAAGATACCCCTATTCCGAGAGTTAATTATAATGCTCATTAATAATTCACAACTCAATTAAAAGAAGTGAATTCGCAATGAATTGGAGATTCTCATCCGCGTTTCCAAATTATAGGTCAGAACGCACTGCAACAGAAGCGTGGACGAATGGGAAATTTCAGATAATTGTCAGCAAACGCTTTCAGCCAGAAAACAACAAGGGAAAAAAACAAAACTAAAAGAAACACTTTTCTTAAACAGCAACAAAATTTAATATTTGGGTGATATTTTGTTTGTCTTACGTTACCACCGAGATCGATTCTTCCGATAAGGCGAACAGACAAGTTGTCGTTTTAGATACTGTAGAATATTTAATTTACTTTATTGAATTTCATATCATTCAGGAAGAGAATTCTGTGCCGTAAATTCTTACGTCGAATATGGTATTCAACAGGTGTTTCCAAAAATAACACCTGAACTATCTTTGCATTATACTAACTATAATCATTACCGTTTCATTTCTTACTTGAAATTGTTTTATTTTCCACTTCTTTAATTCCACAGAAGTTAAGAGGAATTTGATTGTTTTATTTTGTTTTGTAATTATTTCACGCAAGCAACACACTACATTGTTTTTATTAATATCAATAACTAAAGAAAATTAATTTGTGAAATTGTTAATTTAAAATCTTCGCATAGGATAAATGATTTTTATGATTAGGATTGAAAACCCAAACAATACATTAGTTACATTAATATAAAAGATGATTTTAAAAAGATCTATGCGAATAAAATTGACTTAGATTTGTACACTGGAAATCTGTGTTAAATATCATAAAATATAATATCTTTTAGACAATTTATTGTCTAAGAAAGAAATAAAAGAATTTCATGACATTAATATCCTTTATGAATATGTATATAGGCCTATATTTGTTACAATCTATTTACATTTTCATGTAAATAGATTCGCAACATTGCATGTTCAGCCACACCACGTAATGTCACTCGTAATGTTGCCAATATGGCGTATAATGCTGGTTATCAGGTCCCCTAAGTTGGCTAGGTGTTCACGATAGACAATATGTTTGCGATGCCCCCACAGCCAAAGTCGCAGGGTTTGAGATCCGTGGACCTGAAGATCAGCAGTACACGCCATATTCACAACATTACGAGTGACACACTATGTGCTGTGGTTGATCTTGCGATATTGCAATTTCAGTATGTTGCCTATAACGGGGGGAATCATATCGAACATGTCCTTGTGTAACATATAACGAATCATCCACAACAGTACCGGATCTATGCGAATAAAACTGACTTAGATTTGAACTCTGGAAATCTGTGTTAATGTCATGAATTCTTTTATTTCTTTCTTAGACAATAAATTGTCTAAAAGATATAACCGCGGAAAATTGTTCACTTTTTATCTTTAATTTTACACATACAATGAATAAAACTCGGTAGACAAATGTATGTGGAGAATAAGACCTTATAATTGCATGAAGAATTTTGGGATGAGAAAAGAAAAAAGAATGATTATTATTGGATTCGAAGATAAAATGATTTTCTATATATTTATTTTCCTTCTTGTTTACTTTTTTCAGTTGACCAAAGACTGAAATCCATAAAATACTATGACCCTACCATGCTGAGTTAATGAAAAACGATATAATCTATGTGCAGCACTAAAAAAAGATACATTTATTTTACATCAAAAAATCATTCTTCTTAATAAACAAATATCTCCTAACAAATTTATGCTTGGAGGTGCAGCCATATTTCTTACACACAATAAAAAAAATCACAAAGACAAATTAGGAAATATAGTTATTAATCCCTTACTTACAATTAATCTTCTTCTTTCCAACCGCTCATAAATAATATTTGAAAGACAAAATATTCCAGACGAACATAGTCCATGAGCCACTATTATAACTAATCTTCCTACAAATAGATTTTGTATGTTTATTTTTTTTTCTCCCCAATCTATTTTGTATTTTTTTTTTTAATGTAAAAGTGATGTTTACTTAAATATCAAGTGGTTTAAAGTTTTTACTACGGCGCTCGCCTGATGTTGTAAAAATCTAATACTAGATGTCGCTACATGCGATTAGTTGGTAACGTTTGCTTAGCAACGAGAACAGTTTGAATAGAATTGTTACCGAGTTGACATGACAGATTCTGATGTTTCCCATTTACGGTCTTGTGAGACAAGATGGCAAGAAGCCGTAAGCTAATTTCGTTAGACGAAATGTAATCGATATTCTATTTATCTGTAATGTTATATAAATGTATAATATCTATTTTATTATTTTATAGATCTTTTGGTTTAACGGCGTTTTTGGTAAGACGGCAACTTTGGAATAACAGCGTTCTTTAGTAAGACAGCGGTCTGTTATGGTTGCTATGCAGTTAGGCCTATAGTTTCAATCGATGGGATTAAGTGACTCGAAGGTTCCTTATCGGTTTCTTAAGCAAGGTTTGGAATCAGGATTAAGGAAGGTCACATAGTAATTCAGGGAATTACGTTATCAGGATAAATCAAGGCAAATCAATGTCAACAATATAGGTCTCAACGGAAAGGCGTTCGTGATCGAATACGGTTTCTTTGTGAGACGATGAGAGATATGTATAGCAGCTTTTCCATGTTAACTTCTTATAAGGTAGGACAAACCCTTTTATTGCAAATCTTCGGCCCGTGAGGGCAAGATCAGGAAGCAAGGTTTTCGTCCAGTTAACTAAGGAAAACATAGACAATCATTTCTGAATTTTTAGAAGCTTAATGTACCGAACGATAGCGATCGTTTTCTTAATGAATACGAGTTAAGAATTGTGTTTATTGATTAAACTGTATTCAGGGAATTTCTCATATAAGATTGTAATGTATAGATTTATTGAGAATGTACCACGGAGAGAATTATTTTATTAATCTGGTTTCCATGCCGTAACTATGGATTAGGCATAACAAGTTTACACCCAGTGAGTGTAATTGATTAATAAATAATTGAAGGGTCAAATAGTTACTAGTTTATACCCATATATATTTCCAATGTATTATATATATAATTAGTTATAGTTTTTTGACCAACTTAATTAAGTGACGTTTCTGTGATACTTGATAGATCATTACTTAGAATATTTTGAAGTAAGATATGTTAATCTATACATGTGTTGTTTAGAGAATCAAGATTGACTTCTATGTTTTTCAATAAACGAAGCTAAGTAAGCTTGTAAAGTATTTCAGTATTAATTTGTATTTAACAAAGTGTTCTATTTGAATATAGTATTACAATTAAAGTATTTAGTTTTAAATCTTGTTTTATCATTGGACATATAAAGAGAGTCCCTTTGTCAGCTGGTAGAATAATAAATCTTAATAAAGCATTAAAAATAAAAGTTTGGGGATTTTTCTGAGGATCAGTTTTTGAGCTCAGATAAAGCTATAGCAGCTATAGCTATAGACAGAGGCAAACTATCTAGAAGCCTGGAACATTCTTAATGACAGATAATGAAGAGAAAATCTCTGAAGATCATACCATCCGGAGCTCTTCCTTCAATTACAACAGATTTTCAGCAACACAGACGTAAAAATAGCTTACACAATAAGTTAAACTATCCTATTAGGAACAAAGGACAAAAAAAAAAACGAGGATAAGAAAAATTGTGTAAACCTAATTTCATGTATGGACACTGACTGCTTCTATATTGGCAACACCGGCAATACATTAAAGCAACGGATATCGGTTAATATAAAAACTCCACATCAAGAATCTAGTCAAATTAACCATGGAAGGTTGTCAGTATTTTAATTTGTGTAATTTAAAGTATTTAGTTTTAAATCTTGTTTTATCATTGGATATATAAAGAAAGTCCCTTTGTCAAGCTGGTAGAATAATAAATCTTAATAAAGCATTAAAAAAAAAGCTTGGTATTTTTTCTGATCAGTTTCTGAGCTCAGATAAACCTACAGCAGTTATTCAAAAAGCAAAGGAAAATTTGAGAAGGAAAATAAATTTTATTAAGATAAAAAAGGTGCTTTCTGGATCTTTACATCACAAAGGCCGAAAATGCGGGTTGCTCCGAAAACACATAATGAAAAAAAGAACAGACAACAATTACGCTAGTAGACCAATTGATCAGGAAAAATTTGAGGAGGATAAATTTATTAAGATAAAGAAGACGATTCCTGAACAATAGGACGCGAAAGGCCTCGTCTATCTTTCTTTTGTGATTTGGGAAATACCCCAGAATCTCGTTTCCAGTAACTTCGCCCACAGTCATATTAGAACTACATTTATCTTTTATTCATTTATTTATAGCAATGTTTTTATTTAGTCATCAAAAATAAACATGTGTATTTTTCAGCAAACTAAGATGGATTTAAATTGCAAATGTAATAGAGAAAATAGAAATAAACAAACTTTCTCTAATTATTTTTTGAAAGGCCAGTTAATAAATTACATTATTAATAATAAAATTGGAATAATAGTATTTAACATTCAATGCTTTTGTTTTGATTACAAAAGAAACAATTTCTTTTCTACAAAAGAACAAATTATTATTTTATAATTAATGTATTTTGAGACTATACTTTGATACAGGACACATTATTTTGCCCAAAAATGGGATTCAAAATGGCTGGGTTCGGCAGGACCTACATGAAGTATATTCCTCTTTTAAAATCCCTGATAATAATTCACTCGGGCGAAACAAGTCTAAACCTAAAGAGGACATATTGCAGCGGTTGGGAGAAAATAGAATGGCTGACACTGTCCACTTTAGAATTAAAGGTTAAACGGACAACGAAAAGGCTTTCCTTCCATTAGAGCAAAACCAACCATCACTGCCACAACGCTACTCGGTTATTTTTTTCCTCCCGCTAGCTTCTTGGAAACCGGATTAAGAGAGCGCCCTCTTCGAAGGAAGCAAAAGACGATACTGTTAGAGGGCGAGTCAATTACCTGCTCGACTCCCTCTTCCCCAGTGGTCTTTTGGCAAAACACGGGCGTCCACTGCAATCAATGGTGGCCGTAATGGAACCTAATAGGCTATTCCAACTGAAACTCACAGGTATTCCTGCCGTCTCTTCCTCCACAATCGATCCCATCCAATCAGGCTGTTGTGCAGGGTTAGGCATCACCAGGTTGCGGTGTGTGTCAACTCAGCGAGTCATAACGATGGCTTAACAAAGGAAGAGGAAATATAATGACCAACTCATACACCCTCCTAAACAAAACTGACCACCGAAAAGAAAAGATGCAATATAGACATCGCAAGAGAAAATACACTTGCCAAAATAGCCTAATCATAATAACTTGAACAAATTCCGTTTGTTTCTTATTTGTATAGACACTGTCTTCTATGCAAACTTATTGGAACTGTTGCTATTCTTATTTAAAATACCTACGAACGGTTGGTCGGGTCGGTAGACGATAACAGTTCGTTCCAAAATAGTTCAAAGATACCAGGCAAGCTTCCTTTACATCAGTGGTTATCAGCCCTTTCTAATTCCCGAACCATTTTCAATATTATCGCGTCATAAAAATATTAAGTGCAATCCGTTGGGTTGAAGCTTCTATGGTTGGGAGAAGCTTCTACTAATTTGATGCAGATATCACTACAGAATTTTTCCTGTAAATATTTTTGACATTCTAATCATCGGATGTGTGGGAAAATTTATTTTATTTTAATAAAATAAATGTAAGTAAATTAAATAACTTTAAATATATTTTTTAAAGTGAAATTAAAGTGGTGGTAATCGAAGTTAGTGGATTACGCAATTAACAAAACTATCTGCGGAGTTACCGGAAATGAGCTTGATTAGAAATTAGGTTGCTATAGGAACGGCGAAGCTGAAAAGCAGAACAATTGGAGCCGACCTAGAAGACGGTTGCATTAATATGATGCTAGGATGCAGTGGCAAATCCGATAAATTATCAGATCTAAAATCTGATAGAGCTAAGTAAAGCTTTGAAATAGCATCAAGCTCCAAGTAGATTAAATTAAAGTTAGTAAGCATTAATTTATTGAGTTTCGTTCAAGTTTAATATCCGATGAAACATGGCGTCCGATCAGAAGGAAACTGATGGGAAATAGATTCATTCAGGAGCAATGAATACCATATCGGGGCAGGCGATAAATCTAGCAGTAATATGGATGGAACATCGCAGTGCGACATTTACCAATTGGCGAGTAAATGATTCAACGAACTCAATAATCCTGTAAGTAGAATCCTATTCCTAACGGTTCTGGGGACAGATCGGAACATAGATGACGAGGCCTAGATTCGTTCGGCATGCAAAAATAGCTCACCCTAGTAGAAGTCGAATAAGAAAACAGGGATATATTTAGTGAAGATAGAAATATTATCTTTATAGACTAGAACTCTTAAACGTTTAATCTAGATAGAATAGAATAATAAAGTAAAGTGATAATGAAGCTAAGTTAGGCTACATCGTAAGACTAGATTGTGCGACGATCAGGATAGATTTATTGATAGAAATAAATAACTGTGGAACTATTTTAAACAGCGAATCTTAAATAACAGTGTTAAATGAATATAGCATTTAATAGCTGTTAGGAAAATAATTCAACGTGAGTGATTATTAAGAAAGTTGAACAAGTGCAAATAAATTATCGATCGTCAGTATAATGAATTATTGAAAGTAGAATATTTCAATATTACAATCAGAAGAGTGCTAATGCATACTAGATAAGTTAGCCCGGTAAATCATACAAGTGATAAGGCTAAATAAATAATATTAGGGTAACTAGAATCTTACATTAAACAATCATACTAGATTGAATAGCTATAAGATTATAGGAATAAAAAAGGCTTACGAATTAAATCACACTAAGTGAAAAGTCAATTAGGGACGATTATCAATATGGGCCAATATTCAACGTTAAGAAGATTAGAAGATTAACGTGGACGAATAGCAGTGATAATCAAGATTGAATATGAACTGATTGAATGTGAACTTTAGAAGATTGAAATAGAAACCCATGTAAAGAATATTTGTAATATTATATTATAATATATTTATAAAAAAAAAAAAACATTACGTTTCCACTCTCATCATTTCACTTACTTTAATGCTCAGCCACGTCCAGTAAATTTTATATAACTCTGTAATTTAAATGGTATTTAATAATAGTAACTAACCATTTAATAATCTCAAACAAGATGTATATCCAGAGATTATTGGAACGTAATATTATATTTCTAGTAAAAGTTACTTCCATTGATATTGTGCTAAGAATGTCATCCCTTTCTCTCCCGTTAGTGTCTACATATTTTACAAAGAAGGACCTTGAAGAGTTCGAAGGATTCCAGGCAAAGCAAGAAATTATCAAAAAACTCAAGGAATTTAATGTGAATGCACAAGAGGCTAAAAAAGCTGTTGATTATACACAATTATTCATTAAAACTAACTTTTTTGAAATTGCTAAAGTTCAGGAAGAAACTTTACAAATTGCCCATTGGCGTCCACTGCAAGATATCGTCCTACTTACAACTGAAAGATGTGTATTGGTGATTTGTGTAAAAAGAACACTTCATTTATTATTGTCTCGTCGATGAAACTATTAGGTCGTCCATTTCTTCTTGCTTATAGTATATGCGGAAAATAATGTGACCAGTGTTTCTTTGGGTTACATATGTATGACTTTCCATACTGTCAATTTATGACTCACTGCAACATCGTTTTGTAATTAAGTACATTATAGTAGGGCTCAGCTCATACGGCGCGTTAGGGACCAAATCCTCGCCGAAAGCCGAAAATCTCCGAGAAGCGAAGAACATTTATTTTTTCGCTTGCCTGTGAATATATAAGCTCAAAAACTTGCCAGAATAGAAACAGACGCACTGTGCACGATGTAAACAGACTGAATGAATGGAAACGAAAATGGTGGAGTGTGCTCGACTAAGTCTCAGCTGACGAGAGCGTCATCGCAACAAATCTAAAAACGCCGAATGAATCAAGCAAGCTCCGTATCGTACAGCCATGGGTGTAACTGAACTGTATATTACAAATGAAAGATTCCAATATATTTTTGGCCTCGACATTAACCAAGCTCTATCCGTTATGACAACCATTCTATCCCCAATAAAAAGAAAACATTTTATTTCTTTTTAATTTCTGTCGCACACCAATTTGCAACTTCTAGTTTCATCATTTTCTGTGCTATAGACTAATATTTACCAAAACCGGCAGCTCCTTCGTGAATTCTTCTTCCTTTGTTTCTGTCAATCTGCCCCCTGCCTAGAAAATGGCATCTCCTTCCAAGTTCTTTCCCATCCTGATTTGTTTGTTCCACTTTAATGTATTTTTCCCTTATTGATCTAAGTGAGCTGTGGGCTGACAGTGTGATGAAAAACGCGCATTATTTGCATATTTGTGCTGCTGAAAAAAAATTCTTTCTATTTGCATGCGGGCCCCGAATTTTGGACAGTCAGCTTTGACTAATAATTAAGTACTTAATAATATTTAATACTAAAGAAGGTAATATTTTTCAACGTGATGACTTTTATAATTGTGAGCTATAACATCAATTATACGACGGGATAAATCGAAAAAGAAATCTTGAAAAATAACGCCCATCTTATATGCAATCTGGAAAGACCTTTTAGACAAAGTGAAAACATCTAAAAGTAATCACAACAAAAAATATAAATAGAGCTTTATATTAAAATTAATTAATCCTTCAATCATGGATGGAATAACCGAGACACCTGTTTCATCTTTAATAAAAATCATGAGCCCGATTCCCCTACCACTAAGGGCTCGACGTTAGAGATTAGCTGGTTTGAAAATGGTAGAAATGACTTATCTCTGACAAACTGTGAAGTTATGCAAAAAAATATATTTCTTAATTTTCTTTGTTTCATTTGTTCTACAGTTCTATCGAAAATGGAGGCTGAGGATTTGGATTACAGTTAATTGCTTTCAAATTTCTTTGACCAGGGAAGTATGCTACTACTTTTCCCAAATACATCATGTACTTTCTGAGCTGTAAGGTACAGTGATGTGACTCAAATATCCTGTCCTATACAAATGTAAAGCTCACATTCCTGAAATTTAACCAATGCCACGGGGAGGTACGAACTATACCGGATCCCACTAGTGGGGTCTTTGACGATCAGTGTGGGAAGGGTATATCTCTACAAAAAGCATCCTTTTTTATTTTGTTTTGCAGATCGCCATTTTTTTTTCCATTTTTTTAATGTTATATGTATTTGTGTCTGTTTGTTTAGGAGATCTAAAGCCTGCTATTTAGGTAGAGATCTCCTAGTTCTTTGTGTTAGTTCTTCTGACTAAATGATTATTGTGATCGATATGAAACTTGATAAAGAGTTACATATCAAGTTTATCCTAATGTGTATGCAAATACATATTTTTCCAAGACAGTCCGAATGCCGGTCATCCCGAGTATAGACTCTTTCATACAAGCCTAGACTTTTGTATGAAAGCCAATTTGACGGAATTATAATGCGATGGCTTTATATCCCATTTCGATGTCACCGAATTTAGAGCAAAGGACTGCGGAAGTGGTTCACTGATATCACTGTATAAAGAATTTATACATTATTATAGTTGTTTATTTGAGCAATATCTAAAACTACTTTAAAGTTGGACAGATAAAAATTTGTGTGAAGTTAACTATACACGGCATATCACAACTCTACTGCAAAAGCGCTTCAAAGTGAGGTTTTACGTCATTTCTAACTTTATGCAAGTAGTCGACGAAAACCAATACGATTACAGGGAAATTTGGAAATAAACTTATAAAAAAACACTTTGAATGATAGGTGATTTCGATTCCAACTTTAAAGACACTTCGATTCCAACTTTAAAGACTTTATAAGAGCGTTTCGCAGTAGTGATGACTATGGTGTTTTAAGAGGGCCTCACAGCAGCAGACAATTACTTTGAAACGAAAAACTAATGAAAAATTGAGTTGCGAAGTTTCCGACTGGCGCTTTTTCAAACACGAGAAGTAAAACCAAAGTCCGTATTTGAAACCCAAGAAATAATTAATTGCTTAAAGACAGCAAATGAAAAGAAAGTTAACTGAACGTCATAAAATATAACTTGTCACTGTTTTTTTTTTACTTTTCTAGCGACTCAGGAATAAATAAATCATTTACAAAGAGAAAACTAAACTTAAGCTTTGTTATTCTCTTTTTTTTTTTTGTTGTTGTTCAAAAACATCGCGACAAAGAAAATTGATTTATGTCTAATGCTGATGTTTCCAGAAGAAATGTTGAACATATGAAAAAAAAAATATATTTCAAAAGAATTGTAGCATAAAACATAAAGGCATTCCTTTGAATTAAAAATGAGCTGCTTTCTTTCTATAAAAAAAAGAAATTCCCACTAAATTCTATTTTAATAGAACAATTCTAACAGAACTATTTTAATAGAACAAATAGGGTAAATTTGATTTAATTTATTAGTTTAACATAAACAGAATGTACATAGATTATTTACAGATAGTTCATAATATAAAAATAAATATACTAGAATAAGTATTATCCAGAAATATTTAAATTATACAGAAATATTGTAAAAAATCAGTATTTCAATGAAAAACCAAATAAAATGTGAGTTTTGTTTGAAAAAAAGTACCAAGAAATGTCTAAAATGGAAATATTTCATTAAAACAGAAAGTATAAATTTAAATGAGGAGAATAAATCAATAGCCTCGAGTGATGTGTTTGATTTTCACATCTTATTTTTAGTTACCATCAGTTGTATCATAGTTTATTCATTGTTTTCAACAAAATTTATATATCAAGTTTTTCTTTGTTTATTATTTTTTTACATTGTGAGTTGCTATTTTATTATTAATCATACAACTCCAGTTTATGAATCTTTCTGTACGCATTGTTTTGTATTTTATTTAATGCATTTTATGTATATGTTCTGTTGGTTGTGAAAAAACAGAGAATGAAATTTTTGAACAAAAAAAAATTGAATATTTATATATATTTATATATAATTCCCAGTTTGTATCATTTGAGTTTATACTTTAGTTTTTATATTTGAAAATTATGAAATAAATATGGTAAAAAAAAAAATTCAAAATAAAATAATACTAATAAATAACTGATGAAGTGTTGTATAAAAATTAAAATTATAAAAAGTTGTATCTGAAAAAATTTAAGGAACAACAAACGAATTTACAGAATTACAACATTAAAAACTGCGTAGATTTGAATCCAATCAGAAAAAAATACAATCTAAATTGGATGTTGCAAATGCACTTCCCCTGTATGCTAAAAAAATTGATCACGATGTCCACCGTTAGCAAAAAAAAAAAAACCGAAGAAATAAAGAAAGAAAATAAATTCGTCACTCATTTCTCATTCAACATGACAGAGAAAAGTAAAATTCGACCTCCCTCACTATCCTTCTATAACATCTTTACACAATCGCGGAAATTCTTCTATATTTCCAGCATTATTTCTCAGTGGCTCTCCTGCAGCCGATTACGGAATCTCTTATTATATTTATCTCCTACAAATACTTGCTTAGGCCATATTAAGAGTTTGTACTGCAAAATCATTCCTACTTGATTCACGCTGATTATCTCATTTCGAACACTACTTTTAATTAATTTAATTAATGTTAAGTGAGGTATTCTACAACAGTTTTACTGTAATTGCTTCTGAAAAGTCCTATAATAAATTTTATTCAATGTAAATTAGAAATTGCTTGGAAAGTTTTGAAACTTAAATTTCTATATGAGTTTCCCATAGAATTGGTAATATTTTCCCGCAAGGTATATCGTGATAATACAGCGTTTAATTCTGTAGGAATTCCTGAAAATTTTTTTTTATAAATCTTTGTTTTTGATGTTATTTTGTTTTTGACTGAATATAAGGCAAATATTGAATGTTTGAATTTATTTTTTATAAATCATTTAATGTTTGTGGTATATTAACACAATGCGGTGTAATTTAGATCTCTAGGTGATACTGGAACCAAATGCCATCGTAGCGGAATAGGCTTAAAGTGAGTCGAACATGCGACATGGAAAAGGCCTATGTAATGATGGTAATTTGACTGTATTCAGACGATGTAGCAGATACTGTGGAAACTGAAGCTGTTTGAAGAAATAAAGTTAATAATACTAATTAAAGCTTTAAATAAAGTTTCAGGTATTCCAGTGATGCGAATGCATTAAGTGATTGATGCCGATTTATGCCTGATGCAATTCGATTTTAGAGCCGTATGTTTTTTGGTTTCCTGACTGAATGTTGTATGTTTTTCTTTTCTGGTGGAATTGAGCATAGTTTTAACTGGAGATTTTTGCTACGGTAGATCACTGATGTTAGATGCAAGCCCAACAAGTTATACACAAGATTCATTAGTTGCTTCATCTGAAACTGTGAACGACATTAGTAGCAGCCTTTCAGAAGTATTTAAAT
>JAFIDM010009631.1:17692515-17717381 GCA_023159025.1 Thereuonema tuberculata | reverse complement strand
CTGTAACAGTTTATCTACTTGAGTGTTTTTTTTTTTCCTGATTTTAATTTTACTGAACACACATTAAAACGCCAAAAGGAAATTTCATTTTTATTTTAATATTTTTTAATATTTAATTACAATTGTTTGCTAATTTGAGGTACTTTTAACTGAATTAATCAGCAATAATTACGTTCTAAATGAACAAATCAGTCTGGTTCTCTAATTCTTTTTTTCTGCTTATTAAACTACTTGGAATTAAATCAAAACGTAAGAAATCTAAAAAGACTTTTTTGCTTATTTCGTCTCTTGAAATGGTAGCTGTCTCTTTTCTTTTTTCTGGAGCTTTTAAGACAAAAGAGAATGACACATGAGAAGCAAATTGAGTTTCGAAAAAAATTGGGTGGATGGATTTAGCCAATAAAAGCTTCCATTAAAGAGCGATGGAAAAAGAAATAAATACAAAAGACGAAGAGGATGAAAAGGAAAAGAGATCAAAGAAGTAGTTACAAGATAATCCTCAAGACCTCGAGAGTAGGAATGAGGAGAGGCAGGAGCAGAAATGGACTGAGCGGTAACCAGTCAACCAGGCAGGCCCCCTCTTGCTCAAAATGAAATGTAATTCTATTTCAGACTTCATGTTTGGCGATTTCTTCATTTTCTTTTTTGCTGTTGAAATTTAAAAATAAAATTAAAAAAAAAATTCCGAGCAATGATAAGGTGGATTTATAGATAAGAAGGCGTATCGATTAACAAATCATCTTTGGTAATTAGTTGAAAAAGATACAGAAGACTCTGTTTATTTTCGGTAATAATAATGACAAATGTAAGTAGGTAGCAGACTGATAAAAACACTAAATGTATAGTGTTCTGGTGATACTGAAATGATTTTACTTGAATGAATCACAAAAGGCAGGAAGATTATTCCATATTTTTAACTAACTGTGGTGTTTGGAGGGTGATGACAGACCTAACTCTTGTCAAAAGTCTATGTCCTATAAGAAACTTACACTTGCCCATAAGCTTCAGGCGTTCAATAGTTAGTCTGCAATTTGTTTCCAAAATGAATGTTACAGGGGGTCAGTCAACCATTAAAATCTCATATCCCTGTCATATATAGTTGTTTCATAACTCCAATCACTCGACTTAAATAACTTAATATTTTAAATAACTTAAAATTGCAGTTTAAAAGTCATTGGTAGACGAATTAAAATTTACAATTAGTATTAAAAATATTGAGATATGTAGGAGAATAAAACATTTAGAGCTAAGTTTTCAATAGCAAGATGATGGAAGAATACTAAGCAGTAAGAAACCCTGGTTAACACTTTCCGTAATCAACTACATTAATGGATAAAGGAAACGTAGGCAACAACTTAACTGAACCTGATGATTACTGTTACGTTTTTATTTTCTTTGCTTGTTTTATTTCCTTTTCCCTACTAGTTCATTGACGTCACTTTGTTATTTTTTTTTAATGTTTACCAGTCCTATTAGGCGCAATTACAAAATTACTCCTGTTTCATAGGTGCTGGAAAGTTTAATGTCTTTTCAATAACAAAATCTAACTTAATATATAAGTATAGATTAGAAGTTATTGACTAGATCATATACAGTATTAATTGGTTTCTGATTTCTCCAAAATTATTATAATTATAATTATTCCAATTTATTTATCTTAAATATTTTTGAATAAGTATATTCATTTACTCTAAATCCAAACTTATTGTTTATAGTAGGAATGTTAAAATCTTCAACCAACTATGTGTTGTTTTGTTTTGAGAACAGTATTTTTCTCTGATGTTTTTATATTTATGTATATTTTTCAAGACTATATTATAAATATATTTTTCTTCTATATTCAAAATTTTATATTTTACTCTTATTCTTATTTTATTTTCATCAGTTTCATTTTTAAAATTTACATAAATATCAAAATTTTATAGATTAATTTATTTATGTTATTTGTTTAAGACCATAGTTCAAGACAGAATCTACAAGAGCTTTATAAACAATTAGTTTGTTTAAATTGTTATTTGTTTCTTAAATAGTAAAACATAAAAGTGAAAGAATGTAATCTTTTAATTACATAATTATATTGATGACATCAACTAAAACGATTATCGATATTTATACTAAATACATTCTTATGATTATTTATTACGTCAATGCTCTCACAATTACAAGCGATTTGATTATTTTTGTTCTTTCTTTATTATGTTTTGGCACGTATTTATGTGTAATTTAAAAGGTAACTTAAGATTTATTTTTTGTTTTGATAATCATAATTTTAGAATTATGATTATCATTTTATTCGCTGTTGCCCAATTTGAGATATTATTTAAATCTTGTTGAAGATTTATTGAAGTAAAAGTTATTGGTTGCTACTTACTAGTATTACATCATCAGCATAAATGTAAATCTTGCACTTTTTAATAATATCGCGAAGTGATCTTTGCCCCGCTATTTAAAATTGTCTCCTCTTCTTCAACATTTTTTTTTCTTTCCTTCCAGGTTTGGGATGGAAGGCTTTTTGCATTAAAGAAAATATTTTACTTTATCGTTTCTCTTTATTCTTATCTCCAATCACCTTATGTTTACTTTCTTATTGTTACGTGTTAATGATTTTATAGATTATTGTTTTAAATTTTGTTTGCATTTGGAGTAAATTTTATGCTCTCGAGAGAGTTCTGCCATATTTCTTTATGACGAAAACCATGATGACATCATTTTGGAGTTTCGAGACACTTTTGACTTTTGGAAGAGCCATTCAACCCGCTTGAACACGTCACATATACGGATTCTGCAATGGGAGGGAGGTTAACTATCAACGAAGTTGGGAAGTTCAAGATAAAAACTCGAATGCACCATCATTTTGAGATGAGTTTCAGGATCAAATCTATGTTAAAGATTTTTTAGATTGGATCCAAATGTCGGACCCACAGGGATCCGAGAGTGATATTCAGGTGGTTTGTGTTGCTGCGTTGACGAGGAACCTGATTATTCAGTATTTGAAAACAACAGTGGCAGAAGATATGAAATTTCTGGCCAGGATGCCAGAAATATGTGATGTCAAATTTTTAGGAGAAGAAACAAGAGGATTCTGCAATGGGAGGGAGGTTAACCATCAACGAAGTAGGGAAGTCCAAGATGAAGATATGAAATAAATATGAAATAAAGAGGTTTGGCAGAAGATATGAAATTTCTGGCCAGTATGCCAGAAATGTGTGATGTAGGAGAAACAAGGGAGCCAGTATGTGCAATAAAAAGCAGTGTTGGCTGCATGGAGCAGGAAATTACAGATTTTCAAAGACCTATAAATTTGTTAAGTGAAACTTTCGAGGCAGATTGGCAACAAACTTCATGGGGTAAAGGACAGTGGCCAACTTCCTCCGTGGAGGAGCTATGAGCTCGGAGAAGGTGAAGCAGCTCTTCTTCCCTTTTCTACATCCAGTTCAATGGAAAAATAACTACTGTAAGACTGTAGATTAAGCTTATATACTATTGTTCAATGTGTTGATTAACGTTAATACGTTACTTATCTTGATTAACATTTTTTTAATATAATTATTTAATTGGTTTTAGCAATGGCATCTATCAACAAGTTGTGTGTATTTATCCTAACATTTGTTATATTGATGTGTAATTTTGTAAAACTGTTTTGCTTGATATCGTCGTGTGTTATAGTATAGCATTAGGCTTATTTGTGAATACATTTTTTTTTATTTGAATTACCCTTACTGTTTGTTCTCTTTTTTTATATTATCCTGGTGTAATATTTATCTGGCTTTAGGTGTGGAATTTTTGGGTGCAGTGCTTTATTTATTATTCAACACCTGATTTTATAGGTGTAAGCTTCCGATTGCTTTTGAAGAAGTACTCTGTTTTGTATATCCTTAATATACTAGGGTGTTCCGCAACATTACACATCAGGAATTACATCATTACTGCAGACATGTTACATGGAGATGAGTAGTGAATTAAACAGTGTCCCAGGAGAAAAGCTAATCGTATTGATCATTCTAAGAAAAAAAAGTTTGTATGAACATTTGTCCTCTTCCCATTTCCAAGATAGACCTATTTTGTTTAAATAAATTGTTATTGTTCAAATTATACAGCATATAATGAATTTTCATTATATCACATCCACCATCAATATGAATGCACTGTGCTTCCCACCTATTCAAGTGTTTCAGACAGTGACGCATTACGGCGAAAGGGACAGTATTCGGCGCCAAATTCGAAATATTCTACATTCAAACAGCTCTATCTCGGAAACTGTTCAGAATACGACACTTATTCCCACACTTTCATATAACGATTTCTCGTAGAATATACGAAACAAATGACCTTCCAGAATATTGAAATTTCGTCTTGGTACTATCTGGAGCGATTAATGTTACCTTTTAACGCAAATTGGTAATGCTACGTTGCTTTCCATAGATGCTTTCAACTTTAAAACAGGTTTTAATTTTAATTGAAATTGTTACACAGCAATGCTACAAGTCCTTCTAAACTTAATTCCCATATTTTGTATTGTTTAGTTTTAACGTACACTGCTGGCCATGAAAACTGCAACACCAGAACGGACGCATCCGATGGACCCGAAATTTGCATGATGTATAGATCATGGGAGCACATGTAAATGATTACCAGCGCAGCACTTTTGGAAATAACGCCCTGGAAGCAGTATAAGATAGCAGAATAGAGAGCCGCTGTCCAGTATTGGAATTGTATTTAATCGCCGTTCTTATGCTTCAGTATGCCTTGTCGAAGAATACGGAAGCCATACCACCAGCTTTTCGACTTTGATCGTGGGAGAATTGTGGCATATCGAGATTGCGGATTATCCTAACGAGAAATGGTGCTCGTGTTGGACGAAAAGCGGCCACCGTGATGCGAATATGGAATCGGTGGGTCGAGGAGGGACAAACTCACCGACGGGTAAGATCCCAACGGCCCCGTCACACCACTGAACGAGAGGACAGACATCTTGTGCGCATGCCTATTACGGATCGTACAGCCACATCGCAAACCCTAGCTCAAGAATTAGGGTGTACTGCGTAGCAACCAGTCTCCGCACATACAATTAGGCGTCGTCTGCAGCATCAGGAAATTTTGCAAGCCATGCATTGCTTCATCTATCTTTGCCTATACATCACAGGCGACTGCAGGTGAATTGGTGCCGAGAATAACGGGCATGGAGAAACGAATGCCATGACGTCGTTTTTTCTGACGAATGCGCATCCGTGTCTGGCAGCACCATGGCGAAAGACAGAGTGAGTCCTACATTATGCATAGCAAGACGGTCCGGCATCTGGTGTTGTGGTATGGGTGCCACCGTATTCCAGTCCCGCTCGCGCCTGGTACGCATTCCCATGTAACACTGAATAGCCGTTGCTACATCTGAGGTGTTTGAGCCTATTCTTCTCCCTTATCTTCAAGGCCTGTCTGAGGTCACTTACCAACAGAACAATGAATGACCGCAAGTGGCACGCAACGTCCAACAATTCCTGGATGGCCGCTATGTTCAACTTCTTTTGTGGCCAGCGCGTCCACCGGATCTTTTACCTACTGAACACTTCTGGTCCACATTCGCTCAACCACTAGCACACTACAGACCACCCGTGGTTACAGCCCACGAACTTTGGCACCGTACGGAATGAATACCCCAAACACACATCCAATGTCTCTTCCTCTCTGTGCTGGACCGTGCAGCAGAAGTTATTGATGTCCATTGTGGCTACACGAGATGCTGATTTCTTTATGTTTCGGAAGTCGCACCGAGCTGTAATTGTAATCATTTCACCCTTGTACCATAATTTATCTGTAAAATAAATATGCCTTTGATAGCTCTTGTCTTTCGTAGGGTTGCACTTTTAATCGCCAGGAATGTATTTTTGTAATGTTATAAAGGATTTCACATACCGTAAAAAAATGTATAATTTAAAAAAATCCCCAAAAGAATTTCAGTTTATTTACATAATTTATTCATTTTGATATCGAAAAAAAATTTTGTTCTCAAAAATTACAAGAATGAGAATGATTTTCTGATAATTTCCTGGGAAAAAAACTAAACAAAAAAAGTACATGTTTTAAACAACGATGTAAAAGAAACTAGAGCAAGTCCTGTGTTTTCTTGAAGAAATGTGACAGTCGCGAATTGAACATACAATGAAACGATAGAGTAATTCGAAAACAGCTGCCAAGTTTCCCTCCGAAACACTTCAAGAATGTTTTACGAATTTCAGATGAGATCCGAAACTGATTCTTCGGTTGAGACATTCTTAAAGTATCATTATTTGGAGACTGATCCCCAGATTCACTTCGCATTCCAAATCTTGTAGAGAAGTATTCTTCAGAACAGTGTGAGAAAAAACAAACCGTTTTTAAGGGACAATGTTTTGATGAGATTTTTCAGTGAATCTGAACTGGATATAACATTAAAAATATGTTTTCTGAGATGCTTAAATATCAAATTATCAATTTTTTTTCATTAAGTCTGTTGTCCCAACAGTAACACTTTTTAATTTTTTTTATAAACGCCTAACACCATCTATTTTTGTTCATTAAATTCATTTAATCTACAAATTGTTGTTAACATAAAATCAATCACAGGAAAGGTGCCTAATATGAGACACATTTTTTGACAGGGTTTTCACAAAATTTTCAAACTCATCTTTCCTGACACACGCACTATACATATAAACATCTATACAACTGTAAATAATAATAAAAAAAATTGTTGCAGCCTCCACCATCCCCATAGCTGCCCAACTCTCACCTTTTTTAATTTTTTTATTTCAGAGACCAACAAGTTTTACATAATCAATAAAAGAATCTTCCTATGGTGAAATATGGCTAGAAAAAGAAGTATAAATCCTTCGAAATATTGCCAATATATAGCCTTTGATGTATAACGTTTTTGGAGTATTAAAGAAGTTTATTGAAATATTAAGGAAGTTTATGAAGATTCTTTTATTGATAATGAAGACAGTTAGTCTTACTTGAGAAGATTTTTATACATCAAGTTTTTTTTTTTTTTTTTTTTTTTTTTTTTTATTCATCAAAATATTACATTACAGTCCTACTAGGTTAATTGACCTGTGTTGTAGGTGCTGTGAGTTAAAATGATATCAGAAACAAAAATGGTCCTATATACATTTATAGTAAACATAATATTCCATTAATTTTACAAATAAAATAAGAATAATATTAAGCAATATTTCAAAATTTGAAAATAAAAGTTATATATAAACTTTTATGATATCTTATAAATGCATAACTTATGAGTACATAATAAATGTAAAGTAAAGTACATAAAGTATACAAAATTAATCCTTTTTTTTTTTTTTTTTTTCAAAATTAGTCGACCCAAATAATTTTACCAGATATTATATCTCTATATATTATTTTTTT
Organism: Thereuonema tuberculata; assembly: GCA_023159025.1. NCBI lineage: Eukaryota > Metazoa > Arthropoda > Chilopoda > Scutigeromorpha > Scutigeridae > Thereuonema > Thereuonema tuberculata. The sequence continues at coordinate 17,709,983 of JAFIDM010009631.1, read as the reverse complement.
TAAGATAGATATCTTTTCAATTTTTTTCAATTGAAAATTGGTCGAATATTTTATTAATAAGTCTGTTTTTAATTCGTAATCCGAAGTTATTTCTTGGATTATCAAAGACTTGTTTAGTATATATTATATTACTTCTTGTATGGATATTTTCTTCCTGCATGTTATAACATATTATACAATATTTTTGCATAATTAAATTAAAAATAACTCTTTGTTGAGGAAATAATATTTTATTATTTATTAAAATTTGATTTTGTTGTTCAATTTGCAGTTTATTAAAGTTAGGAAAAATGAAATTTATTATTTTTTTCAAGATTCTGTTGATATTTTTCATTTCATTTTTATTTATATAGATCCAATTATCTATACCGTAATTTATTATTGAGTCAATATATGATTTGAATAATATAATTTTTGTTTTTTTAGGAAAGATGTCTTTAATATGATAAAACATATATAAAAAGTAATTTAACCTTTTTAATATATGAATATAATGAGTATGCCATGTATATTTATTATTTATATATAGACCTAGATATTTATAATTATTTATTATTTCTATACTTTCACAGTTACAGGTGTTCATATCTACTGGTTGGTTGTGTATGCAGTGGAATTCATGATATTTTATTTTTGGTATAATATTGATTTTTTTGTTCTTTGAAGTAATTATCATATATTTTGTTTTATTTTTATTAATGGCTAATTTATAGTCATGTGTCCATTTAATTATATTAATAAAGTCATTTTGTATTTGTTCTTGTGCTATAGAAAAGTTTTTATTTGTGTTTATTAATAATAAGTCATCTGCATAAGCAAAGATATTTGAATTTGTTGAATTTTTGAAAATTGTATTAATATATATTATAAATAAAATTGGACCTAATGTAGATCCTTGTGGTAAGCCTTTTTTTAAATTATATATTTTACTTATTTTATTTTGAATTTTAACTTTGAATTTTCTTTTTTTTAAATAATTTGTTAGTATATTAAGCATTGGGCCTCTTATACCAATATTATTTAGTTCTTGTAGTAATATGCTGTGATCTAAACTATCAAATGCTTTTTGCAAGTCTATATATATAATTAGAATGAAATTACTTTGATTTAAGCTTTTATTGATAATTTCATTTAAATCTTGTAATAATAATGTTGTACTTTTATTTTTTTGATATGCATATTGATTTTTATGTATTAACTGATATTTTGCAGTAAAATTATAGACTGTGTAAAAAATGTAGGTTTCTGTAATTTTTGATAAATTTGAGAGTAATGAGATTGGTCTATAATTTGTTAGCCAAATTAATTCCTATTTTTAAAAATGGAAATTATCTGAATATATTTTCCATTTATCTGGATATATACCTTTTATAATAATATTATTTATTAATAAAGTCATAAAATCTGCTATATTAAGATGGAATTTTTTAATATCCTCTACAATAACATTATCTAATCCAACAGAGTTTTTATTTTTCATATTTCAGATATTCTTCAAAATTTCTTCAGCGATTCTACAAAGATAGTTATCTTCAGCAATAAACGTGGATTTCTTAGCATTGAAACATGGATTTCTCTTCAAAAATAATTGTTTTCGAATTTATTGAAGATTTTTCAGAAATCATTATTTTCAGAAATGGAGCAACGTTATAGGATTTGGACTTTAAATTTATCTTTAAATATTAGTAAATTAAAATTTGAAATTAAAATCTAAAATTATTTCTGTAATTTGAACAATCTTCACGTTTTGTTTGTTAGCTGTAACATATCACGTTTTGTGTGTTGGTAATTATACCTCACGTTTTTGTTTGTTCTTTTAAATTTCTGAATTCTCTTGGATGTAATTATTATTTTATTATTTTTGTAGTTTGGGAAGAGGGAGAGATTCCCTATTCCTATGGTGAAATATGGCTAGAAAAATTAGTATAAATCCTTCGAAATATTGCCAATATATAGCCTTTGATGTATGACGTTTTTGGAGTATTAAAGAAGTTTATTGAAAGTTTTACATAAATTTTACATTTAACTTTTTTTTTAAATAATTAAAAGGACAAGTTTCAAAAAGCATAGACTTTACTTCGAGAGAGGAACTAACAACATTCACAGTTAAAATGCCGTTTTAAAATATAATACTGTTGCAAAAGGAGAACGGCCCCTCTCGGCAAATTAATTTGCGCTGAAAATGTGAAATTCAATATACAGGTGATTTTTTAAAATCATTCACCTTTTGCCAAATTGAAATTAGAGGTATGGCGGATTTAAGAAGTGTAATAACGATGGTAATTCTAGGGAAAATAGACTCCATGCTCTTTCAGGAATTTCTTATTTTATATTACCTCTTGCCCCTGTTGTATATCACTAAATTCAAGATAAGTAATAAATGAAGGCTCAATATCTCTAATCGGAATGCTTGGAAATGAAAACATTTTAGATTTTTCCGGAGTTTGGAACTCTTAAAATAGTGGGGTTGAAGGGGAAAAAAATTCCCACTTTCACAAAAATTCCTTTTTATTTAATATAAAAAACAATAATATAGAAAGAAAGAATATGAATGTTGCTATTGCGCCATCTTTGCTGGTACAAACAGTGAGTCACAAAGGACTATTCCTTTGAGTTACGATACGGATTTCAGAATATTTCGAATTTTGGATTGGGGGGAAATTCAGCCTATTTACTTTTTTTCAAACAAAGGTAAAGGACGATCTTATTAATTATTACTGGAAAACAACTATTGCAGTATTTTGTGAGTGTATCATTTTATTCCAGACGTTTCCTGATTCGTTCATGTTTATACAGTTTCATTTTAAACTAAAACGAGCAAAAATTAAAGAAATTCACAGATTTCTTTTTTATTTCTGTTTGTTGTTTACGGCTGTACGATAACGACGGATTCAGTTTCCAGCTTTGACAGATGCGAAATGTTGTGGCTTAGGGAGTGAGTCTGTTTACTGATGCAAATGTTCTTCCTCCATCGTTTGTCACTGCTGTGCGATCCGATATCATCAGGCAAACTGAAAACGCTTTCAAATTGATGAATCGTATTAGGGAAAGAGGGGAAAAAGAAGGGAGATAACAGGAAGACTTCTCATAAATCGAACACACTTGGATGCATTTCGCGCCTGTCCAAATAACTGTCTTCAGGTATCCAGATCCTTTTGGTAGAAAGGATTAATGCTGATGTACAATATTACGAGGTTGTTGTGATGACATCAGGACGCATCGTCCTTTTAAGGTCATTTTTTATTAGTGTTATTCAGTCTGATGGATTTTCACACATTCTTTGTAAAACCATTTATTACATGTTTTTTCCGTGAATCAACTTAAATTGGAATTTGGTTAAATTTTATATACAAAAGTTCTTCGACAAAAATCGAAATTTCATTAAATAGTTAATTACCCTAGCAATAATTACAACAAGCTTTATAAAATTTTCGTATCAAGACTTTTTTTTTAATATTTTTTTATTAACGCTGTCACGGATAAGTTTGTCGTGCCATTTTTTTTTTTTCGTTATATCCATCTCAATTTTTTTTCTTAGCTCATTTTTTTTATTCCAGTTTTTATTTATTATTGTAACTTGGAATTTTGTTTTCCTAATTTCATTGTTTTCGGTTCCCTTCGCTTTCACCGAATTACTACTACAACTTTCCTTTTGCTTTATTGCGCAATCATATTTTCCCGTGGGAACTTGGCCCCTTCTTTCTTTTTGCACTCGTTTCTTCTTGACCTCTCTTGTATTTGGCTAATTGTTGTTGTCTTGTATCACCCATAAGCAATTATTTTAGGGTGTTTTTATTTCTGTGGAAGCCCGCCTTCCTTTTCGTCCTAAGATTACTTTGAATTGCACACGAAGATCGTTTCGGCTATCACTCTTGTAAACACGATAAATGTAGTTTCCTATCTTACAGAAAGATATGAGTATCGTCTAGGTTTGAGACTCTTAATTTTAATGCAATTAGTATTAAGATAGTTTGACTGACAATAAACGGACGGGTTCATTTTATCCGTACTTTGTTTCATCGCCAAGTGACTGTGTTCAGCAAACTCTGGAATTTGTGAAACTTCGTTGTGCAATGCTTGTGCTTCAACCGATCATTTAATCTGGCCAGATGAGTAAAAACTACGGTTCAAAGTGTAGTTAACCAATCCCTGAAGGACTAGAACAATGCTGTAAGTAAATTTATCTTCACTTGCTGCTGACCTGATCGGCGAAACTGCTGCTACTGGGAAATAAGCTTATCTGAATTCTCGAGTGCTTTCCGTCAACTGCATTTTTCCTAGACATTTATTTTTGTATTTATTCTTATTAAGGATTAAGCCGACGATTTTACCGTGCATTTCTTTTGCGCTAGTTATATCTTTTTATTTAGCTTGTTGTGTGTGATTTCCTCACAATATCTTATGTTATTCCTTGTTTAACTTAAATTGTTCTTTTAGGTTAATCCATTTCCTTAAAATTATTTTGTTTATTGTATATTTGAGTCAAAGTTTGGCATGTTTTTCTTTTATTCATTTATTTGATATTGCTTTATGTTGTCCCATATCTTTGCATTCTTCTTCTGATTCTTCTTGAGCCCAGCGCAATCAGGATAAAGATTTCCATGTCACAGTGCACAGCAACGTCTCTCACTAATCCAATTGTATTTGCAATGGAAATTTGATTCAATTAAAAGTAGAGGAAAGGGGCCTAATATGCGATGGTTCCCTAATTGGAGCTATCGCGATTACGGCCGCTGTAGGTGGTGAACTCCGCTCGAAAGTTTCTTAAACAGTTTTCCAGTGGGTTCAAGGACTACAGCAACGACAACGACGCCTGTACCGAGTTGGACGGAGCGCAGAGAGATTGTTGTTAAAATATTTCTTTTTCAAGTTTTTGTGGTGTTGGTGCTAAATAAATATTTGTGCTTAAAGTTGAGGGGATATATTGCAGTTCTATTTCATTGTTGTTATTTGTTATAAAATTACCTACAATTATTAATAATTGCTGTAATTTCCAAACGAGTATAATGTCCATGAGGTATGATTATTTGTGCAAGATGGCGAGCTCCTAATATGCGATATCATGGGGGTCCAAATATGCGATAGAAAAATAGAAAATCATCGAGTGACTCTGATTCTGATGTTCATCTTGATGAGGGTGGTGATTCCGATATGGACACTGATGATGACACATAATGCCTTTTCTGCACTGGTCGTTTCTCAAACAAACAAACATGGAGAAAAATGGGCACAGTGCACTTTATGCTATCGCTTGGCTCATGAAGATTGTGGTATTGAAGACAATTTTGTGTGTCCTCAATCTAGAAAAATCAAATATAATTAGGCCTACGAGTAGTAAGATATTGTTAGTTGTTCAGTGAAATACATGCTAACGTCTGATATTATTCAGACAACAACTTTTGTTTAGTATCCATATTAGGAAACCTTTACTTCATTCCCGATATCCGACGTATTTGTGAAGAGGGAATCTCCCAGAATTATTGTTAAATAAATTTAACAAAATTATTTTATTTTATTTTATTGTGGCTTGAAACATATTTTAAAAGTAATTATTTTATTTGGGCAAATTCAAAGTTTGAATTTGCATAAGTTCGAGTTGACGTCAGAGGTAGAAATACATATAAACAGCTGACCAACCTCGGTTTGATAGACAGACACACTCAGAGCAGATGTTAACATCTGATGAGATGTCATAAGTAGTGAGTAGAAGGCAGAAGTCGAGAGTAGTCACTAGAAGGAGTCTGCAGTAGAGGCTACAAGCAACATCGGGAAAGGTGAGCGAGTAGAGCTCTCTAGAAATCCCGGATGAATGAAGCCCAGACACGGCGTGACGAAAGAAGACTGGCTCATGTGAAGAGACGGAAAGTTTGCCTGTCTAGATATAATTTTAATCAGAAGATAAATATTTCTCAAAGTAATTGAAGTTTGGAATCATCAGAAGTATTTCAAAAGAAGAGACGGGAAGATTGGAGATTACCAATTGCTGGTAGCAGACGACAGAGAAGCTACGTCAGTCCTGAGGCGCATTGCCTTATGGGAAGAGGAGCGGAGCCCGCCAAGGTTCAAAGTCACGAGAACGAGAAGTCATAGGATTCGAGCGGACGCCAAGAAGCAAGCTTACTTCAACGCAGTGACGAGATATTATGAATTCAACGCAGAACTTCACCAGGGTGAAAAGCCATTAATCGAAAGTATTTTTCAAGAACTTCACCAAGGTGAAAAGCCATTAGAACCGACTAACTGTAAATACGTTCTACGATTCTCTTATTTTGTGGGATGTGTCCGTCCCAAAATATTATTGTGCCGAGAAGGAATCGTTAAAACGAGAAATGAATGCAAAAGGAAAAACTATTTGCTCTACTGATAATTAATTATTCGAGTGGAGTAATTATAGAGTTAATTAACGTGAATTATTAGGTGAATCAAGAAGAGAATCAAAGTATTGTGATTAGTAAATGCGGAAAAGCTTTAGCAGTTTATTTAAGTGCTAAGGAAATTAAGTGCGCAGCTATTGAGTTAATATTATTTCATTGAAGCTAGTTGATTCAGTGAATTGTAATAAGTTAGTGAAAGTTAACTGTAACTATTTTTGAGTTCAAATATATTCACGAAGCCAGTGAATTATTTAGAAGTGATTTAATATTATTACTTGATAGTAATTATCAACACGATATTTACAGAAGTATTGAAATATATAGCTCTGCAATCAATTAATAATAAACATATACAGATACTAACAAACGATTTGAAGATATCATCTGTTCTTGGTGAAATAAATAATAGAAGGTTTATTTTGTCAGATAATAAACAATCTGAAGCAATCATAAGGAGTTCTACCAATTTTTGGTAACAGAGCGTTCCATTATCTTTCTTGCGGAAGATACTCCGCAGTGTATCTTAGATACATTGATTGATAGATTTTCTCTCTACCTCATGCAAAATTCTAAGGAAAGGAATGGATCAATTAACTCATTAGAAGTAAATGCATTTAAGAAACATCCTGGCAAATACATAGAAAGACGTAAATGTTATGTGTGTGACAAAGTCGGTCACGTTGCGAGGGACTGCAGATTTCGAAAAAATAAGGAGAGTGTTCAAAGTACAAGTCAATCGTGTAAGTCAAACGATTGGAAAAGTCGAAAAGGTAATACAATGAATCAGAAAAAATATGCTGGTATAGTGTCTGTACCAACATCATCTAGTTGTATGCTTGCTAAGTTAGATAAAGAAACGTGGTTAATGGACAGTGGTACCACACATCATATATGTTGTGATCGGGACAGTTTCCTGAATTGAAAAGTTTTATCAATAATCAAGAAAGTGTTATATTGACCTTTCATAATGTTTTCCATGTACCCGAGTTAGGACTGAATTTAATTTCATCAACTCCACTGGCAAAGAAAGGTTATATACAACACATGGAAAATGATACATACATTGTTACTGATAGACATGATGATCTTTTGCTGAAAGGAAAACTTATTGACCGCTTATAGCATGCAAATGTTAGTTTATGTCAACAAATAGAACATTCTTTTCTAAATAATAAAATTGACAGATATATTGTATGGCATGAAAGATTGGGACATTTGTCAGATAAGAAATTAGAAGTAATTATAAAGTCAAATCCTCTACGTGGTATTGATATCAACAGAGTTAAGTCAACTTCAACTTGTGAGCCATGTAAATTAGGAAAGATGACGGATAAGCCACATAAAAATTTGAAACAAATCCGTAGCACGGAAATCATGGAATTAATACACACCGATGTAAGTGGACCTGTGAACATTCCAAATCCGTATGGAGCACAACACATACTCACCTTTATTAACGATTTTTCCGGAAGAGCTTTTGTTTATTTGTTAAAATCTAAAGATGTTGTCACGAAAACTACTATAGACTTTGTAGTGTTTATTGAAACCCAAATGAACAAGCGCATACGTAAGATTATGTCTGATCAAGATAGAGAGTACGTGAATGAAGAGCTTCAAAGTTTTCTTCGAAAGAAAGGCATTAAACATTGCGTATCTTCAGCATATACGCCGCAAAACAACGGTATAGCTGAAAGATATAACCGCTCCCTTCTAGATACTGCAAGAACATTATTGATTGCATCCAAACTACCACTTAGTTTTTGGATTTTTGCTGTGGAAAGTAGCAACTATATTTTGAACCGTACTCCACATGAGAGGATATAAAACCAAATTCCGCTTAAACTCTGGAACGGAAACCGCTTTAATCCTAATGTAAAACACCTTAGGAAGTTCGGCAGTGTGGTATAAATACGTATCCCGAAGATCCGTAGAACCAATAAATTCCAGGAAAGAGCTATCCGAGGAATACTTGTCGGATACTCCCCGAAAGTGCGTGGGTACAAAATTTGGTTACCAGAGAGAAGAAAGATTGAAGAAAATGGTAACGTTTATGTCAATGAGCGTAGATAAGCGAAAATCTCCTGACGTAGATAAGCGAAAAAAGTTCTTTATGAAGGCCGAAAAAGCCGTAGATATTACTAACTCTCTTGAAGAGAAATTCCGTCTTCTTGTTGTAGAAAACATCAGAGATGTATATACTAATTTGAAGACTGAGCCATGCATATTTTACAAGAAGATAGAAGGAGAAATTTACATTTTGTTGATTTATATTGATGACATACTGATGATTGGTAAGGATCTGAGTCACATCAAAACTATTAAAGAACATTTAAATGGACTTTTTGGCATTAAAGACTTAGGTGAAATAAATGAGTACCTAGGAATGAGTTTTCATTATGACCTTGACAAACGTGAAATAATTATCTCACAGGAAAACTTCATTTCAGATTTGCTTAGAAAATTTAAAATGGATAAAAGCAAAGGAGTAGGTACGCCATATGTAGAAGTCAATGAAGATAAAGTTCAAAGTGAAAGTGAATCAAGACTTTTGAATAGTGAAGAACATTTACTTTATAGAAGTTTAATTGGAAGCTTGACATATCTAGATAACAGCTCAAGACCTGATATAGTGTATGCCATTAATCGATGCGCAGAAAAGTGCGGAAATCCTTCAGTACAAGATTTGGTCAAAGTCAAGAGAATCTTAGCGGTTGGGATGCCGTCGCACTTGTTGAAAAAATATAAATAAGAAAATTAAAACATAATTTTCTTATTTCTCAAGAGAATCTTATTCTCAAGAGAATCTTGAGATACTTAAATGCTACAAAACACTACAAACTGAAATTTTCACATAGTGTTACTGATTTAGTTGGATACAGCGATGCTAGTTTTGCTAACAGAAGTGGGAGCAAATCAACGACTGGATTTGCACTATTCATGGGGAACTGTATTGTCTCATGGATTAGCAGAAAGCAAAGCCTGGTAGCCCACTCTACCCAGGAAGCTGAACTGGTAGCTTGTAGCGAAGGATGTAAGCAAGTTATGAGCAACAAGAACTTGCTAGAGGAATTATGTTTTAAAGATTTAGTGAGTGGTTGTACTACTATATATTGTGACAATCAAGCTACTATTCAATTAGTAAAAGGCACCTTCAATCAGACCAAAAGCAAACACATTAAGTTAAGATATTACATAGTGAAGGAGTATGTATGCAAGAAAGATATAAATATTGTGTAGAATTGGAAAATATACAATACTTATTTATTAAATTATATTTTAATATGGAAAAAACTGTACCAAATTATATCATTGAAAATGAATTAGGTATATATCCATTGAGAATAGATTGTATTAAAAGCGCTATAGATTATGTAATAAAAGTTGTAAAGCAAAACGAAGAAAGATTACCAAAACTAATTTTAGAAAATATGGTAGATGATGCAAAGTCAGGGAACAAATGTAATTATATAAAGATGATTGAAGAAATATTTAATGAAGCAGGATTGGGTATGGAATTAGATAAGATAATGAATTGTAATTATTGGATTGATTGTAAAAAAATAATTATTCAAAAATTGATTGAGGTAAATATGCAATGTAATTATAACAAAATACAGAAATCAAATTTTAACAATTATTACTGTAATTTAGAAGTACAAATTGAAGGGGCCAGTTATTTATATAAGAACACGACCCACTCCTATTGGAGAGAAATATACATTAAAATTAAATGCGGTAACATTTGGAACTCGAGTAAATATTGGTTAATTAGAGAAGAAAGAGGTTGCAGGTTTAGGCTGCAATAATTTAGAAAACTGGAATCATGTAATTTTCGACTGTGAAAAAATGAAGGAAGAAAGAAAACCGTTAGAAACTGAAAAAATTTCCAGTAGGAGTGGATGGTGGACTATTCAGTTAAATCAAAACAGAATTAACATTAATTTATGTAAATACATTAAATTGTTTCTTGAGAAAATAGAAAAGGCAGAATAATAATAATAATAAAAAAAAAAGATTTGTAAAATAATTTTTAGTATTAATGTTATTGCTATTATTACTGTTATTATTATTATTATTGTTGTTGTCATTATTAATATTAGTAGTAGTATTTTTTCGTTTATATAATTATTAAAAAACAATAGTATTGAAACTGTAACACTAATCGAATCACACTTGTAAAGGGATAAAACCCATATCAAGTATAATAAATTATATATATATTATTATATAAATATTGTGTATGTAGAATCAAACAAAAACAAGGCTGATGGGTTCACTAAAGGTTTAAGTGTGCAAAAGCATAATGATCTATTGGTTTATTTGAATATATCAGAGTAGATTTTTTTTTCTTTACTTATTTTTTTGAGGAAATATGTCAAATACAAATTGTGGGGGGGGGGGGGGATTGTTAATTTCTATAGTTAAGGAGATTATTTGTTTTTACAATTTGTAATTTTCTTTCCTTTTAGACATATTTAAGTTAGCAACATGCTAAGGTATTGTTGTAGCATGCTTTTACCACCCTTGTTTGTCATGCTTGAGACCATTTGATTATTAAATGAAATATATTGTAGATTATACTGTTTTCCTGTCTTTAAATTACGTAGTCTTATATAAAACACCGTAACAGTTCACTGCAATGCCAATTGGAAGCTACAGAATTATTGCTAAGTTTATCATGTAATGTAGCTTTAAGGAATATTTAGAGAAAAGGTAAAGGAGGCGCAGATATTTAAATTAAAAAATTATGAATGAGGTTATAAAGAAGATGAATAATTTAAGGAAATATGTATGAAGGAGGTGTTAAAACGTCTGTATCATGAAACGAATGAGAAAAAGAAATAGATATTTCTACGATTACCAGCCTAATTAGACAAAGATTGAAGGTTGGACGGTCACTTCGATTCTCGCCTTCCTTAAATAATTGGAAGGAACCAAGTTCTGATTTGACAAAAGGTTGGATGAACCTTAGGAACCCTCTGAAAGAGAAATAACCATGCAAAAAAACAAGCCAAACAATCACCGGAAATCGAATCTGATTTTCTAGCCTGTAAATGAACGAATTACCACTTGAGCTACTTGGTCGTACAGTCAAAGGAACTAAAAAAATCAAAAAAAAAAAAAAAAAAAACCAAAACGAAAGTCCACATATAATGAAAAACAGTTACAACAACTTTCAAGGTATAACAAGAGAAAGTGAACCCGGTTTTTGTATAAAATTATTATGAATCATCCACTTGCTTTAGTGATAAATTATCTGGGGATAAAATTTATTATCGTTGGGAATGGCAAGGGGAGGGAAGGGGTCGCTTTAAACACGTCACTGCCTGTAAACAGAAGCCCACGTCGTGTCAAAACATTCAACACTCACTGGTCTAACTCAATTAAACCGCAACATACTTTTCGAGAGATAACAAACAATAAAAACAAATGAGCAATAAAATGCTTGTTAGCGTATACAAATGATCCCACGGCATTTATTATCTATTCGTCTATCTCCTCCTTCCTTTTGATTTCGAAATTGATGTCCCTTTCGCTAAGTAGACCCTTCCACTAAAAAGTGACGAATATAGACTACTACATCGTTTTGATTTATTTCGTTGAAGTCCTTCCAAAAAAGATATTTCCCTTTTCCTTGTCGTAAACAAAGAACCCAAGTAACGCAAACAGAATTAAGCCACAGTCAACTCAGGTCTATTTTTTTTTCCTTTTAACGATCAGGACTTTCAATAAATAATTGAGGAACAAAGAAACAAAGCAAAAGCAAATTACCTGTCTTCAGCTTTCTAAAAAGAACGAAAGTTAATCATTTCTTGTATGTAAGTATCTAAGCTATCACCATTTAGTAGAGGAATTACTTTTCACTTTCATATAACAGTTCTTCGAAACATAAATCCCTCAGCCATAATTGAGTAATTCCTGAATTGATGTTAAAAAAAAACGCAACTCATGTTTAATTGAATAGACACGATATATTTTCTAACTGTATAGGTATTTCTTGAACAGGAAGTGCTTTTGCACCAATGAAAAAAGTTTTTTTTTCCTCCCCAAGTAGTTCCAATCATATATATTATTCACTTTAACCTTGCCATTTGTTAACTACAGCAGTTAAGCGTCTAGTTGTCGGGTCGGCAAAACGATGTTATACAGCATGGGTTCGAATCCTGGGAAAGGTATGGACGTGTCTTTCGTCGTTTCCTCCCTCCCTGTCACTCTATTTATGCCTGGAGGGGTTTTTCTCTGACTATAATTACCATTTGGTTTTGAGCAAATGAAAATTAAGAAAAATTATAATTCAAATAAAAAAATTATAGTTCACTAATTAAAATAGTTACTCTGATCTTGCAATTATAAATTATTCCGAGTCCTATTTGAAAAATGTATTTATTTTGAATAATCTTTGAGAATCTTTACCGGTCGGTCTAACTTAAATTAAACTAAACTGGCTATTATAAAACATGAACTGGCAAAAACGCTGCCCTAATCGTATAAACATGTGGGGATTAGTCTTTTTTGTTTGTTTGTTTGTTTTTTGGTTACACGATGCAGATTATAGGGTTTCTTTAAAAAAAAAAAAAAAAGTTAGACCAAACCAGAATCATGCTTGAGGACATATGTTGATCATAAAGGCGGAAAAAAAACGGAAGAAACTTTCTCACTAATTTTCAGAGTATGCTGTACAACAAAAGCTCAGATAAAAATATCGTCAACGTATGACCGTTATCGTAAAAACCATTAATTTTGGAGATAACATGATAATGTCTGGAAGCTGCTTAACATGCAATAATAACAAGTCAAAGGCTGATAAAAAATAAACCGCATAATAATTATAAACAGAATACAACTGCATTATATTCAATGAAACTATAGAAATTTTTCGTGTTATCAAGGAGTGCTTCCACCCACCCTGTAATCAGTTTAAAGCAAACAAAGGAGTAAGTAATTAATATGACAATATCTTTTGTATTATGTTTTTTGCTCTTTTTGAATTTGAAGGCATCAGTTTCTTTTATTGTAAAACAGCAAAGGAATTTCCGCGTCACAGCAAATACTTTGCTGCTTTTCTAATGAGACTCAGCGAAAAATCTGTTTCTATCTTTCCTTCTTTCTTTTTCTTTGGAAATGAAATTGAACTTTCTAGATTCATCGTGGCGGCATTTTAACAACATGTGACAACAAGAATATATTATTAGTGACTCCTCTCCCCTCTGTCTCCCTCGAGTGATTGATGGATGCATTCGAGTCGCACCTGTGACTTTGGCACTCGTCTTTGTTGGACGACACCCAAAAAAGAAGGAAATAGATACCGGCCTCATCGCTTTGACATGGAACACACAGCAGCCTACAGAATAGAGGCGCAGACATCTAACCTAAACAGAAGACGACATCTTTCATCATTTCTTTCCTGAACAAATTTGGATGTCAGATGAAGAACAGTTTTTTTTTTATATTATTATTATATAAAGGTAATTTTAATCATAAAATGCGTGTTGGCTTTAATTTATTTTTTAATGATAATGAATAGGCTTCTTTTTAAAAATATAAAACCTTTTTTTTTTTTTGTGCAAATGACAAAAATGAAGATCCTACGTTTACTTTCAAACTCTGACATCTTCAAACAGTACAAATTTTACATTTAAAAATCAAATTAATTAGCATCAAATTTTTGAGCAATCGATTTAATATTGATTCTTTAAGACAATGATATTAATAGCAATAGAATAGAAACAAAATATGTATACGAAGTTTCAAACAGATCTATCAGCGATTACAAAGCTATTTGGGGGAGCACAGTCTAACTGATTTCATGAGCCTCACACTTTCATAGGAAAAAAAAGGCAATTAGAAATAAGTAAGATGCAAAATCAAATCCCTAAGCAATAAAACTCTGAAATCCTTGTGTCATTCCATAAAAATTCTCTAAATCCAATTAAAACTGATCTACAATTATAAAAATCCAACTAAATTATAACATTTCTACATGAGCTTTAATTGTTGATCTTAAACAAGAATTGTTTCCAGTTGAATTGGTCGTTTTTGAAATACACAAGAAATGTTCAAAGAAGACATTAAACAGAATTTTGATGTCAGGAAGGAAACGCCAACAACTGGAAAACGAACAACTGGAAAACCAGAGCCTAATTCCGTAAGACCTGAAAATGTTGAACTTGAAACATTAAGACTTCAAAACACAGAAAGGAAGGCAAGTGAAACATATCGGTATCACAATTTCCTGTATCATTTGAAGTACTATGATATTGATCCAAAAATTGAATACATGATCGGTTTTCATCACTTCAGATCATTCAGATTCATTCATTTGTACAATTATGGATGAAAGATCCAACAAGTTGGACGTGCTGTTGCTTTTGTTGTGAAAAGCACAAATTAAAATATTTTTTTTTTTGGAAGATGTTTCAGTTTCATACGAAACTGAATAAAAAGAAAAAGAAAAGGAAAAGTAGTTCGTCCTTAAAATTTTCTTTAAACTTTCTGTATTATTGTTATTTTTTAATTGTGAAAACGACAAAAACGAAATATCTATATTTATTTTTATATAATAAAACAAACAATAAACATTTTGCATTTGCTGAAAATAATTATTTAAATTCGTGTTATTTAATCTGTGCTTAGTTTGACATGATTAATCCGATTTAAACAACTTCACTAATGTATTTCTTGGAAAGTTTAAGACATAATTTCCGTTGTTTTAAAAATAAAACTCCGTTGTTTTAAAGTTCTAATGCAAACTACAGCAAGTTTTCACCTTCTCGTTCTAATTTCTCGACAAGGATCTGCCTCGAAAAGATTTCAAATGTAACAGTTAGATCATCTCTAGTCCTTAACTAAGCAAACCAATTTTCAAGAAATTCCATCCAGCGATTCAGATGTTACAAGAGGGAACTCACACACTGGTTGATTTGAGGAGCCTAACTTACCTAGGAATGTCGACCAAAAAGCAGCAAACATTAGTTGCGATTGGATTTATCGAACGAACAATTAGTGAATGAGATTGTGAAGTCTCACTACTGAACTATGTACGCGTATCATACTAAAATGAGTAGACAGATTTTCTGAACAGCTACTTCCTTTTTTGTTTGTGGACCAACTTGAAATAGGAGCTTGATCTTGACGCCTCCATTACCTGTGTTTTCCTAAAAATAGTTTAGCATTTTGTACCTTAGCAAATGGAAAGGAAATATCAACACTCTCTGAAATGAAACTCAAACTTGTCTTTCAAAAAAGCTCTTTTATCACTGAAGTTTTTCTTTGAGTATGATTTGTAAATGAAAGGAATTTCTTAAATAGTTCTGTAAACAAAGTAAGCAATTTATTACTTAAAGTATTTAAAAATGAAATATTCGAGAGATATTGTAAGTTGTGTTGAAATTGATCTTCGATGTTTTAAATTAGTGCATCGAATTAAAATAAACTTTGCTTTAATTTAGATTGTATTTTTCGACTAATCGAGTGCTAATAGTCGAATGCTACTCACATAAATTTGCTGCGCACAAAACTTTAACAGAAGCTGATTTTCGAATTCTAATCTTGATGTAGTAGTCACTAGATGATGGATAGGTGAGAGTAAAGCTTGTTTAATAACAAATGTTACATACTACTTGAAGAGATAATTTAATAATATATATTTCATTTATGAAATTATTAATTGAATTTTATTTTAAATTGTGGCTTCAACGGCAAAAGTGAATTAATTTATCGAAGATGCAAATGTGACGACGTCATAGTGCAAATTGATAAAAAGGCGAGACAGAGCCTGGCTTTGGTAGTGCAACTTAGTTCAGTAGAACAGCTCAGTTCAGTAGTGGAGCGCAGTTCAGTAATGCAGCGCAGATACGTAGTCAGTGGTTCAGTGCAGTTGCAGAGATCATCTCATAAGCTGTTCAATGTTAAGAAATGGTGCGACCATAGAAGTGTGTATTCAAGCAGTTGAATGCAGCTCTATTCAACTGTTCAGAAGATTATCGAATTGGCAAAATAACCAGTTACAGAAGAAAAGCTGATGGACATATCAGCAAGTGCCAGTGGAAATGAAATTAAGGGAAGTCGCTCCGTCAATTCACCGTAAGAACCCACTACGAAGTACAGACAGTCGCCAGAGAATATTAAGTTAAAGAGACCGTCGCCTGTAAGAAGTTATTGCCCGTTACCATTAGTCCTAAAGTCGCCGAGATAAGCGAGACCGAAGACGCGGCAAAAAGACTGAGTCTAAATAATTACTAATTCTACAACTAAGACGAAAACTAATCGAATAGAAATAAAGAAGAACGTTAGAGAAAATAGCGAGAAGATTATTAATTTAAAACATTAAGAAGAATTAGAAGAAATAGCGAACGCTTCACATTATCAGGCGAGACCAAATTGGAACCAATTGTTGTTAAGGAATGTTACCTCAACGAAAAGAACCATTCACAAGACGGATAGTCACATGTGCTTCGGAGAAGACATCAGTTTGCAGTCTTCAACATTAAGGAATTACTACGGTCCAACGAAGGTTTCCCAGCGAATTAATTCAAGTTAAGTAGACGAGAGTTATTGTGAGTACTGTTTATTATTTATAAACTATTAGAGAAAATCTGGTGCAACGAATTAAGAAGAAATATTGCATTTGTTAAAAGAAGTAATTATCGTGAATCAGTCAAGTCAACTGATTTATTGGAAGGCTAATATTAAAGTGCTACTTATATGTGCTTCGATATATTTATTAATTAATCAGTGAATTTAGTATTGAAGTGTTGGAACTTATCGATTCCATTTGAAACTTAGTACCAACTTGTTACTGGCTCCTGTTCTTTCAAAGAACACTTATGTAAATTATTTAATACTCTGTTATTATTATTAGTTCAAGTAGTGTAAATAAAAAAAAAATAAAAAAAATTACCTATTTGCCATTTATTACTCAACGTCAGCTTTATCTCCACATATTGCTGGTATTTCTGCGGACTAATGTCATTCGAAATGTATCATTTCTCGCCTAATTGCAGACGTTGTTATCGTTTACACATATTTCCTGACTTTATTAAAAGGAAAACTGTTTCTGTCGTAGAACTGAGGCATAATAAGATATATATATAT
>JAFIDM010009631.1:17666498-17678049 GCA_023159025.1 Thereuonema tuberculata | reverse complement strand
TCGTTGTCTATATGACTTCCGGGTCAGCTGATCTCAGTGCTAGTCACCGACTGGACCAAAGGGAACTTGTACACTTACTGCTCTGGATATGAGAGGATTGAGAAAATTCTCTTCTCAGATTTTCGAATTGTGACGTTTTTTTAACAAACTGATACCAGGTTCCGATTTTTTCACTCATGGAAACCTTTATAGAATATAACATGTTTTACAAAAAACGGACTTGTTTACGTTTTGGACTTAGTCTCTTCAAATGTCTTACGGAGGCTTTGTTTGTCCTGTCTAAAGTAAAAAAAGATTTAACTACAGCCTCTGGTAAAGATTTAGGTTTATCGGCTACATGCTAGCTGACGCATAAGCGAACATTAAGACACAGCCATTAGAATGAATTTTGCTCATTATTAAATCATTTTGATATTCTTGAAAAAAAAAAAAAAAAAAAAAACTTCATTCTGACTTATTTCGTGAAAGACGTCTATACTCGTGCTGCCATCTATCGACTTTACGCCGGTAAAAGTGACTGAGATAAGTAGAAGGAAGAGTTCATATTGATTTCTAAGAGTTCTGCTGAAGCTTCTTTGGAATTAAGCCCGTGGTGGATATTACAAGTTTTCACATGCATTACATTCGATCAAAGCTTAGAACTTATTATTTTCGTGAAATCAAGACAATGTTATATTTCTTTGGTTTCATAATGTAAAATTTATTCGTAACATGATGGAATAAAATGGGAAATAAATAGTGTTAGTTCTAGTGTCAAGTTTGGTTTTTATCAGTAATTAAATAGGAATTAATGATTAAGTATAATTATACTTAAGTGTTGTGCATCTTTATGCTATTTTCTAAAAGCTGTATGAAAATTAGTATTCTAATTCTGAAGTCAATATATATTACCACAATTTTCTGTTGAATTAAACTTGACCAAAATGAAGGGTTAAATCACAGAAATTCTTCATTTTCAGTAAATATGCCCACCGTAACATCAATAATGCCTAAACTCCAATTATTGATGCCCACATCTTCACAATCTTTTTAAAATTATGATTCTATTCTGTGACGACTTAATAATGGTAAAGGATAATATTTGTTCCCGAGAATAAAAATATACGAAAATCAATTTAAGTGTAGATAGATATGTGTCCTGAAGTATTTAACATGAATACTAGCCGTAATAGACTTACCATAAATAAATCAAAATAACTATTAATAAAAACATTGAACATTTATTTAAATAAACAGCGATCTATAATGGCAGGAGAAGCAATAGAAAAACATGGAAAAACATGTTTTCATTTGGAAATCTCAGTAATTAGTTAGATAATTATGGATCCAGGTGTAAAATTTCAAAGAAAAATTATTGAAATAGAAAAGATATTTGAAGACAATTATTAACTAAATTTGAAATTTTAATCCAAAATAAATTTCATATATAATTTACGACAAAAATAAAAAATAATAATAGACTAATTAAGCATAGACAGTAATTGTAAAGAAATAAATTAAAAGCTTCAATGGATTTCGAAATATGAACTCCTTCACTCCATTCTGGGATAAAAAAAGAAAACTATAAACCAAAATTGTAAAACTAAATTAAAAATAATTCAATATTTACAGAAATTAGATCATGAATATACTGTTCCATTTTCAAAAAAAAGTAAAATAAATCTTAATCATTTATACAGAAAAATCTTGGACTCTTCAAAGTCTGATTATCTCTTTAGACCAATTTCTTTAATAATATATTGCCATAGCTTACTCTCTAACCCCTCAGACAGGGAGAAATGTGTATTACCATTCTTCTCGATATATGTCGGAATTGACCCACTATTGCAATCGAAAATTTGATCACGATGCACGGGACTCTTTTTCTCCTCCCCCATTCGAATCAATCACTCATGGTTGCTGTGCTTGCCTGCACCCAACCAGACGAATTGAGGCAAAACTGCTCCATCTCCTGTGAATCTCCTTCAACTAGAAAGAAGTGTCTCTGTGAAGAAGATGGTTTATGAACTGCCATTGTAAATCACCTGTCACAGTCAACACAATGGAGTTTATCCGCCTAGCAGCGCCGTCCGGTGGGAGATATTGGATGCACACGAGATCGCTCCGTTGCTTTGCACTGACAATAGCGCCATCTGCCTATCATTGGAGACCGTAACAGGACAGATAATAAACACATTCAGTTTATGATACTTCCCTTCTACTACTCTAATTGTTTTTTTCGCTCTCTCTCGCCTTAAACAAATTTCAAATAAAGACTTTCATTGAAGACATTGTTTTTCCAAGTTTGCTAATAAGCAGTTTCTTTACATTTTCTGGCACTTTGCCATTGCATAAGTCAGCCTAAAATGCAGTTAAAACTTACAGTTTTGTATGAATATTACAAAGCTTATGTTCGAATATATATTTTGCCTAATTTCCAAAGAAAGAGAGGCTCCTCAAATCACGCAGTCTGTGTGTGTGTGTGTCTACTTCTAATATCTCTTAAATACGAAATTTCAAGAAGATTCAACAAGTGACTCAAATGTTGAGTTCTTGTCGAGAAATTAGCACGAGAAGGTCACAGAAATTCCATTAGAAAAGCATTAAACCGAAAAATAATATATTTTTATTAAAGTCTTAGAGGATATTAATGCGCTTAGTAATTCTATTAGTGCTAGTTCTAATCTCATTGTAAACATTATCCATTTTTTCATTTTCATTGGAAAATAAAAATACAGGATCTTTTAAGTTTCTAAATTATAATATCAGTTGAAAAAAAGACAAAGAATAATTAAATCCGCAGTATTTAAGTTGATTAAATTCAATTAATTTTATTCAACTGATATTATAATTTAGAAACTTAAAAGATTTTGTATTTTTATTTTTCTTTGGTTTTTAAGTCGTGAAAACAATACCAACGAAAAGATATTGCATTAAGGAAAGGAGACATGAAATTTTTTCAGCAACTTCCTTGTTTAGCATTACAATTTCTTTACCGATTAACAGAAATTCAGAATTTCAATTAAATCAAACCACTTCAAATTCAAGATTTTTTTCCTTTTAAATTTCCAACAGGGAGCCAGCAAAAACGGATTGCAAAGTACAGTACTATCTATTCTTAAGACAGTTGTGAAGCATTCCATCAATGCTGCGGTGAAACTAAGTTGTTATCTGGGAACGGAAAAAGGCCAATGCCTCTCTGAGAATATACGAAATTGGTAAAAACAACCTCATCAAAATCCATGATTGTTTCAAACGATGGGTTGAGTGAATTTCATGAAAGAAAAAAAAGAACACAAAAAAAAAAAACAACAACCTGAAATCCATAAAATTATCAAGTTCAAAATTCAATGTGTATTTTATAAAATTTCCTTACATAGTTTATTTTATGATGTTTGCTCGTTATACCAGTTTTAAAAGTTACATGTACGGGTTCGCAAGCTCCGGTATTTAATTAACTAACGACTCATCTGTTTGCTATGAAAACGCAGACAAAAAGTTCCTTCTACAGAAAGAAAGACAAATGTACTAAGAAATAATGACATATAAAGATTTAGGAGTAATGTTAAATTCTCATCAATTTGAACTTTACGATTCTTAACATTTCTAAATCTTTTTGTTGTAACTCAAGATATGACTTCTATAGAGGTTCATATTTGATTTTCTAATTTTCAATACTTTACAATATACAAATTGATGAACAATTATTTGGAATCGTACCCTTTCAGAGCAATATTTACGTTTGTAATTAATGATTCTAACTAGATTATTTGGTTTTTTGTTTATTTCTTATTAAATGTTTTTTGAGGTTGAATGTTTCCTAAAATAATTTTCGACTGATTTATATCGTAACATCATGATTGTCATAGCAACCGAAGCTATATTTACTAACAACTTCATTTCATGTGTTCAGAGAAATAATAGACATACTTATTACAACCATCAATAAGGGAGAAAACTCTTTTATTTTTGATTTAATGCTGACTCAAGATCTTTCAGAAAAATTAGCGACACATTCTGTAAGTTCTCAAAAATGGCAATGATCAGCCGAACTGAATGCAGGAGGAGGGATACTTGATTTAGGTCAGAATAGAAAAGAAAGAAAATCAAATCAAAGGAAAGTTATGAAGCGGTCCTCTTTCTTTCTCTCTCTTTGTTAGCAGAAGTCTTGCTTAAGTACAAAAGCTGCATCCACACAAGATCCGACGTGGTGAGAACAATGGTCACTTTTCGTCATAATCACAAGCCCCTCTCGTCTTCTTGAGACCTGAATTTCCCGCAAAGAAACAAAGGGAGCCACTGTTTTCGCGAGAACAATCACTTGGAATGCGTGACGTCATTATCTTGTGCTTCTCAGCACATGATCTCTACGAACACCTCTTTCTCCATCTACTCATCTCAAAGAGATGCACCACCTCTTGCTTATAACAACACAATGCGTAGAAATCCAGGTCACGCAGATTCCCTGATTATTACACGACAACAATTTCAGAAAATGGGATCAAAAACAGTTCGTTCAACCACTAAAAATGCACTATATTCCAGACATGTTTACACTTCCTTAAATCTGGCAATGCCAACTAAAACAGACAATATTCTCAAGTTGACATCATCTTATTTAAAAGGAACAATAAGTGATTTCACAGGACAAACTTGTTCTCCTGTTGCTCCTTCTGATGATTTAAATAGATGGTTTGCATTTGAATCCCATGTACTTCCGAAAATCTCAGCAATTTATCTACGTCATAGAAATATCTCAGTGGGAGCCACCTGTGACTACTTCTAAATTCCAAGCCTTTGCTCTTCATCCAGGGACAAACAATGGGATTTGCCAATAAAGAAGTGTTTTAAGCAAGAGAGCTTCTCTTCTTTAATAGTAGCTCTTGATAAAATAAAAAGAAATAAAACAAAAACAACAATATCAAAGCTGAATTCTAATATCAATAAATCGATATTTCACTGAAATTGCAAACAAATTATTGATTTAGCAAAATTACTTTTCAATTCTGTTATGATCAAAATTAACGACTAAATTATTATTAAATGGCTAAAATATTAATGAAAATAGTTAACGAATTATATCATTTTAGATTACACTTTAAATTCTTTGAAAATTAATTGTAGTCTTAAGTATTAAGCGAAAACTTTTAGTGATTTTTTGATCAATTTCATAAAAAAAACAAGTATTTAAGCTGGAGTCCGCTAATACCCAAACAGTTGGATTTAGGGATATCCTCTTTTTAAAAAACTATCTTGATTGATTTTGTTCTCTAAAACTAAGATTTCAAATGACAGCTAACAGTTAAATTTTAACCTCCTTAACAGTTAAAAACAGTCTTATTTGTTTACGTAATACTGCAGGACATGACAGTTTAAAAACATTAATGGTCAAGACAAGAAAAGACTTTAATAAGAATAATTTTACGAACTCATAATTTCAAGCTTATACCAGGCGTTGACAACGATGGCCTCCCGATTCCCTATGGCAATCTCGTGTTTGTTTTGGTGGTTGGAGAGCGGGTGATTCTTTTGGTTTAAAATGGAAATTAAAGGGAAACTGTAGCTATTAAATTCCATGGAAACTTTGACAAAGTAGCTCTTCATATCCTAAGGTTTGCGATTCCTGCCTTAGATAGAGAGTTGATTGAAGTTTTGGCAGTCAAACATATTTAATTTTTGGGAGAAGAGTTAGAAACTTTCTGAAACTGCAAACTTCTAACACTCGTACAGAACAATAGTTTCTTTATAAATACTTTTTTTTTCTTTTAACACAAAAATATTACCTAGTGGATTCAGTTTGTGACAAAATCAATTGGGTGTAAACATACCATTAAGCTTTCAGCTTCCTACAAAATTCTTGGTTTCTGCTATTTTATGGCCAAATATGAAGCAGAATCTGCAAAAGCTTTGTGGGATCTGAAAGCAATTTTTTTCGTTTTAGTCCAGGACCTGACTGCAGTCCTGTGGGAAAGTTTGAGTTTTTTTTTCAGGAATATTTAGTAGGTGGCCTAGTAAGTATTTTTTGCGTGGGTGGACATCCGCAGCCTGGTACATTTTCTAGCTATGGCGTCATCAAAGATGGCTGCCTCTCGATCACATAACTGCCCATATCTATGTTAATACTTGATCGATTTGCATGAAACTTGAACTTTTTTATACTAATTTGTCCTTTATGAATCTAATGGGAGAGGTATTCGGTCCAAATAATGGTTACAAATACTCAAAGTGTTTAATTTTGAGATATTAATTATTATTTTTCTTTTTTTCACAGGTTGTTGATATGAAATGAAGGTCTTATATCTTATATCTTATTGAGTCTCAAAAGACAGTGTAACAGACTTTAAACCAGATAAAAAAGCATGCATCTTACATAATAAAATTGATGATAGTGTGATACGTACGCAAAATGATCGAGAAAAATCAGGGCAGCTGCGAAAGTGCGAAATGACATTGTCACTGAGCGTTTGAGCTCATTGTGTGAGGAAGCAGTGTTGTACTATCATATGAATAATGCGTGCTACAAACAATACTGTCATAAGAAGTCCCTTTTAAAGTTTCAAAGTGAGAAGGAAAGATTACAAAATGAAAATAACGGCAGCACTTCCCAATCGACTGTACCGGCAACTCGTAGGAAATATGAGAGGAAACGTTACCACAGTCCTGAAGGAGGAGATACTTTTAATCGAGACCGTTTATATATTATCTGTAACCAGAAATCACATAATCGCATTTACAAGAAGTATAGAATAAGTGAGTATCCAAGAGCTAAGGAGTTTTTAAAAGCCACGTTATACTTACAAGATGATGTTTTCACTGTATGTGTAATTTGGAGGATGTGTTAAGCTTGTTTGGTGCCGAGCTACTGTGTCTCAACAATTGTATTTCTGGGTATTTACTGAGGTACAAAAGGAAACTTGAAGCAGGTGACAAGAGCACACTTCAAGTTTCTGAAAGGGTGGCAGCGTTCTCTCTTATAGCTCATGATATTGAATCTGGACTACATGAAGGTTATGGATGCATCCTCTGTTACATTCGAGACAAGTTTACTATACAAAATAAAGACAACATTAGTTTAAGTTTCTTGTTACTGATTTTGATGTGTGATGACTTTGGAGATGACATAACGTTTGCAAAATTAAAGAGGCGAACAAACCACTCATGTTTTTTCAGCAGCTCTTGAAACAGAAGAAGTAGTAGATGCCCTTAGAAGTTACAATCCTGTAATCGAATGTGCCATTCTGTGGAGAAAGCACTGAAGATGCTAGACTTTGGGCTCATCGATAAATTTGGTAATGCTCAGGGCCTTACAAGGTCTTGGACTAAAAGTAAAATACCTGATGTTTTAATAAAAGTTTTCAGAGATCCAAACTCCATAGAAGAAGTAGATACCATCGAAAGATAAGAGGATGAAGACTTGAAAAAACCGTATAGTGGAGCTAAAAAACACCGTTGCATAAGATGATATGGAAAGCAGTATATGAGAAA
This sequence comes from Thereuonema tuberculata, assembly GCA_023159025.1. Classification (NCBI taxonomy): domain Eukaryota; kingdom Metazoa; phylum Arthropoda; class Chilopoda; order Scutigeromorpha; family Scutigeridae; genus Thereuonema; species Thereuonema tuberculata. Next base: position 17,670,585 of record JAFIDM010009631.1, on the reverse strand, counting down.
TGTAAAAGAAAAACATTGATAAAAAGCTTTAATCATTTAGGTGTCTGCTAAAATGAAGTGAGTCGTCACCATCATAGCCTTGCACAATATGCTCTTAAGCAGTCTCCTGTGAAGTACCGATTCCCAGTCAATTTAAAACTGATTCATACACGATTGGCGCCTTCGATAACTTTGATCTTGAGGAATTTACTTTATCTGGCATAGAAGGTTCTCATGACACTGTGTGTGTACTCTTTCAAGACAAACCACTATATTCCAGTTAAACCATGCTTATCGAAGATTGGTATCACACGAGGTTTTAAAGCAATTCAAGAGCTTCTTCCATGTGAAAAGGTACAATCGTATTACAAACTAGCAAAACGTCCTGATCTCCCAAGCGATTACGAAGTTGACTCAGATTTTTTTGCTATGAATGAGGAATGCTTTTGCCTTAAGATACCACTTCTGTGAATGCTTCGTTTTTTTCAATTCGTCAGTTAAGAGGGAACCACCCGCATCTGGAGTCGTCCGCAACATAAAAACCTATTTACTATAGGTAAATTCTACTCATTCCAATTTTACCTTTACTTATCGTCAACAAATAAATTATTTACTTTTATTCTATAAACATGTTATTCATTATAACGATTTATTTCTTTTAAACAAAGTTTAAGTTTATCAAAATAAATAATTTATTTTTAGGTGTAAGTCTTGCTTAATAACGCTGATTACCAAAAAAAAAAAATATTTTTAATGTGTTTTCAATGAATTACTGTTAACATGTAATCTTATGTTTATGTTGTGAATGTGGGTGGCAGAGAAGCCAAGCACTGCGACCGGAGGTCTATTGTACTAACCCACGGAAAGAAGGACAGATGGAGAGAAAGACTGAGAAAGTATGGTGGGAGAAGTGCAGGGGAAACGGGAGAACCCCGAGAAAACCTGCCCAGCGCGGATCGTCCCCATCACGAAACCCACATGAGAACCGAACCCCGGTACTCAGAGGTGAGAGGCCGATGTCATAGCGACAACGCAACATGTAATCTTACTTTATTATTATAAATTTTGTAAATCTTATTATCATTATAAGTCTTACTTACTGTAGCTTAATTCGATATTTTTAACAGTTCTGGAAACATATTTTACAACTTTTGTATTAAGAAATAATGGAAAATATTATTATTATTACTAATTTATTTAGAAAATAATTTTATCAAAAGGACAGACGAAATTACAAAGGAAGCTTGTAATAAAGAATTAAACTGAGAAAACTTTTATCTATTAATTTAGACGAATTAGTCTCTCCATTCCCAACTAGAAGACATTTTGTGAACAATTTTATTTAAAATCTACAGTAGTTAGCAAAATGAAATTTTGCGTATCCCCGTAGAAACACAGGCAGAAGTCCAAAATCATTTTCAACATATAAAACTGCAAATTCTTATAAGAATGATTTGTTTTTAAAAACATAGAAAAAGCCATAAGAAAGACCATAACAAAAGCGCCAATAGTTCTGAAACCGAAACAAAAAATTGTAATTTCTAATAATCCTACAGCGTTGTACAATTAGTCAATTTTAAATACCTTCAATGTTAATTATATAAAATTTATTAAATAGTCTACATATATATTTATTATGCAAATTTCAGAAGTAATTTTAACCGAGCGCGAGTCTTCTCAAAGCCCGCCTTTTTGCTAGTATCTTACTATTTTACCCAATGTACAGTAAGGCCTCAAAGAAAGTATTCTGAACATTAAGTAGTCTTAAGGCAAGGAATCAAACGAATACGTGTTAAATGTGTCAAACATATAGAATCTGGTCGTTTCACAACCGTCCAAGGTGACAAGACAATCATCAGAAACCCAAATATGAGACAAAAAATGTTCATCTTCAAACATGTTGATTTGCCGAAGTGGGAGTCCAGAATAAACGCCTCTGTAACTTATTGGGTCGCGTAACTATTGGCATACCTGCATACGATATGAAAATGTTCCCAATTCAAGAAAGATTGTCTACACATAGTTCTTTAGCAATGAGCTCTAACTTTTCTATAGTGCATTCAAAAATTTATCAAGCACAATCCCCGCATGTTCATTGTCTGTGGCGTGCATTTTCTGTGTACAATCACAGAGAACAGATCCTGTCTACCAAAGTTTTTTCACAAACAATGTTCGCTTGTTTTTGTGGAACTCTTCTTCGAAAAAAACTCTGGATGGGCTTATGGGTTTCAATAATGACTTAACCCATTCTTGTTCTTCTCCTTGTAAGTAATTGATAACTTTGACCAATTTTGTTTTTGTTTTTGGTTATATATTAGAAGTGAAGTTTATTGAATATTCCACAATTTTCCATGAAAGTATAGAACATTGTGGAATGTTTGTTCTTGCTATTATTTCCTTCAATGCATGAAGTGGAGGCAGTAGATTCCAAAATGTTAACTTGTATTATTTCATAATTATCTCCTTTTTCCTTTTGGAGTTATTTTGAGTTGATGATTATTGTGAAAGATCTCTACAGTATTTTTACTTATTACATCCTAAAGGTAAAATATTTTTCAGAGAATATTTAATTAAAAAGAATATCTTGAAATCAAGGCATTTTCTACAGCCCTAGGAATTTAAAAAAATATTTTAAGCATTAATTATAATATGTAAACTTTTCTGTGGCTTCTGGTTTTATTATATTATTTAAAGTTAATTTTAATTTTTATACAATCATTAACAGTGTTTAAAAAATATATATATTTAAAGTGAATATATATATTAAATATTATTTATTTTAAATAATATTAAGTATAAATATTATTGTATTTCCATATATTTAAAAGCTGAAAAACATACTGGGACCCCGGAACGGCCGATTCCGTACGAGTTAAACAATGCTCCACAGTAAAAATCTTTTCACGAATAATTAGAGCCATTACTGCCGCCACCTTGTTTATATTTTATTTCGGGTCATACTGTATATATGAGGGTTACAGGAAAAAAAGAATTTGAGGATTGTGAAAAAAAATTTACCATATTAGCTTGAATTTCTGGGTGCATTTCTATACAATATTTATAAAAGAAAAAAAGCGACACATGAATAAGAAAAGTCAATAAATAAATTAAAAAGTTGGAGTAATAAACAAAAAAATGATGAATTTTTTGATTAGCTTCTCTCATAATTCAAATTAATTCGTTTTCAATAAAGTAGATAATTGCTTTCTCTCCTCATTTTTTTTTCTTCTAATCTGCTGTAATTATAAATGAAAAAGATATTGTGATATCATCTGCTCCATGTTAACATCAGCATAAACCCGATTCTGGGTGTATTAAAATTTATTATATCGGAAGAAACGAGTATTTTTTTTAATCTCCTTCTATAAAAATTAATATAATCAAATTCTAAAAAATGTACTTAGATTTCAGGCTATTTTACGGCATTTTATTTCTCATAGATACTTAATCCTCAAATATACAAGGTGTTCATAATTACAGAGCTGCAACTAACTAGTGGCAAGAAACATAATGCAGATCAATAAAATACTTTACTGACTAACTTACAAGCAAGAAATCATCATTTTAAATATTTTCTAAGAATATAATAAAACTGCATTTATCTATTAGTAAATGTTGATTTTTCCTAAAACAAAGTCACATAAAACCGAACAGTTCTCCCAGCAGGACATTTAGTCCTACTTAAATTTACAACAGTTTAATCAGGCATCTTCAGAGCTATGAATTAAAATCACAATTATAATTATGTTATAAGCAAAGGCCACCCTTCACCCCAATGGGTAACTGAATACCTGAATGTCAACGTTGCAGCACTAAGAATAATACAGCATTGGCTGTAAAAACAAAAAGCAAAAAAAAAAAAAAAAAAAAGCTTTTTATTGTAGCTTTCACTTGATAAGAAAACAATCGATTTCGGCAGGAGCTTCCTGTATTTTTCAAGTAAATTGCTTTTTAATTTATTCATTAAGTATGTGAACAGTTTCATTTTTACCTCAGACGACGAGGAGTGCAGTGTCTGAGGGAAGGCTACAGCAAACTGCAGTAGGGATCAAAAGTTTTCGATTTTGTTAAAAGACTGCCCCAAGGCGAAAATTCAGCGCAACGATTT
>JAFIDM010009631.1:17629010-17644003 GCA_023159025.1 Thereuonema tuberculata | reverse complement strand
AAGATTTCAGGCAGAAGTAAAATACAGTCGGACCTCTATTTAACGAATCTCTATTTTGCGAACTTTTCTTTGGAACCAAGCACATTTTACTCATTTCTTCGTAAAATAACCTCCAAATAGCGAAGTGCATTTTCTATACAACGAATTTTGTCGTGGTATCTATTTTTTTTTCTCCTTAAAATATTTTTATTATTAATATTCCCTTAGAGGAAATGAAATGAGGGAAAAAGAAGAAATTAACGATGATGTGCTGATTGAAGATTATCTTTCACTTGATTTTGAAGTTGAGACCTCGGAAACACTAACTCAATCGGATATTTTGGACAGTGTGAAAAAATAAAAACAATACAGCTATGAATTGTGATGAAGATGAAGATGATCAAAATGGAAATGATCATGATGCAGAAATAAAAAAAAAACCTTCGTATGATGAAATGCTAAAATCATTTAAACAATCCGATGTGGATTACAATTTGAAGAAAAAACGAAGAGGTTTCTTGGTGCATTGCAAAGATGCGAGTCGTACTATGAGCGAAAACACTTTAAAAAAAAAAAAAAAACTCAGACAAAATTAACAGACTTTATTAGTAAAATTTAAATACGCATGGGGTAATGTATGCTTTATGACATTAAAATTATTACTTTTTTTAATAATATTTACTGTTTATGTATTTTAAATCTGTTTTAGGTGGTTTAAAGTAATTTTAAAAGGTGAATCTCTATTTAACGAATTTTCCATATAATGAACTTTTTTTCGGGATTTAGCGACTTCGTTAAATAGAGGTCCGACTGTAGTAACAAAGTTATTTCAGTAACAGGGAATTTCTGATGTCAGCAAATGTCTGGATGTTTCATTATTAGAATTTGAAATTAACAATTTGTGTATTATGTATTATAAGGTTATGTCAATAATAGATATCACATTTATATTATTGATACAACATTGTTTAATAAGAAATTTTATTATAGACAAGAATACATTTTTAATCTCTGTGAACATGTAAAAATAACAGGACGTGTTCGGAACCCTGCAGCGTGTTATGTACTGGACGAAATAGAACAAAATTTGGCCACCATACACATTAAAGTATGAGGTTTCGATTTGTCAAGAAAAAAAAATTAGTACCAAACAACGCCGGATAGGGGAAATTCTGGCGCTGCGGTCGGAAAATGCATCATGAAATTTGCATATACGGGTACTTTGTGACACGATATCGAGGATAAAAGGACGGGTTGCGGAAATTCTAGTCATTCTGCAAGAAGTCGCCCGTCGATCGCGTTGTCACTACGTGATCGTGCCTTATTAGTCAAGCTATTTTATTAACGAGATGAAAATGCCAATGCTGCTCTTCGTGAATACCGGCGGTTAAAACAGTTACGTAGAGGACCGATGACCATAACTAACTTACGAAGAATGGTTGAAAGATTTGAAAGAACAGGAACTCTTGGTGTACAACCAGGCCAAGGACGTAACGTATCAAACAGGAACAAGTTGAAGAAGTTGCAACTGCCGTTCAGAATCAGGCGATAGCTAATAAGAAGGGTACCAGCAGTGCACGTTTAATATCACGACAAGCAGATATACCGTTGTCGACGGTGCAGAAGATATTGCGTAAGATCCTGAAATGTTATCCGTACAAGATAATACCCATTCAAGAATTGCTCCCAGGGGACAGAAATACCCGATTAGAGTTTGTTTTGAGATTTTTGGCTCGATTGGAAGGGGATGACGAGTGGCCGTGGCGGATATTATGGAGCGATGAAGCTCACTTCCATGTGCGCGGTGATATCAACACACACAACTTCCGGATTTGGGCTGATACAAGTTCGCACGTAAGATCCCCTTACATTCGCCGAAAGTCACAGTTTGGTGTGGGTTCACTGCTTCTTTTATCGTAGGCCCGTACTTTTATGAAGAAGTTGGTAGAAATGAACTAGTGACTTCTTTTGTCAATTCCGACTGGTATACCGATATGCTCGAGAACTTTGTGATACCTCAACTGCAGCAAAGAAATTGTGTCGATTCTACCATTTTCATGCAAGATGGTGGGTCGCCGCACATCGGACGTCGGCTGAAGAATGTCCTGCGTCAACATTTCACAGACGCTAGAATAATTAGTCGCGCATTTCCCATGAATTGGCCTCCGAGGTCCCCTGATCTGAATCCTTGCGATTTCTGGTTGTGGGGCTACCTGAAAAGCATTGTGTATCAAGGACATGTTCCTGACATTCCTACCTTAAAAGATCAAATAACGTTACATGTCAGACGAATAAATGCCGATATGCTGCAAGCCACCGTCAAAAACCTCTTGTATCGCATGCAATTAGTGGAACATCAGGCTGATGGTCACCTTGAGCCAAATTTGCAGGTTGCTATAATAAACGTTTTTCATTGGTATTTGGTGTGTTGTTATTTACTGTTTCCATTGGCAGTTATGTATTCTTTTTTTACATATTCTGCGCTTGCAGCGCCAGAATTTCCCCTATCGGCGTTGTTTGGTACTAATTTTTTTTCTTGACAAATCGAAACCGGATACTTTAATGTGTATGGTGGCCAAATTTTGTTCTATTTCATTCAGTACATAAAACGCTACAGGGCTCCGAACACCTCCTGTTATTTCTTGATCACCCGGTATATTAAGAAATAACGAAATACAATACATTTATTTCGTTAATTCAAAATTATCATAACTTTTAAATTAACTATTTTATGACTATCAGCATGGGTTTTTCTTCGCAGTATTTAATCAATAGTTATTTACCAATTAAGCAAACAAAGTTTAAAGTATTTACAGTCAGATAGGTTTTGTAAAAACAAATGTTATAATATAATTTTGAATTCGTACTTCCATTGGTGTAAAACAATTTGAATTCTGGATTTTTAGGTATACTTGTTGTATATATTACAAATATAAAAAAAAATACTTGCTTATAAATACTTAAAATTGTGTTTGTACTTTCAATAATTCTTTTGAAGCTGTCTTTCGCAAACTTTGACCGTAACTGAAAAATACCAATAAAAGTACAATAATCACTTCGATGCAAAGTTGGGCAAATTTCCGATCACTTAGTTTTCAGTTTCAATCTAATCCGTTCTAATGTTTTGAGAATGTTCTGAGGAACACGCAAACATCAGAATAACCGACGATTGTAAATAATGGTACCTAATGCAGAGACCTGCCAGTTTGAAAAAAGGCTTAATGCGCACTTTTCAACAAACTCTAGGGTTGAATGAAGGGACTGACATTTTATTTTTTAATTAGTTTTATTCTTAATTTCTAGATTTCAGTTAGAAATCCTAAAAGGACAAATAAAGAACGAACGAATTATGCAGGGTGTATCAAAATTCTCTGTACAAATTTAGGGAGCATCTAGAAAACATTTTCGTCTATAAATGTATGTCGGCTACGGTAACTTTCGGTGCTGTAGGGCGCTATTTAGGGTCGCTGCAATCGGCTAGACAGGAAATATAGAACACCAAGGCAAACTTAAATGAATGGATGCAAGTGTAAATAACATGTTTATTCAAAGGAGGTGCGGAAAGTTGCGCTGTCACCGTTTCAACTGTTTCGCGAAATGCCTGGAATCTTTCTAAATATACGGCAATCATTGCTTCAACAGTGTCATGCATCATTTCTGTTACTGGCCAGAACTTTGAGCCCATTCTTTGATTAAATATATTTTTTACACGTATTTTCATTCATGTATTTGGTGTTCCACATCTGCTCTGTAGCAGATTACAGCACCATATATAGTGGCCTATAACTCTGAAGATTGCATACATACACTCACTTCCAAAAGTTAAGCACGGAGAGGAAAAATTTTAATTTCCATAAGAGATCTGAATTAAAGAAGCTGAAATTTGCTGCAAAGGTCGAAGGAAGTATGCAAATTATATAGGTATCAGCCAATCTCGGTTTCGCGTCGAGAAATATGCAAAACAGGCAGTCGTATAAGAAGCCTGCATTGTGAAGGGTTACAGGAGTTGTATGTAACTGCTGATGAAAGGTGTTTAGAACGTTCGTACGATTTGTTTTCAAGCTAGACGTGTTTCTATGGCTTCCAGAAGACGAATGGAAGATTCTGAGCGCTTGCGGGCTGTCGGACGCATTGAAGCAGGACAGTCTATAACAGATGTTGCTCGTTTCTTCGGCGTTCATCATTTCGATATATTGCTGTTGTAGCCAAGCGGAATCAAAGATCGACCTCCACACGTGTGACATCTATGGCTGTACGCCATTGGTAAGACGGTATCTGCCACTACTGTTCATCGAAGGCTACACATTTGAATGGTCTGTATGCCCGGGTACCACGAGTTTGTGTTCCTTTATCCGTCCAATCCAGAGGGGCACGATTACAGTGGTTCCGTCAGCATGTGAATTGGACTATGCCTGATTGGGGTGACGTTATGTTCACAGATGAGTCCACATTTGCCCTACAATCCGATGATAAGCGTGTAAGGGTCTGGAGGGAACAAGGCACACGCAATCTGCCCCAGAACATCACCGAACATGACGCATTCCGCGGTGGAAGCATCATGGTCTGGGCCGGGATTTCATTGGCATATCGCCCCGATCTGCACATCTACAGGCGAGGTTTTGTGACGGCTGTACGGTATCGAGATGAAGTCCTAACCCCTGTGTGAAACTGTACGCTGCAGCAGATGGTCCTTCTTTCGTTTTAATGGACGATAATGCGCGTCCCCATAGAGCTGCCATCGTTGACGATTTTCTGGAGAGTAAAGGGATTGCGCATATGGAGTGGCCAGTTTACTCTCAGAACTTAATCCAATTGAAAATCTTTGGGATGCCCTCGGCCGTGCTGGATATCGACGTTTCCCACCTCCAGCCACTCAGCTTTAGAAACTGCCCTACCTGAGGAATGGCGGTTACTGGACTCTGCGGTGGTTGATCACCTCTTAACAAGCATGATCACACGCTGTGAACTTTGTATGCAGGTGAGGGGTGCTCACATACCCTATTAATGTCGGTTTTTATTGTTTGTTTTGAATTTAAACATCATTTTGTTAATGACGCAAATCTGACTTCATCTTATAATTTACGAAAATTCAATATTTTATTAATCTCTGTATGTAATTCTTTGTTTTGTTTCATGAATAAACATAGAGCTACTTACTTGCAGCATTTCATGTCAATCAAAGCAGTACTTGTCCATTTTTTCGCATTTTGCTGCGTGCTTAACTTTTGGAAGTGAGTGCACTATCATAGACGGAAACTTTTTTCGGTGCTCTCTGTCTCCTAATAAAATTTGTACAAAAAGTTTTAATGCACCCTGTGTTGTATAATAAATTGTATAGTAAATAAAACCATTGATAAAAAAATATAAATTTTCCTTGTGTTTTCTAAGTGAAAAAGCAAAGAGCAATTGCTTTCTCACCTACCTTACATGGGATAAGCTTTCTTCGCAGTACCGATACAAGATATAATATGCAAACGTAGGTCCAGTGTCAAATGCACATTAAAAATACCTCTTTTGAAATAAGTATGTGCAAAGCAATATCTTAGAAATGTTCAATGTGATAAAGTTGAATGAAAATGAAAATCTGGGAAGATCTTGAGTTGTAATAAAATACTGCATGTAAGCTAGAAGGACTTATTCTAAAGATTAAACTTTTACCGTTGACAGAGACAACTTGAATTTTCTTTTTATACTGATTTTTACTTTTAGAAGCGATTGCATTCGAAAATTCAATATCGTTTTCCATCTAGAATATACTGTATATTAATCGTGTACAGGCACAGTCGAGCGGTGTAGGCGATGGTCTACTAATTTTGAATCCCGGGACCTGCAAGGGTGTTTTCTTTGTTTCCTGATTGTCTCCTAAGCTTTCTCTATTCGCGGTTGTAGCTGCCGACGGTCTTCGTTCTTTAACAGGACTTATACTTAAGCCCTCAAGACTTCAGTGCTAGTGGATTGTACCTACGACCCTTCAAATAAAAATACCAAAATATTTACAAATTGAAGTTTGTTAAACTACAAAATTATTATAACCTATTTGTTCTAATTTCATTGATCGTAATATAATTAAATTTGCTAGATAGAATGTGATGAAGCTATCCAGTGTTATTTCTGATATGTGCACAGCTGATGTAAAGGTTTGTTTTTTACTACTAAACCTGTCAACGACGAACTGCACACGACAAATTCAGTGTGAACGTGGGCTGAATGGGCAATTGGCAAAGGTTGAATCCAAATCCCAGGAGAAGTAGCTAATCGAATATGCTGAGAAGGAAGAGGTGGATCTCAGATCGCTAGGGACGCCAATGGGACACATGAAACACAAATCCATCCCTCCATTTCTTCTTTCATACTTTTTTTTTTCCTTCTTCTTTTTTTTCGGTTATGGGAGTGTCTTCATATTTTATTCATAAGGCTTCGCACTTCAAAACTGTTAAATATATTTACACCGAGTGGAGGACAGTTTTGTTAAAATTCTTACGATCTGTTTTCGTCTGCTGATACCAAGAAAACATTGATTTTCTTTTATGCTACTTTAAATGTAAGTCAATTCCAAACTGCTCTCTAATCTTACGCGAAAAAATTATCAGCTGAAACACGCTAATTGTTTTGGCTGAGATGAAAGCTTTTAGTTCATTTGCAAATGTAAGAAAGTTCTGTAAGGACTCAATTAAGTTACAGAAATTGCAAAATTATTCCAATAGACAGCTGAATATAAATTCTGCATTAACTTCCAAAAATGTTAAAAAAAAAAAAAACAATCAAGAATAATATGGAAATTATAAATAAACCTTAATCGACTTTTAGATGAAAAATGTGATAAGTAAAAAAATACACATGAGGCCAATAGATCCTTAGATATTTATCAAATTATTTAGATAGACATTTACTTTTTTAAAGTTATTTAAAAAACAAATGTTAATATCAATTCAAAGAATATTATCTAGAATTGCAGAATACTCGATTTAATCAACAACCATATATTTCTGGTTTTGGCAATCTAACAGCAAATTTGAATCTCGATTTAAATTTCCAAAATTACTGCTGTAATTGCCTATTTCATTTATATAGTTACATCAAGGCATTTCATTTATTATTTAGGAAATATTAATTTGGTAATGGAAATAGTTGAACAGTTTTGTAAGCCGGACACGCCCATTGGCATAGAACATGGGCATTTTAAGGCACAATGCACTAGCAGGATGGTTAGTTCGATTCTTGCCATATTTAACCTTTAACCTCATTTTCACAAATTTGCGTAATACCTCGATCCCTTCGAGAGAAAACAAACCGGAGGAAATTCCATCGGCAAACGTATCCACCTATTCAGGCAATCTTCCCAATTTTGGGCTTTATGTAAAATAACTATTTTTTTTACGTTGTAAATAAAGAAATTGATTGCAAAATTCATTGTTCCTCCTTGTCATATATGAAACATATCAACGATGACAAATTTCTTTCTTTCTTCAGATAACTTTATTTGTATTTAACTAAAGAACCTAAGCTCTTATGTCCAATTCTTATGATAGATAAATTATTTCTTTCTCATTCTATTTTTGTTTCTTTAGATAAATTTATTCCATATGGGATCTTTATTATGTTTATAATTGACAAAAAGAAACAAAACAAGATAATTAATGCTTTTACACAGCGTAAAAGCAAAGCGGCCCGACAATATGCACAATTTTATAAACAAACTTTTATAAACACAACATTATCGGAAGCGACCACTTGTGGCCCACAACTTCCGGTCAGGAAGTGGTCCTAGAGGTCTGATTTTTTGGGCGTGGTCCCTACTTTTTGATGCTGAACACAATGGTGAAGGTTTCGGTCTCCTATGTTTTACAGGCAAGCTGTAACCTAGGGGTCGCTAACATTGCTTATATGCTGTCTGGATGGTACACTCTGTAGCGGCCAAACGGTTAGAGATATTCGAATGAAACCTTCACCATTGTGTTCAGCATCAAAAAGTAGGTGACCACGAGTAAAAAATCAGACGTCTACGACCACTCCCTTACCTCTCCCCCCAAGGCGTTGTCTTTCTTTTAAAAACGCCTTTAAAAGACAGAAAACGCAAAATATCAGACCTCTAGGACCACTCCCTGACCCCCCCCCCCCAAGGCGTTTTTTGCCTTTTAAAGGCCTTTTTTAAAAAAAGTCAACGCCTTGAGGGGGGTCAGGGAGTGGTCGTAGACGTCTGATTTTTTACATGTGATCACTTAATTTTTGATGCTGAACACAATGGTGAAGGTTTCAAATATCTCTAACAGTTTGGCCGCTACAGAGTGTGACATAGAGACAGGATAAAAGCAAAAGCGGTCCCCTAGCGGTTTTACAGGCAAGCTGTTACCTTGGGGCTCTAAAAATCAAGAGGAGATAGCATGATTTCGACAACGAACAATATAATAAATATTCCAAACACAAGAATTATATTGTTATTATTAGCAAACATCAACTAAAAAGATATGAAATCAATATCTTAAATAAATAATGCTAATAAGAAAGATTTTATAAACATAATAAAGATCTCATATGGAATAAATTTACCTAAAGAAACAAAAATAGAATTGAAAAGAAATAATTTATCTATCATAAGAATTGGACATAAGAGCTTAGGTTCTTTAGTTAAAAAACCTAATGTTAGAACTATAATGAATATGATGGGGGTGGTATATGAATTAAATTGTAGATCTTATGGTAAAGTACTTGGGAATACAGGAAGAAAGTTAAATGAGAGGGTTATGTAACATGTAAGTGCGTTCAGAAATAATCACCCTAATATTTCTGAATGGACAGAACATTGTTTGATTAATAATCACAACCCTGACCTTTACCAGTAAACTGACACTACTTCTACAGTAAAACCTCGTTAAGTCGTCACTCAAGGGACCAAACATTTTTGACGACTTAAGCGAAGTGACGACTTAGACGGAGTGGGCATTTTTGAAAAAAAAAAATACTGAAATAAGTATTATTGTGAATTGCTGTAAGATTTGGTGAGAAAAACAAGATTTTCAGAAATCAATACCTGCAAATGAATGAGTGGAAAATAATAAAAAAAAATACACTTTTTATAGTTACTACATTTTAATCGTTTTAAAAGAAAGGCAATGTCTGTCTTTGAAACGTTCCAGCCTACCATTGCTGCCGCCGAAATCTTCAATGTACAACTCCTTAGCAATTTCCATGCCTTTATCTTTGAGAATCACGGCAGAAATTGGCACATATTGCGATCTGGCATGTTTTAGCCATCGAATTGAAACCTCCTCGATCTCGTCAAACTTCGATTTCCTCATTCTCTTTCTTTTGTCTTTGCAGTCAAAATTCAATTACTTCAATTACTTGTTTCGATGAAAGAATATCGTTTAATGTAGTCCTGGGAATATGGTGTTCTTTGGCAAAAGCTGTTTTCGAAACATTTGGGTTTTCAAAAAGTGCAATTAAAGTCTTTTTTTTTCTTTAAAAGCTAACGAGGTAAGTTTTCGTTTCCCTGGCTTGTTAAAAACGTAATCGAACCACGAAATTGCAAGAGAAAAAATAGCCCTTAGAGCGGGGCTTACTCTCTATGAAATGAAGTCACACTCAGGAGCGGTCAAGAAAAACGTCTACACTCGACAGAATCGCATCGAGAAGAGAATGATTAGCAGTGAGATTCCAAGAACCCGAAAGGGTGGAAAGTAATGAAGTGACAGGCGTGATCGAAAATTCCCCGTAAAGGCCTGGCTTCCTTAAAGTGAAGGGGCGGGGCTGAAAAGACAACACGATGGCAAAATGGAGAAGAAAAATGCTTTTAGACATTTTTGAGGGTGACGAGTTATCCGGAGTAGAATTAAATTTAGTGACGGGTAAACGAGGGTTATTTTACGTTATTGTGTATGAGACCTTGTCGGGACCAAAGGAAAACGACGACTTAAACGGAGTGACGACTTATCCGGGTGACGACTTAACAAGGTTTTACTGTATATTTATTCTAGAAGCATGTGTCTTAAGCAACTACGATTGTATTAACAAACAAAAGTGTTTTGAAGTTGATAAGTGCGTCCTTGAAGTTTTCAAAAAATATTGTAAAATTACATAATCTTTTATTTCATTGTTTTCATTATTAATTTTAAAATTTTTTGTTATAATATTATATTACAATTGCAATAATTTAGTGCAATATGCACTATGATCCCTTATTCTTTTTGTTGTATAGGAATTATTTCTTTGTTACGATTGCTTCTTTTTTAATTTCAAAATGTAGCCTGAAGAAGTAGGAAAAGAACGAAATATAGCAGGTAGAATATAGAGTTGTTTGGTAATAAACAAGTTTTGTAACTATGAACTATGGATTTTGTCATTTTTCGGAAAATAATCTGCAAAGTATATATATATTGAAGATTGCTCGGCAAATAATAAGACCTGTATAGGATATTACCAGGGCCGTTTCTACCATTAGGCAAGACTAGGCGGCCGCCTAGAGCGGCAAGATTTTAGGGCGGCCGAAGGACGGATTCGTTTTTTTTTTTCGTTGTTAAAATAGGATTGTCGTTTTTTTTTTTTTTTGGTTGTTAAAATAGGATTGTCGTTTGTTTGTTTTTTTTTTGGTGGGTACGGCATTGGAAAGGGAGGGGGCGGCATTTTTCAGTTCTCGCCTAAAGTGGCAGAACACCTAGAAACGGCTCTGGATATTACGTTACATTGCAGATGGCACATAGGATCCTATTTGAAGACCGATACTGGTCTTCCTATGATTGCTTTCATGGTCTGAATTCAAGAACAGTAGTATTAAGCCCCGCGAACACCATCCAACTTTGCACCAACTTCAGTCGGCCGACTTCGAGTCAGCCAAATTTTTGTCAGCCGTCACACCATCCAACTCACAAATGAGTCGGCCGTGATAGAAGGAATCCCATAATGCAATGCGTTTCCCCCAGCATCTGTGGAAAATCCGAAAAAATCGAGGTTTTGAAGCCTCTCTGATAATTTCTGCCGCTTACAATTACTGCATTTCAGTATAAACTTCATTTATGCATGAAAGAAACTCGCAATACTCTGATATTCATTGTGTATGCTCTTGTCTTCGACTCGAATCGGGGAACATCGTTTTAGACGCCATTTCTTTCCATGGGCGTAACATCACGACTGACGTGTTCCAACGCTGCCCTGTGATTGGGTAATTCCGACCGACTCCCAACCAACATCCCGAGTTGCCCGTGCACAACCAACTCGGCGGACTAAAGTTGGTGGCCAGTCGTTGAAAAACTGGCAAAAGACTGTCTCTACAAACTCGTGACGTCAAAATCGGCCAACTAAGTTGGTGCAAAGTTGGATGGTGTTCGCGGGGCTTTACCGAGGAGTGGAAACTTTCGTCACCCTAGACATACTATTGACGTTATTAAACTTGTTTTTATCTCAGACAAAGTCTGGCGAAGTTTTGTAGGCGGAGAAATTTCAGATTCGTAACAGAATCGTGTGTCAATGTTTTACTGATATCTTAAATATATTCCACACACGTTAAACTCTAAATTAATAATTTCAGATTAAAAATTATTCAAAATACTTCAAATTCAGGACAGGACAATTTCAACGAGAGAACAGCATAGAGCTGATGATAACTGTGTGGTCCGCTCATTGAAACTGTCCTATCCTGAGTTTTAAGTACTTTTTTTTAGTTTTTGATTAATTTTTAATCTCAAATTATAATACAATTTTTATGTGTGACTGATTTTTAAAAAAAAAATCTTTTTAATAATGTAAGGGGTATTATTGTTCAGTTCCGGCTTGGCCGAGCGGTCTAGCCGGCTGTGTGGTCGTTATGCCGGTACCTGGGTTCGAATCCCGGCAATGGCATGACTTTTTTTTTCTTCCTCTGTGTTTCGTCCGTTTCTCCCCGGGACTTACTCTTTCAGGGTTCGTCTCAAAGAGATGTGAATTTCGTCACCCTTCCCGAATTTCCTAGCTTCATCCTGACGTGGTCAGATTTGGCTAGCACGTGGTCCTTCGTTGGCCCTAGTCGAGGGAAATAATAATAATAACGGATATTATTATTTTATTACCTTACTTTTATTTCCAAAGTATTTTTTTTCAGGGTGAGACCGAATTTGGGAATAAAAATTTTAGAAATTTTGTATATTTTTTTATAAATTATTTAAGAAAAAAAAACAATCGAAATTTATAAAATACTCAAAAACTCAAATTTCTGATAATTTCTCTTGGCTGCATTTATTTTAATTTCTAATTTTCGAAAGATCACACTAATTATAATTTACATAAGATAGAAAACACTATCTGACTTTGTTAGGAATAACTCTTTTTCATCACCTTGGTCAACGTTTTTCCTTTGCCTGTGGGCCAGTTCTGCGAAAAGTAATTCTTTTATTGCACTACAAGAAACTAAAAAGTCTCTTTTTTCTTTTAGTCAGAGACTGATGCTGGAAAATTATTTTACTGTCAAAGCAAAGGAAGCAGAAAATTCAGGGCATAATTGTTATCGTTTACAACATTCACGATCTCTAGCGAACAAAGTATGTAATTTAATATAGAATTTAGAATGTTTTCAGTCAGCTAACTTATATGTTTGTTTAATATTTCTCTCGTAACGGGAATACTTTCCTTTTATATTACTGCTGAGATTTTGTATTTCTGCTGAAGTAAAGTCCAAATTGAAGCTCTTATGAACACATAACGAATCGAGGGAAGAACAGATTTCAAGCTAATTCTTTTCTAACAGGAAACGTCCCTTTACATCTCAAAAAATTCTACTTGTCTTTTCGAATCAATTTTGGTCTACGAATCAGCTTAAACGAAACACAATCTCGTTTTACATCCATTTAAAGAATTTGGACCGGCGTTCCTGAGGAATTCTGAAACAGTAATTTACTTGTGCCAAATGAGACGACTCAATTGAAGTAATTTGCACACAACACCTACCAATGAAGAAGTCAATCCGTAATTAAGTAATAGTCTCTTCTTTTTTTAACTTTCAGCAGTTTGGAAGGTAATTGGAAAAGAAACACAAAGAACTCCCATTATTCGAATTAGTTGAATAGTTGCCATTAATTCGGCACAGTAAAACACAATTAATCATGTTGCCAATTCCGGTAGTAAATTCTGTAGATAATGAAGGGACCAAGAAAGCGTGTACCGTTTAGTACAGGGCTGCCGATCAGTTTAATCGTTGCATAAATTTTGCCATCAAGCTCTTTTTATAGAAGTATTTGGCACTTATGTGTATTACATAAATTAATTCGGTTCCATACGGATATTATAAATGGAATTGCAAGTGTTAAAAAAAATAAGCTCTACAAGATTCATTTCAACTGAGAACATTCTAAATTTATATATAAATTCTAATTTTGGAAATTTTGTATTAAAATCATGAGTCAGTTTTTAAAAAGTTACTGTTATATTATGTAATATCTGAATGTCCTTTAACAACTAGAAAGTAAATCATGGCAGCGCCGTATCAGTAAGTAGATTTTATTTAAAAAATTCTTGAAATCCCTAGCAGAGAACTAATGAACTATGTTCTTAAAAGAGTTCTTCCTCTTCTAGCCCTTTATCACCAAAATACCGAGGAAGCACTTCAAACTGCATAAAAAAGGTCCCTTGGAGTTTCTATGTCCAGTTGAATCATTATAAAAGTTCAGTTGCGTTTCGCCACAACAGCTGCACCTCTTCCTTCTATATCCAAGTTGTACCTGAGTTTAGACTTTACTGTATAACCGAGATTGATTTAACCAAAGATTGTAGAAATATTGAAATGGCATCAATCAAAACAGTATAAGTAATAAAGATAAAGTGAAAAGATTGCTTAAAATATACAACAGAAAATCTTTGTACAGATTCATAGGTTTTATTTGAAATGAAAAGTTTTAAGTATCAAATCTGTGCTTAAATTGGAAATAACAATGAAAGCTCAATTCTTTCGACTCATGTAAAAAGATATTCAAAATTTACAGACACTTAACTGTCACTGGATATTATTGCGAAGGATTTATTACAAACTAATTACAGAGATACTAGCCGGCTTCGAAAGCCTTGCATATGTAACATAACAAAACGTTTTATTTATTTAGTAAACGACTATGAAGATCGGAGATGGCAGGGAAGGCATTGAAGACCGCTTAACTCAAGGGGTATTGCAGGTTGCCTCAACACATTTCATGGTCATTTTCCCCAAAAACAAATAAAAAAAAGTTTGTACGTTTGTCTACATATGGAACCTAACCACGCCAAATTTCAAATTTGTAGAATGTTGGGACGTATTTAATAAACATTTCGAAAACACACACACAAAATAATTTTGTCCCTTTCATATTATAGAGTAACTCAACTTTTATAGATATAAACATTATGCTATCTTCAAGTGCATTCATAAATTACTCATGGAAAGTGGAAAGTATCACTAATTCATATTTCTCACCTCTACAGTAAAACAAAACACAGTTTGATTAACCTTACAAAATTGTATCATTTTGTTAATGAGCGAAAGAATTGACTAAAGATGGCGTAAAATATAAACAAAATGTCAACTTTATCTTCAATGAACGATGAAGTTATCTTTGTTTACCAACGAGTTCGTACTTCTCTTGTCTACAGCTCTAGTAATGTTGGTGGCTCCAAAGCGAAATGTTGAACGCTTTATAAATCGAGTTCCTGCTGTTATCTTTAATGAAAAAACAATTGGTCTAATTCTCTGATTAAAGGTTGATAATAATAATAATAATTTAAATTAATAACATAGAGTAATATTGCTACCGCCATGTGGGGCTCGGGGATGTACTTCAACTCACAGCCGGCGGCTAGGGAGGGGCCTTAACTGCGATGATCGAGACAATGGATTCACCTGTGTGAATGGAGAACAGAATGGGGTTAAATCAAATTTTATTTCTTTATTGTTCAACTTAAATTGTTTTTTAATTGTTTTTATTTCGACTCCTGAAGTACCAATTTCTTACTTTGATTTCGTTTCATTTCTCAATGTTCATTAAAAGATAAATTATGTCCTTTATTTTACCGAAATATTGTAA
>JAFIDM010009631.1:17576440-17616066 GCA_023159025.1 Thereuonema tuberculata | reverse complement strand
AATTTGATTGAAATTAACTTCCATTATTCATGTGTAAATAAAAAAAATACTTCCGTCTCATTTGATACAGGAATGCAAATTTTGTCTGTAATACAAATTTTTGGACCATTACAAGTGCCAAACATTAAAATTATGACATTCCAAACTTTTATTAAGGTTGTATTTTTCAAAAACAGAAAGAAACATCTCAATATCTCGAAAAATCATGTTCAGGTAGTCTACACATAAAATTTGAATTGAAATTAAACAATTATTTACAAAGCATTTCTAGTATAGCAGATCTTAATATTCTACTCTTAATAAAGTCATTCTGAAAATAAATTAGCGAGTTGCATATCTTAAATCAAATAGCAGTACACCCTAAAGTTGTTCACAAAACAGAGTTGGGACCTAAATGCAAAATTGCGAAGATAAAATTAGTGAATACTTAGAAGCTGTGCTTTTTTCTGTTTCTGTTAACTTAAACTCACCTTCGTGGTGAAAATTTCAATAACAATGAAATAAAAGACTGCTATTTTTGATATTGTAAATAGCATTGGTAAATTAATAGCTTATTAATTTACATTTATGTACATTTTGTTACAGCGGTTAAGATTGGTATCCAAAAAGCAAGGATAAGTCAGGATGCTTTCTATTAGTTACTTTATGTTCTCACAGTCGTATGTTTTTTTAATGTATTTTTTACAGATGTCTGGACAATTTAAATCCCGAATTTAGCTAAGGAATTTCGAAAATGGGTTTTCTTTTTAAAATTACGAGTCCAGCTTTTAAAGAAAAAAATAACTATAAGAACCCCATTAGTGACCTTTCTGACAACAGATTTCATTTGTCAGTCAAATATACAATACGCTACATTGATTGAAAGTCAATACAGCTGTCTTAACTCAAGCAAAACAAATTCAATAGGCTTCTATAGCAACAAAATATATCCAGAGCAATTACAGAACAATATTTGATGTTCGAAAGACTACACGATGCTGAGAGCTTGTCTTCTGTGGACCTCATTATTTTTTCTAACGACAGCAAATCTTTATCACAAAGGTAAGATATTTTTCTTTCAGAATACAGTCAAAGATATGACTTAGATGTGGGAATTTAAGGAATGAGAGAATGTTGTAAAGCTATTCTAGATTTCTATTATATTATCTAAGTTCATTAACTAGATATTAATTGACAGTAATGAAAAACAGTTGACTATGCGAACTAATTTTTGTGTGAAAAAAAGAGTAATAAATGTGGTTTTATAATCTCTCAGCATTCTTAGCTGTTGATTAGCTGATAGCTGGCTATGGGTGTTAGTATGCAAAAACATCTATGTCCGAGTTCCAGTGTTGATGTGTCTAAAAAATTATGCATTGCATAATATCTTTTTGTTATATTATCCTTCCAAAGACATTCATCAAAAATGTAAAATCATTGTAATTGTCTTTAAAGTAACGATTACAATTATGAGAAAGTATAAAATGTATTGTAATGAAATCCATTGCAATATACTGGATTATTCTGAAGTAAATTCTTTTTTGATGATATGGCAAAGAACGTTTAATGATTAAAACTTTTCCATTTAAGCCGAGTAGAGAGCACTATTCAATACCCCATTTTTTCTAAGAGTTAAAAAATGAAATAAAGATACTGAATATATCTACGTCATTAAAGAAAATTGGTCAGATTAAAAGATACATACCTTATTTCACTTTTAATCCAGTCAAATTAGACCAAAAAAAGGCCGTGCCTTCCATTAAGTCTTAAAAAGCTGGAAATGATTTTATTTCACTTTGGGCATTCCAAATAAGAGTAATATGAGTTTGCGATGGTTTCTGAGGTGAGCTAAATTTTTGGGAGCCAAAAAGCCGCAAAATTTTGGCACTTTTTTCAGTTTTTGCCTTATAACATCTAATGAATGCATTATACAGAAAATGTCACTTATCAAAATTAAAGAGCATTAAATGAGCGTCGAATGATCTCCTGAAACATTAAATTTGGTTCAGTGGTTTGGTCATAATCAGTAGTCAAAGATGAGCAAATTTTTCCATTTTGGATGAAAAGTGCGTTTTGCTCACTTTCAAACGCCTGTAACCCGAAAACAGCTATTCCAAATAACAAATGTAAGATAAAAAAGGTGTAAAAATAAAATTCTGCGTTCAGAGAGCATCTACTTTTAAAATTTGCTCATTCCTATGCAAAGATACATGCAAAAAACCAAAAATAGTCGTAGCGCTCATTTTCCGCAATTCATCTAGTGAATCAACTACCTGCTGTACTTCTACCTACCTACTCAATAACTAGGTACCTAATTATTTTAAAACGTGGAAGTTCAAATGGTTATGAAAAGATTATCAGACAAATTAAAGTACCTATTGGTCATAAAATTAATAGTAAAGGGTTCAGAAACAAGAAAGCTATATCATCAAAAATGTTCTATTTAATGTAGCAAATAAGTACTTAAAATCAATACTTTATACAGATAGGTAATTTAATGATAATGGAATTTGGCGGATTCAATGAAAAACGAATGTTTCATGTATTTGATAACATTTCTGCCGCTTGGCAGAAGGTGGTCCAGAAATGTGCTCATGATTCTCCTCTAGCTCTTCATCTTCGAGTGTTTTGGTATGCGACCTCTTCAATAAGGTCCACTTCTTCGTCTTGTGAAGCTATTTCCAGCAGTAAAATATCATCCTCGGACAGACAGCTAGTGCAAGTGTGACCTTTGTAGTTCGCACCTATCAATGAACCTTTCATTCCAGCTTTTCTACAGGAGCAAGCTGTTTGGCATCCTTTTTTGCAAGAACACGAAATGTTGTTCAGTAGCTCTGTGGCATTTGCTACGAGAACGTTTTGGATGGTTTTCCAGCCCCACTCCTACGGAACAAGGAAGTTGTTCCTCCACACTTGCACTTGAAGATATACCCTCAGATAGTGTTGTCGAGCAGCTGCCTCAGTTGGAGGTAAACTTGCCAATTTGAAATTATTCCTAGAGAGTGCTCTTCTGGAAAAGATGCAAGCGTGTTTGGCTTTGCTGTTACCCGTATATACGTGGACTATAAATTTGGCTCCTGCCTCAGCAACCTGATCAGGCGTGGCTTTGGGATTGTTGAGAACCGAAACAGTTCTTTGAAGGCTGGTGGTCTTTTGGAAGATGTTGACAAATTTTGTTTTGCCCTTTTTTTTCGGTATTGTCTCATCAAACAAAACTGACACTGACGACATACTACGTGCTCTTCGGGTGCGTTCAGCTGATTTGATGCTTTTCTCTGTTTCAACCTCTGGGTAGCCATCAAATACAATGGTACACTTGGAACCGTAGTGATTCTTTATGTACTGCACATACTTGTCAAGGATAGACGAAAACTACTCGTTTGTTTGGCACACAACTCTGTGTAAGAGGAAACCTCCAGCAATGACAAAGTCAGCATTCGTTAGTTCCATAGAATTGACTGGAGTGAACAGGTTATATAAGGTTGATTTCCGTGTTTTACGCATTCCACCGTCATCAAATAGCGATAATGGATATGGAGCTAATTCAAATCGAAAATATGACTCGAGCTGTTCTTGTGATTTCATCTGGAAAGGAATCCTTGAAAAATGGTATCAGGATCGACTGGGACCAGTATGACATTGATCTTGACAGAACAGTTTACAGCTCTTAGCGGCATTACTGGGTTTTTCCTCAGCAACTTGAGTTCCTTAAAGTTACTGCCTCTAATGTTTGTCATTGTTGTTTTCCCAATTTCATGAGCTTTATGGCAGTTGATGTTTTCATCACCCAACATACCAGTACTTAAACACATGATGGTATCTCCGAGAGGGAATTAATCGTGAGAAGCAAACCAGTCACAGAATTTCTGAAATCGATGTGGTCTCTTTTCATTCTAGTGTTTGTGGTATCAAAGTGCTGATCCGTTGAGGTGAAAGAAACACCACAAAATTCCTCAATTTGGTGCGAAACGTCAACAGCTATTGGCATACCTGCGATCCATCTAACCAGAGTCCCGTCACTGATACCTCGCCCTCGTGACAAACCACCACAGGAAGTTAGTGCTCTCATGATCTTGACAATAGTCATGTCCGACCATATGCCTGACCAGTGTTTTTGCGACCGTCTGATGGTAAAGAAACCTTTGGTTATGTATTGCTCGTATTCTGTAGGAGTAAGTTTCTTATCAAGTGCCATCATGTCTTGTAAATACAAGTGCCTCGCTTTAGCGTAATTGAAGTGGCCACTAGGCTGGAAATATGATAACATGTTCTTTATGCTTTGAAGGTGCGATTCCCAATCACCACTTCTCTCGTTTCAGTGATTTGCTTCAGAATTGAAACCATCCGAAAATATTGAACCCAGAGTTTCGCTGTTGGACCATTTTCCTGGAACTCCATTTGTCTTTTCCTAAATTTGAGCATGAGTCCGTCCATGATGGGTTCATTTATCTAAAAACTGTCGGTTCCAAACTTGTCGAGAATAGTCAAAAGTGCTCCATTCTCCTCATTTGTCACATCCATTGTAGAAAGAATTTTCTTAGCCAGAGCAAGCTGAGCCAAAATATGGCCTCTTACAGCTCTTGAATAGTAATGCTCCGACATCATGATCTTTGTGGATGCTAGTGTGCACGAGACATCGAACATATCTTGTAATCCACTGCCATCCATTATACATCCAATTGCACCCATGTACGACATTAATAAATGGAAGCCCCAAGTCGAACTATCACAGAGCCACATCACTATTTGATCCAGAGGGCGACAATTTTTCTTGCTTTTATATATAGCGGCTGATCAAACGTTACAAAGCAGCTCTTTTGGCGTTGTTCCACACATTTAACAAACGTAGGCACAACGCTAAAAGAAGGAATTCGCACCCTGAACTGTCACCGGGAAGAGACTGGGACGGACCGTTTCGTCCTTTTTAGGATTCATCAGCCAGCCAAACTCCACCGATGACAAACTCAGAAGGTGCGAAAGGGTATGATACCGGGGGAGGTTTCTCTAAAACGTAGAGAACCAAATTAAACGATCGAATTACATAGAAAGTAGATTCCCTAGACGAATTGCGGAAAATGTGCGCTACGACTATTGTTTGGTTTTTTGCATGTATCTTTGCGTAGGAATGAGCAAATTTTAAAATTAGGTACTCCCTGAACGTAGAATTTGATTTTCTAGAACTTTCTTATCTTTTATTTTTTATTTGAAATAGCCGTTTTCGGGTCACAGACGTTTGAAAGTGAGCGTAACGCACTTTTCAGCCGAAACGGAAAAATTTGCTCATCTTTGACTACTGATTATGACCAAACCTGAAATGTTTCAGGAGATCACGCAGAATTTAATGCTCTTTAATTTTGGTAAGAGTGATATTTTCTGTACGATGTATCCATTAGATGTTATAAGGCAAAAACTGAAAAAAGTGCCAACATTTCGCGGTTTTTTGGTTCCCAAAAATTTAGCTCACCTCAGAAACCGTCGCAAACTCATATTACTGTTATTTGGGATGCCCAAAGTGAAATAAAATAATTTCCAGATTTTTACGAATTAATGGAAACCAAAAGTCGAATTTGACTGGGCTATTTTTCGAGCCTGCAGGACTTCTTCAAAGATATACACTTCAATGTTTCAGAGGCTAAACGAGAAAAAGGGAGATTGGATGGCCAGTCCGATAAACGTCCGGGAAATAAACTCGGTAGTCATTTGAGAGCAGGATAACCTTAGGCCCGTCTGAGGGAAAAAAGTCCAGGTTAATTCTCCTTACTGATTGAGCTAGAAACTTTAGCCCGCAGTGTAGTACCTTTATGCCAGCGGGCCCACATATAAAAGAATAGTTCAGCAATTTCACTATCTACTATATTTAATAGAAAATATCATAAAATAGTTTGATAAGGTCTCATTCATCTTTGAAAGACCAAACAAGAATAATAATGTTGGTTGTTGTTCTTCAGTCATCGTATTTCTGGAACACTGTCAGTCCCGGTCTCTTCAATATTTCCTTTAAGGAAGTTCTACAAAGTGCGAGAAAGTCAAAAGCACTTTTAAGAAGTTATTTAATTAAAAGAAAAAAAATTTTTTTACAGAATGAAATTAACAAATAAATTCTGCTAGATTCTCTTCGATTGACGGCAAAAGATTGTTAAACAAAATTTGATTATTAACCAATATTAAAAAAATATGCATAATTTTATTTATGCACTTTTATATTGGGTAACATAAAATTGTGCGGGTTTTTGAAAATCCCAAAAAGTTGTTCGAGTTTCAATAACCAATTGATAACATCTTTTTCAAACTTAAGAATTTATTAGAAAAAATATTTAGAATTTGAAATTTTCAAAACACGACAGTTCTATCTAGAAAACATCAAAACTCAATGTCGTATTTAAACTGATCCATTATTATGAAAATAATATAAATTAATTTAATATAAATTTCTAAAAAAATAATATAAATTAATTTTGTTTGGACTTATTCGACTGAAAAATGAACGTGAATGAAATCACGTTTTTATTGTTAGATTATTAAGGTTTTGTTTTCTTGTTTTAATATTGTTATTTACAATGGAGTTTTTAAGTTTTAGGAAAGGGAGAGGTTTTTCTCTCTTCCGTAAGAGTTCTATTAGTTATCTTGATAAAGTCTTGAAATAAAGACGAAATATTGATGTCAGTAGCAGTTGGAGTTTATTTTCATTATAATGGATCAGTTTAAATACGACAATCCTAATTACTTTTTCAAGCATCACCTTTTCAAGTGATAGATTGGAAATAAAGTGAATCAAAAAATCATTAACAATAACATATTAATGTTAGCAGATTATTTTTGATTAAGTTAAGGAAGAGTTAACTTTAGTGTCGAAAAACTGCTACTCTTTGAGAGGATACCTGTAGTTCTAGACATTATACTTCTGCGAAGGTTAGTTTTTTTTTCCCCTTGATTAGCTGGTTTGAGCAATTTTCTTTTTTATGTTGGTGCTCTTAGTACTTTGGATTTGATTGCAATTTGAAAAACAATGGCTCTTCTTAGGGAAAAGGTGGCGGCTTTTCTGTTACCCTGATCAAAACATCAAGCAATAATAAGCTTAATTTTTAATAATAAAATAATAATTTATTTGCCTTACAAAAGTTTGATAATATATAATAGATATGAGTGTGACGTCCCTGTGCCTTAAGGGTAGTCCCGTCGAGAAGGCAGGCAGGGAGTCAATTACAGGCAAGAAAAAATAAAATAAAATAAAATAAAATACAAAAAGCATTACTGGTTACATATAATGGAGAAAACAAAACAGAGCATAACACAAAAACATTGAAACTAATAAATATAATGGCGATAAAAGGAACAGTTAATCTGTAATAAAAATGTGAAAAAGAATTACACAATTGTGGAGTTTAGATCTATTGATATATGTAATCTTCGTAAAATAACTAAGATAATGAAATATATAATTAAAAAATGTCATATAATTCGTGAACAGAAATTTTCGGATAAGAGGGTAAGCCTAGCCCAAATAGATGGAAAGTAAAGAGAATAGAAAGAGAAATAGCGAAATGAGGAAGAGGAGAGGAAAGGTTTGAAGATATCTGATGAAGGTAGACGGGCGACTTGACAACGGATAGATTAGGAATTAACTTATGGATTGGAGAGAAGAGAAGGTAAGAATGATAATTGTAAAATTGTGAAAGGTTATGTTAGTGTAGGCAGATGATGTTTTAGTTTTCTTTTGAACTGTTTTAAATTGGGACTTTCACGAATATTGGGGGGAATTTTATTCCACAGAGAAGGAGCAGAGTAGCTAACAGCTCTTTTTTGATAATTTGATGCTAATCTTGGAGTAAATAGAGTTGAGGAGTTTCTTGTATTGTAAAGATGTGACTGGGGCTTAGTAGGTAGTGTGATAGAAGAAGAGATATTTTTATTAAGTAATTTGTAGGTGAAGAGACCTAACTGTAGGTTATAGAGGTCATGGAAGGTTAATGATAGGTAATTAATGAAACAACGTTGTTTTATTGGTAATTTCGTTTGTACTATGTCATAGTAAAAGACCTAAAACAATAAAAAATCATTTCTTTAATTAATTTATATTACTTCATATTTCAAAATACAGTAATACTAATTTTGTATAATAATCTAATTGTAGGCCTATTTACACTTTGTTTCGTATAATCAGGATATTTTCATCTATATTTGATTTATCCGAACTATTTGATTATCCGAGTGAACCTTGGTCCCAGTTGGTTCGGATAATCTATGTTCTACTAAAGTTACATTTAACAATTATTGTTGTTGCTTTATCAACAACACTTCAACATTTGTTTTACTTAAAAATATACTTAAAATGTTGACAAAAAACAAATTATTTCTGTTTACATTTTAAGAATTTTTTTTTCTTAAAAAAAAAGTAATTTAATATTTATAAAAATTGTATTTTAATAAGAAATAATGAGCCGCGCCAGCATGGTCGAGCGGTCTCAGGCGTCGGTCTGCCGTGAGGCCAGTGTGCTGGCGTCCGGGTTCAAATCCCGGTTGTGAGCATGGATGTTTCAATTTCCTTTCCTGTGTTGTAAAGCCTCTTCTTTACTTTGTCTGTGGTCTGACGTCATTCCGTAATGGCGTCCTAGAGAAGGCAACGGGAATCCACTCTAGTATCTGTTCCCAAGAATAAGTTACGGTTTCTCCTAGGGGTCGCCCTTCGGGGGTCACTAGGGTCCGTGAACTTTCAACCAATCTTCGGATTGAATTACTGTGTATGTAAGAAATAATGAGCAAAATTGTATAATTTCAACAAATCCATAACTAAGTTACTACTATAAAGAGAAAATAGTTAACATTTGTAATTCAGAACTTTACTTTTGTTTATTTTGAGATATAACTTTAACTTACTGTAAAGAAAAAAATAAAGAGTCAAAGTAACTTTTTAATTGCTCTGCTAGATATAATTTAAATTGAACTAAATTAAATTGACAACCAACAATCAGTTAAGTCGAAAATTGTTACTGATTCTGTTAATTTGCTATGTTTTACTTTTAATTTCTATTTTTTGAATTTTCTTCTAAATAGACACTGTTGTAATACAAATACAATGGCCCCGTAAAGATGTCCAAAGTAAGTAATGTTCATTGTCCTTATCTTTTTTATTACATTCATTTTTTTAGCAAAAATTTTCATTGAATTTGGTTTTATTTATTAGAAGATTATTTCATACAATATTAACTAAGTAATTGAGAGTGGGAGAATTGCAAGCAATGCTACTCAGTTGCAAACAATGCTACTTATCTAAATATCGTGTTTGAATTATAGTTAATTGTTGCTGCAGTGTTGTAACAGATATACGAACTTAAGTTCTCTACTTCGACGTGAAGAACATTTAACAACTGAATAAACTGCTATTTTTACTTGCAAATAAAAGTTTAATATGTGTGAACGTAATTCTCATTCTACACTGTTCTCTCGAGCCTGCCTAGAAGATCTGGCCGAACTGACTTCATACGCGAGCTTGACGCTCGTCCTCGGTCTCTTTGAGTTTTGCGGCATATTTTCTTCTCGCCTGAAAAGCTTTTTTTGATAACTGAGATCGACTTTGAGGCTATTTAGGATATTCTGGTAGTTTGTTTCGAAAACTGCTTTGCTATAATTTAACGGCTCAGGCGAAATCATTTTCGATTTTCGTAAGCGCCGTTGCCATTTTCCTCCAGAGGAAGCCACTAGGAATCTTAAGAAAAGAAACGAAGACACATTTAGCTGGAATAAACATTTGAATGCTGTAGTTGGCTAAATTAATTATCAATATTCAAAAGGAAGATGTATTGGTTGTATGTTTATAATAACAACATATATGTACAATATAATTATATTTATATTATATCAGATTAATACACTGTTACATCAAGATGTTGATGTAGTCAAAGTTTTATCAATCATATATGTATTACGATGTTAGATAACTAATCAAACATTAAAGATTTTTCATTGATAGAAGAATAGCATGTATGAAAAGTGAGTGCATTTTTTTAATGTTGATTTTTGAGGATAAATGGGAAAGTATGAAAAAAACTCTTTTCTAAATCTAATTTTATTATTAAGATCAGCGTTAACAACAATCCTAATCAGAATCAATTCTTTTCCTGAATTTAAAAAGTCAGATATATTTTATTGATTGCATATTTAAAATAATAACCTCTTTATATTTGCAATATATTTATATTTGTAATATATGTATTTTTATAATAGAATTAAGATCATCAGGATTTTTTTCTCTCTTGTTAGACACTTTTTCTTGTGTTTCTTATATCTTCCTTAATTTCTTTTCTCTAGCATTCCTTCTTTGTGTCATTGAAATGTATGAATGAATGAGTGAAAGAAAGTTGAGTTGTCTTATCATCTCATTGAATGTCTTCATAATATAATTTTGAATAATTTTTTTTCAAAATAAATACTAAATTTTCGTTTTATTTAAAATATTGCAATTTAATATTATAATAAAATAAATATATATTATTATACATAATAAAATATTAATATAAAACTTTATTTAAAAACAATTGAAATAACTTATGTTACTTATATTAATTATTGTTGTTATTATTTTGTAAAAGTTTCAAACCAAGGGTTTCTCCAGCAAAGACAACATGGCGGGCCAAGGACCAAAGCACATATTGCCAACTGTAAAAAACAAAGTGTCCAGGAATGGTTAGGCATGTGTGGCTGTGTCCATAAATTTCCTAACTATGCGTGGTATGTTGATTATCACAGCCTTCTGGAGTTGTGCATATATGTTTTTGTGAAGTCCTAGTGTGCTGAGGCTGTGGTGCAATGTGTGAGGTACCAGACCAGAGGCGGACAGGACGATGGGTACAACACGTACTCGGTCCTGCCTCCACTGCTTCTGGAGCTCGTGTGCTATGTCTGTGTATTTACTAATCTTGTCTGCATGAGTTTTATTATTATTATTATTATTATTATTATTAAAACATTTTAATATAATAATTTTTAATTTAATAAAAGAAACTGCATATTAATTTTCGATATTTTAGCCTGGAAGTCAC
The DNA here is from genome assembly GCA_023159025.1 of Thereuonema tuberculata. Taxonomy (NCBI): domain Eukaryota; kingdom Metazoa; phylum Arthropoda; class Chilopoda; order Scutigeromorpha; family Scutigeridae; genus Thereuonema; species Thereuonema tuberculata. Next base: position 17,605,051 of record JAFIDM010009631.1, on the reverse strand, counting down.
TTCACAATTTGGTCATCTTATGATACGAGATTGACACACACTATGGGTCTTTGATTACTACTATCTGCCCGATTAATTAAAAATGAAACAGTTTCTAAGATTTAAAGAGGATGTTCTTCTGAAATAATAAGAATTACACGACAATTAAAAGAATGATTCACTCCTAACTAGAGACATGAACAATGGCCAAATGCAGCGAAGTGGATTTATAACTACAGACAATTAACTTTCAGTTTAACGTCTATGGATAAGTAAATCTGTTGCTAAGAAATTTAATTGAACTTCAATTAAACTAGTTTGGTTTTCATTCTAAATAGGATTTAGAAGAATGCAGTTGAGCCCGTCAAACTGTGCATTATTGTTGAGAAAATTACGTCAAGTATTTTGCTATAGTTCGGCTTCTCACACATATTTCTTCCTCTTTAACCTCCCGGACGCACACTTCTCAACAAAATAAACATTTCATTCGTCAATAATTAAGAATTTACTGTAATCGTTCAGATTTCTATAGACAATTTGTTAACAATGATGAATTTATCATGAATTCATTCCTTCTTTCTGCAGCATTGGATGTTGATCATCAAAATTCACAGTCGCAGTGATCTAATACAAAGAAATTATGATATTTCTCAATGTCATTTATCTTCACCTAACAATGATGTACAGGAATCTGAAGTCAACTACAAATCAAAATCGGAATTAACACTAAAACCAATCAAGTAATACTGACATTCAAATGTGTAACAAATTCACAAAAATATAGTAGTTCGTTCATTACACAGTACAACAAAAAAATGCCGAACCTTGAAACTATGAAATACTTATGTTGTTGTGTGCGCTGAATTCGAAAATGAAATGAATTTTTCGCATCACGTGAGGTTTTTTTTCAGTGATGCAATCCCGCTTTCTGCTAATACTCACCGGGTGGGCACTCCAGCGCGGTCTGATTATAAAGATAAGATAAAATTTCAGACAGACGCTAATGGAAGTTAACGGTTATATGACAGATTTCCTGTTTACATTCCGAAATGTATATCGTTACTCCACTGCTAAATATATATTAGTATCAATAAAATTCAGACAGTGTAGTGACTTATTATTGTGCAGAACGTTTTCACATAAAGTTGTGTGTTCACATTTACTGGAGTTCAGATGTTAATTTTGTGGTTGTGATTTTAAAAGTGAGAAGTACATTAAACAGACTTTTAGTTTGTAAAAACTCATACAAAGTGGCAATTAACAGCAACGATGCCGCGTCAGTGCGTAAATTCTCCGAATGTATTTTGCTATGTGTGTGGTGAATTCACTACAAAATCGCAAAGAGAAAATATTACTCCTACGATTAAGAAAGCATATGAATAGCACTTTAACTCTAAAGTAGATAAGTACAAAAGTTTTGCACCTAAATATTGTTGTAGCGGATGTTCTCGTAATTTGAGAGGCTGGTTAAATGACACTCGCTTTTCTATGCCGTTTGCTGTTCCTGTGATATGGACAGAGCAGAAGGACCACCTCTTGGACTATTATTTCTATTTAACCAAACTTTCTGGTTTCTCATCAAAAAACAAACAGTGTAAAATCAAAGACGGGAAATCTAGCAGGATCCTATGTTCGAGGAAAAACTCACCGAAACAGAAAATGTGGCATGGTGTGTGTTCAATGACCTATGTTCGAAATTCCTTGGAAATTACAGAGTAAATAACTATATTGAAGTTGTGGAAAATTTGTTAAGGGCATACGAGGTAATGGGCTGCAATATGTCCCTTAAAATTCATTTCCTGCACTCCCATCTTAACTTCTTTCCACCGAACCTGGGAATGATCAGCGACGAGCACGGAGAAAGGTTTCACCAGCAAATATCCCAAATGGAAAGGCGATATGCAGGAAAATGGTCTCCTAACATGCTTTCTGTCTACTGTTGGTTTCTTGTTTCTCATCAAGTGGTTTAATATGAGAAGATTTATTGTAAGATTTGCATAAACGCCGATGTAATGAGAACAAAGATCGATAACGCCTGCTTCGTTCCAATAATATGACATCCAGTGAAGCCAATGATTCATGAACTTGCAATGGAAATATTACCAATAGTATTCTCACACCATTATTAGAGTATGATCGCTTACTGCTGGAATGTCTTCGGATTGATCCGATATTGAGCGTAGGAGAGTTTTCTGAATGCAGTTAGTTTCTACCTAACGTTTTACTGTTAGCTCTGTGAGTACCCAAATTCTTTCCCAAGAATAAAAGGTAGTTGAAAGGTAAAGCTACATTTTAGCTACAAAAGTAGTCCAATTTTGTAAAAACCTAATATTTTAGATCTGAGATACGTTAATGATGATGTGATGCTGATGGATGGTCATGTAATTCTGTAGTTACACAGCGGTAAGTAAACAAAATAAGTTTTTTTTTGTGTGTAATTCTAATACTTACTTTACTGATTTTTTATAGATGTCCTACTTCGTTAATATTTTTTGTAATTGATTTTAAATAAATGAAGTTCCTCACACTTTTGCTTTAATTTTATTAGATGCGTTTTAATGTTTAATACTTCTTACTATCTATTCATTATATTTCAGGATACTGATTGCCTTGTCTGTTACGGATTGCCTTTATTTGTAAAGGCCGCATTGCGCTAGAAATGTCCCAAGGTTCCTAAAACTTTTCTCAGCAGAATCACTTAATCTATTCTGATACCATTGTTCTCCTGCTGTAATTCTTAAAAAAAATATAATTGTAATGAATTGTTTGTAATAAAAGAATAACACATTAATATATGAAGTGTTTGATGTGTGAAACATTAATTTTACATTTTTATTCTACAATAAGAAAAAAACACCTAATCTATAGAGAAGGTCCAAATATTGGCTATCACTTTTATTTTATGAATTTCTTCAAGAAAAAAATTAAGATAATTAAATTGTACCAGTTTACTTAATACCGAAAATGAGTCTACTTTATGATAAAAGGTTGAAATGAACAAAAAAAAAAAAGAAAATTCCATACATTTTTCTGTTCTTTTTAAGATACAGAAATCTGGTTTTTGAAATTGTGGTCCAAATACGGACCAACAAAAATTTACTATAAAACTCGATTTTTTTAAAAAAAAAACTGAAAAAATGCTGAAACAATGAAATTAAATGTTAATCTTCTATTTCCAAAGTCACAAATATAAACTTCTTTTCAGTGCCTGCACAATCACTGTAGGTCATATAAAAACACTGAATACATTTGACCCATATTTCCCTCCCCGTGTGGAATTTCTAGATCATCTTCTGGTAGATTGAGTTTGCAAACTTTATTTTATCCTTTCGATTATCCTTTGTAATGTTTTCGAGTATTTCTGGGCATTCTGAAAAGACGAGATCATAGATCAATTGGTTTTTCTTTGCTCCAAATAAATAAAAAGATCTAAATATGAATTTAGATCTATTTAGACTCTTAGGTAGCCTGAATTTAGACCATTTGGTAAGAAACATTAAGATCGGTTCCCGCCATTACCACGTGGCTCTATGCAATAAATAAACTATGCCAGAACAAGTTTATAATGCTAGTAATGTCATGCATTTTACAAATTAGCTTTTGATTCAATACAATTTGATTAATAAAAATAACAAAACGTACCTGTGAAATGGTTGAAGATCATGAAATAGGTTGATTGACACTTATCATCACACTATCTCTGAATAACTTAGACTATAGGTGATCAACTGTTGCACTCATTTTTCTTTGTTACTCAGACACATTTTCACATTATTTCTCAACGGATCTTCACCAACTTTGGCACGGAGGTTCACATGCATCCCAGAATAACGGATGAACAACGAAAACCCGGATCCGGACTAAGGGGTGTTTTTAACGTGCGTAACGTGTCTGTCGAATTGAGGCCGAACACACTTAAAACTTGAAAAAAAATTTTATACAAAAATTAAAAAGTTCCAAACATGTTTCGATAGAACTACAGAAGTCTATGTTTCTCAATGCAATACAATAAAACTCAGAACAGAGATTATATAATGTTGTACAATCATATTAATTGTTAACATAAGGAGAAGGCCTAGAAATATCATTTTAATTTTTAAGTGTGTTCAACCTCAATTCGACAGACACATTACGCACATTAAAAACAAATGATATATGTAGGCCTTCTCCTTATGTTAACAATCAATATGATTGTACAGCATTATATAATCTCTGTCCTGAGTTTTATTGTATTGTAATTTGAAAGATAGACTTCTGTAATTCTATCGAAACATATTTGTAACTTTTTAATGTTTGTATAAAATTTTTTACTTTTTAAAATTTTTTATTTTGGCTAGCCTTTCGGCATTTTAGTATTGTGCATTGCTATCATTTATTTACAAAGTTTTATACATAACTATTTTTGTATATATACAGTGATACCTCGGATCACGAACGTCTCGGTCTACGAACAAATCGGTTCACGAACACCATTTGCGAACAAATTTTGTTTCTCTTCACGAACGATGCTTCGGTTCATGAACATGCACGCACGGAGCTCATGAAGCGCACGTGATTTGCAGCGCACAAAATCCTGCGCACAGCCCCCCCCCCCCCCACAGCAACCACGCTCGCCTGGCACGCGCGGTCGCTATAAATCCCGACAACAACTGTTGATATTTTTTCTTTATTTAATTAAATTTATCGATTATTATGACTCCAAAAAAGCAGTGGAAATTTTAAATGATAACGTAATGACCTTTTTTCGCAAAATTCTCATGCAAAGAAAAAGCCAAATTTCTCTGGATCGTTATCTTATGCAGTTCCCAACTGCCTCTCCTTCGAAGCAGTAATCTTCCCCCCCCCCCCCCCTCTCCACTTCCTCCATTCCCGTGTGCCAGCAATTATCAACCACAAAGGTAAATTGTATATGTAAGGTAAAGTTAGTTTTATTTTGGTAATTAAGCTGCTTTCTTTTAATATTACTGTTATTTTTATTTCCTTTCGGTATTATTCTCACATTTATATGAAGATTTAATTTATAAAGCCATAACATGTTTAAAAAAATTTTCTAGGACAAAAAACATATTATTTGGATTTACATTAATTGCAATGGGAAAAACTGATTCGGATCACGAACTTTTCGGTTCACGAACAGGGTCAAGGAACGGATTATGTTCGTGAACCGAGGTTTCACTGTATATATATTGTGGTGGTGTTTTCGGTCACTAGTTCGAGTGAGAGCTCTAACTGAACTTGTTTATTCTGAACATCAGGGTTTTAAATAACCTTATTTACAGGGGCTGTGATTGGTTGGCGTGCTTTTACAATTGATTGGGGGATTTCAAACACACGTCGTTAACTGACTTTTAACTGAATCTTTAAATTATAACGAATCAGAGGGAAAGTACGCCAACGGGAAAATTTGAAAATAAACAAACAGAATTAACGGTTAACAATAGAATTTGAATGTACAATAGATTACTAAAAAATATATATATAAAGATAAATAGAATAAATGGATAAATATGAATATATAAAAATCAATACAACTATAAAAATCATTACAATGTACACACACACTGTTGGCAATTAAAAGTACAACACTATGAAAGACAAGACTTATCAAAGCCATATTTATTTTACAGATAACTTATGATACAAGGGTGAAATGATTACAATTACAGTTCGGTGCGACTTGCGGAACGTAAAGAAATCAGTATCTGTTGTAGCCACAATGGGAGGCAATAATGTTTGGTAGACGGCCGGGCATAGTCAAGAAGAGATTGAGTTTATGGTCTATGCGATTTCGACACGGTGCCAAAGTTCATCTGCTGTAGGCGTGGGTGGTCTGTGGTGTACCAGTCATTGTGCGACCATGCAACAGATGTATTCAATAGGCCACAGATCCGGTGAACGCGCGGGCCATTATAGAAATTGAAATCGAATGCAGGATTGTTGGACGTTGTGAGCCAGCTGTGGTGGCGCATTGTTCTTTGGTAAGTAGCCCCAGACAGGCCCTGAAGATAAGGGACAACAACAGGCTCCAATAATTCAGAGATGTAACGGTGGTTCTTCAATGTACCCGGAATGCGTACTAGGCGCGAACGGGACTGAAATCTAATGGCACCCTATACCATAACGCCAGATGCATCATGGTGCTGCAGACAGAAGCGGGATTTGTTGGAGCAATATCATGACATTCGTCCCTCCAAGCTCGACATTCTAGACACCAATGTAGCCGCAGACGCCTGTTGTATACAGTCAAAGATAGCATAAGCAATGGGCACCTTGCGAATTCCCTGATGTTGCAGACGAACCGTATGTGAGGATTGTGGTTGCTGTGCAACACACCCTAATTCTTGAGCTAGGGTTTATGATGTGGCTGTACGATCCGACATAGCCATACAAGATGTCTGTCCTCTCATTCGGTGGTGTGACGGGGCCGTTGGGATCTTTCACGTCGGTGAGTTCGTCCCTCCTAGACTCACCGATTCCGTATTCGCATCAGTGTGGCTGCGCTTCGTCTAACACGAGCACCAATTTCTCGAAAGAATAATCCGCGTTCTTGATATGCCACAATTATCCCGCGATCAAAGTCAGAAACCTGCTGGTATCGCTTCGGTATTCTTCTACGAGGCAGACACAAGCCGTTTGTGCACAAGAAAGGCGAGCAAACAAAATTCTAATACTGCACAGCGGCTCTCTGTTCTCCTTTCTTATAGTGCTTCCAGGGGATGTTACTGGCTCATATTATTTGCTTATGTGCTGCTGCTAATCATTTACATGTGCTCCCATGATCTACACATCATGCAAATTTTGAGTCGATCGGATGTGTCCTTCTTGGTGTTGCACTTTTAAGGGCCGGCAGTGTATATGTTAGACCATTATTACTAATTTTCGCTACTTTGCACGTATCTGAAATTATTTGTTTTTAGTTGAACAATTCTTGTTTAATCCTGCGACAACTGTTCCATGTTTGTTTGAGAAATAATAAAGAGATGCAGAAAGAAGAGGTTTTTAATAAGTGATTGCTTTAAGGTGACTTAAAAATTGCAGAATTATACTTTCGATAGAAGTTTTTTCGAGTATCATTCGTCTCTGGAAAAATCTAAAAGACAGTCGGGTAGTTCCTTAATATATGTGAAAACAATAACAAAAGCGGAAATTCTCAGAATTCATATTTCTTCTTCAGATCTCTTCTTCTTAACATAATTTTAAATAAAAATTCTTCTACACTTCATAATATATTATAAAATTTATTTAATACTAAACGAAGTGTAGAAGAAGTTTTATTTAAAAGTCTCAGAATGGTTTAAAAGTCGTAGTTCCGAGTACCTGTCATTCGTCGCTGTGCTAAAACAAATTTTCATTTAGCGAAATGAAAAAGCTAGATTGAAGATTTTGGGAGAGAACCAAATGTTACCTCTTCGCAATTAGCAACTAAGCTTACAAGGCTTCGACTGTTATCTATGGTATGTAGAACTGAAGAATCGGCGGCTCTTCTAGGACTATTGTATATTGCCTGTAGGTTAAAAATAAACGAGTGGTAGGTCAGAGATATCGAAAACAATATATTCTGCGTTTGAAGCAACAATTATTAGAGAACAATTGAAGAACGAAATGGGTCTAATAGTGGTAAAGCCAAAACCAAGCAATTATCCCAGCTACATGGAAAGACTTCATTTAGGATTTTCAGAAATGCCAATCAAAGTTCATTAATAACAAGAAATAATGAGGAACTAATCCGTAGACTTATTATGAATTTTAAAACAATATCAAGTACAGATAATATCAATTTAAAGGCTATGTAATGACTCACAACAGAAACTAAGCAACTATACATGAAATCATCAAATTTTGCATATTATCTATTTGACAGTCATCAGAAGAGACATGGAATAAAGAGCAAACAAAATTTCAAGAAAGTTTTACAAGAAAAAAAAACCCAGAAAAATCGCAACAAACGAAGATTTGTTATCGATGTTTCTAGTCTGATCCAACTATTTCTTCATAAAGAAGAAAACTGGAAATATATTCTCTTCTGAGCAATTCTACAACTAAAGAACCCTCCAGGCATATGAAGCATATGATAACAGTACAGTAATCATTTTTCAATGATAATTTTATTCTACAAAGAAACATTAAATATTTTTAGATACAAATAAAGAAAACAAAACATACTGAAAAAAAGAACATCCTCCTTATTGAATTCAACACTTCAAAGACTGGATTGTCCAGTTTAGCAGTACCATTTTAAATGATACAAAATTAAGTTTATAATATTTTAATTTGAATTAATAATTGTATTACAGTGCAACTTGGATAATTCAAAGCTGAAGGGACCACTACAAAACTTCGAATTATCCAAAACTTCGAATTAAACAAGTTACATCTTTTAACTTTAATTTCAGGTCCACTGAATGCTTGAAAAGATTATTCTGTCAATAAGTAAATATTTATTCAGAAAGATCATGGTATGAAAGACTATATGTAACAAAATAAGATTTATATTACGTCAGCTAAAGTACAATTACATTCAATACAGAAAATTATAGTTTTTCAAAAAAATTTGCAATGTCTGATTGTTTTGTAGAATTCAGTTGCTTAAGGTTAGCAAAATCATCAAGCATGTTTAGTGAACGGAAAACAGCTTCACTTACGTTGGTTTGTCCTTCAATGTACCGACGAAATTCGGCGCTATCCCGTACTCGTTGGCGAGTTGGCATTTCTTCTTCACAATTTTCCACCTCGCGAATGACGGCGATATTTTCAGCGAACATTAAATTCTTGTACCCGCGTGGTTTACTAAAAGACATGGTGGCACTGACAGCAGGAAGCTCGAATGGCGTCTGAAGCGTCACGTGTCGAACAGTGGCGGGAAGGGGATTTCAGTTGTCATGTGTCGAATTTCTTAACGATGAAACGCCGAAAAATCGTTTATAAAAACTTCGAATTAAGGAAGTTGAACTTCGAATTATCCACGATTTTTTAACATTGATTTAATAAGAAATTCAAGGGACTAAGAGAAATCTTCGAATTAGCCACGATTTCGAATTAAAGACGTTCGAATTATCCAAGTTGCACTGTACTTACTGTACGTTTTTTGCAGTAAGAAATTACATATTGAAATTAAAATTCTCAATTACGTTAAAGAGATTCTGAAATAAAAGAATAATTGCAATAAGTATTCTGTAACAATTAAACAACCAAATAACAATTCGTTGCTATAAAGTCTTTTATTCATGCTTGCAATCATAATGCAGAGGTAGATATTATATTTGGAAAACTATGGTCCTCCTGAAAGCAGAAGATGTATGGGACATACCTTCCTCATATTTATAAATTTTCGGAAATTTCAGTAAATTTGTATATTACAAAGTAAGTAAGTAACTTTAACTTGTACTGTTAAATTTCTGTCAATTATTAGTTAAGTGTGAACGGCCTTGAGGGAATCCCCTCTCAAATCAGCATTAAAGAGAATGGACGGGAAATAGAATTTCAGTTTCATTTTGTAATAGTGAGAAACGTTATTAAATACTGAAATAGTATGTATTAAAAGTTACGAAAAGAAATTTTGTGAAATTGTGATAATTTTTTTTCTGTCTTGTTTTTCTACGTATTTCACTCCAATTAAACCCAGATAATCGACACAGTAGCTTCTTCCAAGAAGAAAGGAATAATTAAATAATTAAAGGAATTTATTAATTAAAGGAATAATTAAATGAATGTAATAATTAAAGGAATAATTAAATAATTAAAGGAATTTAGTAATTAAAGGAATAATTAAATAATTAAATTCTTGAAATTTCGCAACATTATAGTTGCTTAATTATTCCGTTCTTTTTTCTTTCTTCTTCTATACAAAGAGAGAATCAGAAGAGAACGGGAACTTCTGCAAAATAAGAGTCCTTTTGCCGGCGAGGCAGCGGTGTTGAAACTGGTGCTGTTCGATCCATCGCTCCAGGAATAGTTGTGCTCGCTCTGCGCCTTGGATTCTAAAACCATTGAACGAACGTGGTGTTGATGCAGCGATCACGAATTTTCTGACATAGCTAGAATCTGATAATAACCGCACATTCAGATATACTGTGGATTGTAAAAACAATCGTCAATAATTGGATACCTTGCTGCAAAGTAGAAAAGGTAGTTCCACAACAGACTCTCTCTCAAACATCTTCCGCAAGATTAAAGCGAAGAGGTAAGGCTACCCTTCTTGAATTGTTGTAAAAACAGAGAAATATTAACAATGTATTCGTTTAAAAGTTTGCTGTTCAGTTTTGGTAAATGCATATTTTGTCTCTGCAAGATTTTGTGTTGATAGAGTTCAGCAAAACTGAAAATATGTTTTAAATTATATTTTTTGATAAAAAAGGTTTTAAATGAATACATAAGCTTAAAGTTAAACTTATCAGAGCAACATATAAGGGCGCCGCCATCTTGAAAGCGACATCGGGAAAAGCGTCTTTAGATTACAATATCCGACCACGTATACAATATCCGACCAATGTCCAAACATTCAGAGTTTTCTATTAAGCTTCCCAAATTCATGTAATTTTAATAAATTAGAAGCTTGTGTAACTGCTGATTTGTAATTAGTAAGTTTGAGTGAATTTTCTAGAGAGATTTGTTAATTGAGGGTACATAAAGATTCAAAGGGTAACTTCCCCCAACAATTTACCATATCAAGACTTGAATTTCAGAAAGTTCAAATAATGGTTGTTTTGAGCCCTTCATTTTTTTACATTGGTTTATTGATTGCAGACAAAGTTTATTTTTGGAAGTGACATTTAATTAAAAGGTAGCAATGGAGCATTATTAGGGAATGAAATTTTGAATGGCGTTTTTTAATTCAAGAGAAGCTTTTTCGATTGAACAAATACTACTGTGACTAAATCTAATATAATGAGATTAGAAAGGCGTGAAATTGATTTTTTGGTATGTCTGGTCGCTTCCTCCGTTGTTGAAAAGTGACAGAAAAATGCTTTATTTTTAAAAAACTTGACAGAACGACAGAATTTCTCCTTTCATGGATAATATTTTTTCTATCTAGCCTTTGAATCAAAAATAATTGTTCTGTATGTTGATTCCGAGATATTCTGATTTAGTATATCAATGAAAACAATAATGAGATAAACATTTCAGAAGATAGAAATAGCACTTATGGATTAAGTACAACTGAATCCAATTAACTTTTAACATGAGCTCATACTAATACTACTGTATTTAGGGAAATCTGCGTTTAATGTTAGAGTTTAGTCTATTAAGTATAAATATCTTCAGTGCACTTTTCTAGTTTTGTTATCAACTTTTATTTTCTCGATGGCCAAGACTAATATAATGTCATCTTGGGACCTTAAGTAAATTTATAATCAATAAAAAAATAAAATGAAAATGTCACATTTAAGCATTTACACATTTTTACTTAGTATTAATAAATAAATAAGTACTTGCATTAAGTGATTACAGATTTACCTTTACATTCTATCGATTTTTTGATATTCTGGATAGGGTCGGAATTTATATCTTTGTAGCTGATTATATATTTAATGATTTTATCAACAATACGTTGACAAGATAGATATAGCATATTTAAAATCAAGTCGAAAGAAATTTCCTGGTAGGTATTTACGTAAAATAACAAATGAAAGATGTGAAATTTCCTCTATGAAAACGATTTTATTTTGCTCTGCAAGATGGCTAACTCACTACTGTTATAACAACCGCGAATCTATATAAAGATTTGTCACCGAAAGTTACAAGATTTAATAGTTGCACCACTTTTCTTCCGAGATATTTATATTGTTTACTGCAGTCAGTCTGGAGATCGAAGTGAATTTTTAATTTTATTGTATTTCTTATTCTCATAAACTTAGAATCTTACTGAAAACTGTGAAGTGCATTTTCTGTTCTGGATGGTTATCCAGAATGTAGTGATACGCCATTTTGTTCATATTAGCTCTACTCAGCCGTAGGTAGCCAGTACATATTAGTTCAGTTATTGCTGAAAATGTGGACTTCGAATTATCACTCTAGAAATCTAATAGTATTCACCGTAACTGAAAACTAGTTATCTTAGAAGCCTTATCCTGCATTATCCTGGGAAATGATTGTACTGAATCTAGGCTCCTTATACAGGGTAGTCCAGGAAAGTTTTACCTCGTTAGATATTTCATAATTAAGGATTGATGAAGACTTTGATGACAGATTATGGAGGAAATCATGTGTTTCTCTGCCTACAATTTTTATTTAGGTTGGCCCAAATTATCAAATATTGAAGTATGCAAATTAAGTTAAACCACTACCTAGTAGGAAATGTCACGAGGTTCGCAGATTAATCTATATACTTTCTGTTAATGGATAATAAAATGGTAGCTCCCAAGTTGGCCAACACCAGCTATTGCATGCCAGGACGGCTTCAAATCCAATACATGAGTGTGTAGACATGGTGAAATGTTATTGTTCCAGCTAGCAAAACATGCTTTTTACAATCACTTACAAGCAGCAAGGCAATCGGATATCAATTTTATCTCACCAATATCTCACCAATCAGTCCTCCGTGTTTTCAGAGCTCACCAGTTTCATCCGTATCACAGGCACTGCTCTCATGGATTGGAAGAGCAGGATTAGTAATTTAATGATTTAAGAATTTAAAACATTCAGGAATAATAAAATATATTCTGTTTTAATTATTCACCAGAGATGATGTGGTAAATCTCGCACAACATTCATTACTGGAGTGAGGAAACCCATGGTGGCTTAGATGGACAAATCATCAGAGACGGGGGATTATTGGAGCTCAGACTGTTGGACCCTTATTCTACGGTGGTGTATTGAATGGCCAGACATATGTTGATCTAATCCTGAGAGTCCAGTTGATACAAAGTAGACAAATCTGGTTCGACTACATTGATTTCCCGCTTATTACGTCTCATCTAGTCGAAGATTTCTGGACGATGCCTTTCCCAACTGCTGTTTAGGTCTCCAAAGGCTTTCACAGTGGCCGGCGAGGTCACCAGATCTCACACCCTTAAGATTTTTTTTTTCGAAGATATGTGAAAGACCATGTCTTACCACACTAACCATAGAATTTGCAATAACTCCTAATGCTATGCTCTAATGGAATCAGCGAAACTGTACTAATATCAGTTTATATCACACATGCATAATGTGTACTAAATCCTGTGTAGTCTACTATAAACTTGGCGGAAAGCTGATGATCTTACCACCATTGTACAATTCTTTTTAAAGCTCTATATCAATAATGGATAGAAAAGCTGAAAATGTACTAATAGTGTAGAGTGGCCGCTGTATTTTGAACAAATGTGCTTAAATATTTCGAAAAAAACTTATAGTACAAACTACGATTTCGTTCGTGTTATGCAGGGTTTTCGTATGCTGGAATGCCAAGTAAAAATTCATATTTTTGATTCATAACTAACTGATCAACGACTTATTTATTTACAGAAAAAACATGGTATATGAAAACTTTAGTAATTTATATTTAATCAAAACTGACTAAAAATAATAGCATTAAAATCAATCTTCATTGACATTTTTTTTATTTATTTAATTATAAACTTAAAGCAGCAGTAGTTACAGATTTCGAAAAAAACTTCATCTTGAAAAAAGCTTTAAAAATCAATGCAATTTACAGTTTATCTTCAAAACTGTTATTTTTCTCCTTATTCTCTTCCTCTTCTTTTTCCGTTTCAAAAAGGAAAGCAGGAAATTGCAATTGCAATTTTTTTTGTGCCAGATTTCACTTGTTTTTGCAGCTGCAAAATCGGAGAAATCGTTTAGAGTGATCGTGGAGTTAATTGTTTTGCTCATTGGGCGATTTCCCTTTTTGTAATGCAAAAGAAAAAAATAGAAGTAATTTTATTGAATTGCTCTATAAAATCAAGAGAAAATGAAAACAGTATCTATAATAGATCATATTTTCCCCTAGTTTTATTTAACTTCTATTTTACTTTTAAATAAATGAGACTCAAGTTATTAATGCTATTAATTAAGGTATAGTTGTCATGTCAACTTTAGACTATCTTCACGTAAGATCATACAAGAAGTTGATCAAAAAAAGAAAAACAACAACAGCAACAACAATAAAAAAAATTAACATTAATTAATTAATGAAAAAAATTTAAAAAAAAAATTAATTAAAAATTAAATTAAAAATTATTTTTTTTTGATTGACCATAAAAATACAGAAGATAGGAAATAAGAAACTACCGAAAAAAAAAATGTGCAGGAGGGACAGAAAGGAAGCTTTCATTTTTAAATAACAAATTTAATTTTGTTTTTCTTTTTTTATTTATTGGTACTGTACTTTAATCTACAATTCAGTCACGTTATGGAAGTTTATTTCCCTATCAACAGGTGCTGTCTTTCGTATTAAAATATACATATGTAAAAATTAATTAAAGCTATCTGAAAACTAAAAATAAAATGTAAATTTTTCGTCAGGTGAAAGAATGATTATAATGAAAACAACAGCCATATAATAAAGAGTAGCAAATACAAGAAGATAAAATAAATATTTCCTATATACATTTGTCTAAGGGTTTTCAGTATTACATATCTTCATTTGTATTTATATATCTAGTTACAGACTAACTAACATACATACATGTTACTTCATGATACCCATTTTTTTTAGATAACATATATTTATAGAGATAAAAATACAAACAAAAACCCTATTCTTATGTGTAAATATATATATATGTTCACGCATACACACATATACATATATACACACAGAGAAGTATATACTTAGGATGACTGAATATATCAGTATACAATCTTCTGGTATTATTTTTTTATATTATTGATACATGTTTTGTATATGATAATTTGAATTATATTTTTTAGTTTAGTTTCTATTATTTTGTTGTGTATGTTCATACATATTAATATATATTCGTTTACAAACACATACATACAAATAACAATTTCATTAATAAGGAAATTATAAATTGCCAGGCTATTTCCCGAAAACAACAACTCGTTGTTGTAGTCGGAATACAGTTTCGAAATAATATGAAGATCAAATAATAATAATTTATAACGATGACATATTTTTTAATGTCAGAATGTAAATATTTTCGTTATTCTATCGTATGTATACAAGCGTCCAAAACCTAATCACGGACAACATTTGTACCTCTATTTGAAAAGCAGTTCATGACTGTAGCCAAATATGGACATAGATGTATTGCCAGAATATGAACAAATGATATAATATAAAAAAATGGTTATAAATGAAGTTAAAAGTAAGTTGTACAAAGTTTGTTTGCAAAAGTCACAATAGAGGACATAGGGGGAGAATGGATAGACAATGCTGATCGATAACCAGGCGCATACGTATATCAGTATGGCATATGATCATCCCGAACAGTGCTTCAGGTCACGACATGGTTAGCTCAGGAGTTCTGAGGCAAATTCGTCCACTCCTACTTCTGAGCACGAATGAGTCTCTGCTTGGTTTCTAGAGGGGGTGTTTTTCGCTGCATTGCATCTCCTCATTGCATCCTAAACGTGTTCGATGGGGTTCAGATCTGGGAAACGTGCTGGCCAGTCGATGCGATGAATTGCCTCATTTTCTAGAAGTGTCTGCACTGCTTTCGAACGATGAAAGGCTGCATTGTCATCCATGGATAGAAAGTCATTGTCTACAGCACCTCGAACAATGGAACATGATGTAAAAGAACTTCGTTGCAATGTCGTTCGCCAGTCATAGTTCCATTTTTCAGCACCTGTAGCTCAGTGCGTCCAGCAATCATGATGCATTCCCACATCATAACCTCACCACCGTCATTTCAGTCCCTTTCCAGAACATTATCGGGGTACCAATTTCACGCCATATCAGCCATATCCAAAATCTGACAAAAAGCTGAAATGACCCTCATCTCTGAAGAGTACAGTGGCCCATTGATGACTTGTCCAATATCCATGAGTCGACATCACTGCAAAGTTATGGATAGAGGGATGCAGATTACAGACCTTCGGACATGTAGCCCGACATGTCGCACATGTCTCGCTACAGTTTGTCAGGATATCCGCGTTCCTGTGATGAAATGGAGGCGACTTGCAAGCTGACCAGCAATTGTGTGACAATTACGTTTTGCTGTTTCAGTGTATCTGTCTTCATGCATCTGGATCACATTCCATTGCTTTGAAATGCTGCCCAGAGCGTGCATACAATACTACGGGCGATTCTGAATTCCTTGGCAACATCAGTTACTCTGCGGCTTTCTTCCAGCTTTCCTATAATTCTTGCATGCGTGAAATCATCTAGATAATGTCTTTGTGACATCGAAAATTTCAGGTTCGTCACATCTTTCCTTCAAGTCAAACGGTACCTTCAAACACAATTCACTTACGGCGTCAATTTGCCTTTTTAATCTTTTCAGTGACCTCAGTATGCATAATTCGCGTGTGCCTACGTTACTACTGATCGTTCACAGATACGCAAATTGGCATAAGCTTTTCCGTCTGATTTTGTGTTTGTAATCTTTAGAACAAGTGGTCATCTTTAGCTTTTGGACTCTGTGTATATCTGCTCTTCCCCAGAATTCGCATTTTTTGTCTTCTATGTAATGCGTTTTTAGAATGCATAAGCCAACTACCGAATGTTATATTCTTACATATTTTATGTGAGATTTTATTTTATTCTTACATATTTTTATTTCTTACATGTATTTTATATATTTTCAATTCTGATAAAGGCAGTAAAGACTTTAAAAAAATCATTATTGCCATAAGGCTGAAATCTTAGATCTAATTCCTTTACGATGTTGTGAATACTTTACTAAATATCATTATTAAAATTTTTAAAACTTATTATGTATTTAGATAAGCTTGGGATTTCATTAATTAAAAATAAAAATCTACTGTTAATTTGGTACATTATTTTCTTAATATACCGGGATTGTGAATAAAGATGAAATTATACATTAGTAGATATTTGAATGTGAAGCTGCAATAAGCCATATTCATTAAATATACAAATATATAATATATAAGCTTCGATCAGGGATTTTCTAACTCCGGAGAACATTATTGTTCTTACATTATTTGCATAATTAATAAAACCAGTGTCATTGATAAAATTACAAAAATAAAAATAAAATTAAAAAGTTACAAGCCATGCTATTTATTTCTACTGATATGCAATGTTTATAAGAAACTAGCCGGCTCCGGTCGCTTCGCTCCGAAAAATTCGAAAACCAAATACTTACAGTACAGTAAAAACAGAAACATATACTGAAACTAAATTAAGGTTTAAATTTTAAATAATACATGCAGTACAATACTGAAATCCAACATATTAATTAACTGTCGTATATATATCATATTTGGGTACCGTACTTGGCCAGGATGGGGATGCAGAGACTGACGTCAAAAGTCGTCTTGGGAAAGCTGCAGCAGTCTTTCAACAAATGTGTAATATTTGGAATTCTACATCTATTTCCCTTAACATCAAGCTCCGTCTGTACGCCTCTGTTATTATTCCAATGGCAATATACGCTGCTGAGACCTAGAAAGCATCAGTCAGTATCACACGGAAAGTAAACACTTTCCACCAACGTTGCCTGCGACGCATCTTACGTATTCGCTACTTTGAACACATTACGAATGAAGAAGTGTTACAACGAAGCCAGCTTGCCAGCCTTAGTACTATCATCGCACAACGTCGCCTACGTCTGACTGGCCATGTGTTTCGTATAGACAATGTTCGTATCCCGAAACAGGCATTCCTGTGGGTTCCACCTAATGGTCAAAGGCGCCGTGGACGACCACGGTTAACCTGGCGCCGAACGTTCATCAATGACCTCAAAGCCCTTAACATCACTTGGGATGAGGCCAAAGACCTTGCCTCGGATCGTGCTCGATGGAAAGCCCTGGTCGCCCAATACGCTCATTAGCGTTAATGGAGAAGAAAAAGAAGAAGAAGATATATATATATATATTGAGATCTATGGCACGAGCGTCCTCTATCGCCAGTTTTGGGAATGTTTTAAATGCACTCATTGAAAACTGCACTAGCGCCATCTATGGACAGTTTTGAGAAGTTTTTCATTCATCCCACGGGAACTACTTGATGAGCTGCGGTTATAAGAAGTCTATGTCGTATTCCGTGTCTTAGACTACCTGCATGCAAAATTTCCTTCAGATAAGTTGCGCCGTTAAGGCGTGATTCAATGACAAACAAACAAGCAAACAAACAAAATTACAGATTTTTGCTTTTATAATAGTAAATTAGGATAATTACTCCTAAAACAATAAAGTAGCCAGTTTCCAATTATTATTAATACATTTAACTTAGTTGCATTGAATTATACTGAATATGCCGTTTTTCGATATCAAAAACCTTTTCACGTGACCTAAATAGATCTTTTAATTGTTAAAGTCGCTTTAGAAATTCGCACCCAGAGCCAAAGTAGGTGATAGAGAATTGATTAATAATACGAATTAATAATATAAATTAAAAACAAATAGATTCTTTTTCAATGTTTGCTTTTGTTTTGTAATGCTTTGTGTTTTCTAATTTCTTTGCCTAAAATCAAAATGTTTAACAATTTTCATTTCGCCAAATTTTTAATATATTATAAATTTCGTATTATTTTCGTAATGCACTTCCTCTGTGTTAGAAAAATAATTTTAATTTCCTAAGAAAATGTAAATAATTTCTCCAATGAAACGTCCACTACGGGAATCAAACCTTTAACCTTAAGTAAGACGTCTTATCCATTAGGCCACGAAGACTACGTTCTAGTTATTCTTAAATATCTCTTTTCACTCCCTCTCTGTCTGTGACGCAATGAGAGAAGAACCAGAGAACAAAAATAACTCATTACGTTTAGCTACTAGATTAAAATTTATGTTCATCTTTTTAGCCTACTACAAGTTCAGGCCAGACGAGCATTAGATGCAGAAGCTCGCCCTCAGCGACGAACTGAAGAGTCGTTAGAGACATTTCTTCACAAGAATGAAGAAATTACAAATGACGGACAAATACTCTATTTCAATTAAAAGTCGTCACATTTTTATCCCGTCATTGTTGACGGGCCGTACAAACTAGTATAATATAATAATTTCCTTCAATTTTGTATTTAATGGATTTTTGTGTATTTTTGGAAGCGATTCTTCAGAATTTGAAAATCTTGATCAGAATTTGACATTTCAATGTTGCAACTTTGAAAAGTGTGGCCTGTGTGTGTTAATATTACACTGTCTTTTGTTTCACCAACGCAACGTGTGCTTCGTTTGAATTAATAATTCAAAAATTCAGACTTACTAACGCTTTGCACCAATGTTTTTTTACCTAATTTTCGAAAAGATATTTTTTTTTAATTGAAAATGAATATACAGAATATAATCAGAATATTGTATACAGAATAAATAGCAATGTGAATTATTAATAAGAAATCTTGCCATAACTTTACTGTGGATGACAACTTAACTTTTTTAATGTTATTTTTTAAATATTTTCTTATTACCTAGAGCTGTCAATCATATTTTCACGCCTTTGCGTTTGGAACTGTAAGGAAATATTTTCAAAAAATTAGTAATTGATTAGCAAATTATAAATTATTAATAAGCATAGTGGAAAATTTCTTTATAAATGGTTTCCTTTAACCTTCTTATCTATCTACTAGCGTTTACGCCCCGTCAACAATGACGGGAGAACAATGTTAAGACAGAGTATTTTACGTAGAAGTTTCTTCTGTGTATAAATATTATTTTAATTTCGTCATTCATTTTGAGAAATGTCTCTAACGACTCTTCAGTTCGTGGCTGAGGATGAGCTTCTGCATCTCGTCTGGCCTGCACTTGTAGTAGGCTAGAGTGAACATTGAAATTTAAATTTTAGTAGGCTAAAATTAAGGAGTAATTTTTTTTTCTCTGGCGTTTCTCTCATTGCGTCACACACAGAGGGGAGTGATAAGACATATTTAACAATAATTTGAATGTAGTTCCCAAGGCCTAATGGATAAGTCGTCTGATTTCGGATCAGATTCCCGTTGGATTCCCGTCACGAACGTTTTACTGTCGAAGTTATTTCTCTTTTCACAGGAAATTAAAATTATTTTTCAACACAGAGGAAGTTCGTTAGACACAGAATGATTTGGAAAACTATATAGAGATAACTTCGGTATAAAATGAACTCAATTCGGACAACATTGTGAATAATCTAAATAAACTAACACTTCACAGAATAATTAATTGTTCATCTTCATTTTAAGTCCAATTGATAGCGCATGGAATAAGGTGTTCACAATGCAGTATCCTTTACCTTTCTTTACAGCTTCAGGTTTCTAAGAACAACGAAATTAAATCCTAAAACTTTTTTTTTTCAGACTTAACTCAACTGCACATTATTAAGCCATTTTTAAGATTTTCTAATTGCCTCAATCTAATTTATTGGCTATTCTGAAAGGTTAATTGGTTCAATTGGATCTAAAAGAATGATTTTAAAACTAGTGGGAATTTTTGATTACTCCTGATAAAGTTATCTGACGTCTTGATAGGAAGAGTGACCTTTCAGAAAATAAAATTATGAAAATAAAAAAAGAAACCCAAAAGAATGTAAAACTCAAATTCTTGGGCAGCCTTGTAAAAAAAAATCATGATTTGTTATCCATTTTACAAATTCTAGGTTTTTCTTTTTACCCATTTGAATCATGATTTGTAACTCGGCTTTTTACCCATTTGAGATTTTTTTAATTTTGTTTCTTTGTGGTCAAATGCCTTTTGAGGTAGACTTTTTTTTATGTCCTTAATTTTAGTTTTTGCCTGCTGGGTAGACTTGGCTGAAGAGAGCCTAAACAAGCTCTAAACAGCTGTCCCAAGATCACCTCAAAAGGACCAAGTATTATATGCAAAACCAATTAAAAAGTGAACTGCCTTCATGTTTTCAAATATCAAGTAACTTCTAGAAATTTGAAATTAGAATCCTTTACGTTTATACCCGAATTTTAATCCACTTTAGTAACGAATTTGGAAAAGACGATGCATAAAGATGGCGAATTGTTTTGTTACAAACAGATTATTATGTCATATTAACTTACTTTATAAGTCAGTTAAAAATCTGAATTCTATATTTCACTGGCTTTTATTTATTATGCATGTTGTTTTTTTCTGTTAACGTTGTTTTTATCTACAGAATCTTTAAAAAAATATGTCTTGTCTTCTTAATGGAATCACTTTTCTATCTTCGATGACCATTTTTACTTTTTTTTCCTCTTAAATTATGTAATCAGAATTCATATTTTAAAAATGCCATCCATTTCGTAGAAAGCACTTTCCCATTGCAATTCAGGAAAACTAATTTCATCGTTTTCTCTGAGGAATTGCTATAATTAATTCAACTCTTCTCAGTTGAATGAAAGAGCAAATTCTTCTTCTTCAGATAAAGATGGCACAATTCCAGACGGAAAGCCAGTCACAATTTAAGTTGATGTACTTCCGCAGTGCATTTAATGTAGTAATTGTAATTTGCACGTAGGCATCAAGACACTATTTCAAAACAAAGAAAAACAATAATAAATGTGAGATAAATAATTTCTCTTAACTTTCTTTTGAATTTTTACTAGTCACTCAACATTCACAATCATAATTTCTAATTAATATTCAATGACTAAATGAAATTAAGTTTTCAATTAGTTTCAAGAATTATTAAGGCCTTCGGAATAGTTTTAATAATGAACATTATTTTTCTGAGAACCAAATGGAAAATGTTTGCCATTGTACCCTTCTTCGGAAATACGGCGACTGCTGTCATGGTTCCTTTTCTGTTAAGATCGTCTTTACAATTCACTTTCTTTTGACTTTTATTCGTAATTCTTTATGATTGACGTCTTCTTTTTCGCTTTGCTTTAGCTCTCATACGATGGCATTTCGGATTACTTTTTATTTTGTAACTTCTAGATAAGATGTTTTTATAGACATACTTTCTATTTTGGAATTTGTTTAAAAAAGAGCTGCAATGCCAAAATAAAATTTCATCTGTAGTCACGGATTCTGTCTTCTTCAACTTAAAAACAAAGCCAGTTACAAATTAAATGTTTTAGAAATAATATAAATTAATGTTGACTTTTTTTTTCAGTAATTGTTTAATTTTACAATTTTATGATAAAATAAACGACATTGGAGGTTTTTCAAAATTAACATTTTTTTGCATTGTTTTATAAATCTCAGTAAATTTGATTTAGAAATTCTTTTATTCTGAAAATATTTTTATTTTTGATCTGAATACAGAGTTCTCAGGAGGATGAGAATTTAAAATTTTTATATAAATTTATTTAAAGATGATGTGTTTCCTTGATAACGTAATAAAACAATTCCTTATTATGTAAATTTTTAAAATACTATTAGGAGTTTCAATATTGGAAGCGATTGTAATAAAAATAGATATAAAACGTTATGGTTTTCAATAAAAAATGTAAAAGTATATAATCCAATAAAATTCAATGAAATTTGTTGCCAAATTTGTTATGAAGAAATATATTTATTTCTAGATCAGCCATTCTCTTTGTTTTGTTCGCTAACGTCTTGCAACATTACGTTTAGAACTCGAACTATTCGTAATCATCTAACCAAAAAAAGAAAAGTAACAAGTTTTTGTTTAATTTCAGAACTGTAGAATTTTTATTGTGGCATCCTGGGCATTCTCGTGATTCCCAATGGATTCGCGAACCATCAGATACGAAACACTCTCCTAGACTATTGCAAACAAAACATAATTCATGAAAATCATAGAAGACCTTCTGGAAATTTTGTTTGACTTCGAAAAACAGGAGAATGCATTTTGAGAACCATGTGTTTCTTATCTGAGATGCAAATTCCATTCCCTGTGGTTTAAGAAGGCTTATTAATGAAACTTTTGTTAAGCTAAGATGGTTCGCCTTTCTTTTTAATTTTCCTAATTGGAATTCCAAAATAAAAAGATAGAAAAAAAGGAAAAAAGAACAAACAAAATTTTAATTAATGTTTCTAAGCCTTCAAAGAACTTTAGAGAACTTTTTTATTCCTTTTTTTTTTGTATGTTTTAACTTTTAGCCTATCTTATTCTCTTTAACATTCCTTTCTTAAGGCTGTGTTTTTAATTCTGAAAGAGTGGAGAGATATTAAGCCATGCACAATCGGATTAAAATGCTATTTATTTCAAAAAAAAAAAAAAAAAACCGCCTTGGCTTGAGGCCTTTTTAGACCGCTTCTTCACTTCTGCTATACTTAAGAGTACTTTCTAAAAATGTAACAAAATTGATGCATTAGTTTCAAATTTATGAAAATAATCAATCTTCCTTTCGTTGTATAGGAAAGCAAATGCCATCGTCGTGAAGATTTTATTTTCATCACAGAGAATTCCTATTAATGTCAAATCATAAAAGGAAGCTATTTCTTTTTATAAAAACAAACCAACTGAAAGTTAGATCATCTTTAAATATCGGTACATTATAAAAAAGGAATAAATAAAAGGACGCCGACACACACCAAAAAAGATTAAAAAAAAACATTAAAAAATGGGTACAGGACCTTGTTTCGTCTTTCAACAGAACATTTTCAACTGGCGATTTACAAAGAAACTAGCAAGTCTTAAATACACTATGTAGTCAATAAAATGTAGCCAGTAAATTATAATAAGGTGTTGAAATGGTGTCCTGAATATCGGAAGCAATGGTAGGGCTGCTAGGAGGATCAGGAAACGCATCATGATGACAGATCTGACAACAAGGGAGAATTTATGACAAGAACTGACGTGAGACGAGGGTCTGTGGCAAGGAGGGTCTGTGACGTAACCTCAGTAAGAATGGTCCGTAATGTAAACTGAGGCGAGAAACCTGAAACAAAATTCCGGGAAGGAAATGTAATGAATGTATATTATGTTAGTATGTAGGGGAGATCCGTATATTATGGATCTCCTAAGCAAGAATGCTCATAAAACTTAAAATAAAAATAAAAAATTTATTAAAATAAAAAGATTTAATTTGTTGGCTGCTCATAACAATTGTATAGCTACATGGTTCAAACGTGGTAAAGTACTCTGGTAACTATTAATAATTGCAGGAAATAATTGTTTTATTTTCGTGTCGCTGGTCCATATTACACTTACGTTCCTGTAATATGGACTGAGTAAACCAAAAACAAAATATAAGAAATTAATTAAAAATAATTTTTAAAAACAAGCTTTCATTATAATGCAGTAAACAGTAGTCATACTGTAGACATGTGAAGTTTCACGATTTTATTTGGATTGGTTTATGAGATATTTTAAAATTTGCCCCTCTTTACCCCCCTTATGGGTCGAATTTTGAAAAAATTAAATCATAAAAAATTGTACGACTTGAATTACATAAAAAGTCCAGCCCGCACACAAAGACTAAAATTGTTACATTAAAATTTAAAAAAGCTAAAAAATAGGAGTCCTTAGCTTTCACCGCAGTAGGACGTGGCTTCCTCAGGAGATATAGTTCGAAAGACAGTCAGCTCTTCTATTTAAACCTTAACGGACCAATGAAAAGGGTTAACCAAAAAGGTTAAAGGCTTTTCACCTGGTGGAGGCAAGACGCCTCAAAACAAAAAGAACAGAAACAGACAAAAGGAAAAAAAAAAAGAAATAACGAAAAAAAGGGGGGGGGGGGGAAAAAAGGAAAAAAATTAAAAAAAAAAAAAAAAAAAAAAAGGAAAAAGGAAAAGGAAAGAGATAAAAGGAAAAAAATTAATAAACTAAAACAAAAAGAAGATGAGACAAGGAAAATAATAAATCAAAATTATGAAATTGGACATAAAATAAAAATGAAAGCATAAAAATAAAAAAATGATAAAAGATAAAAAACCAAAAAATTAAAAAATAACAGAACAAAACAAAAAGCAGATAAAACAAGAACATAATAAATCAAAATTGTAAAATTAAACATGGAATAAAATTATGAAAACATTAACAGAATAAAAAATAAAAACGAAAATAATAAAAATAAAAATAAAAAATAAACAAACGATGTGAATAAAATTGAATTTTAGCACTAATTTAGATTTTCTTTCTTCTTCTTTTTCTTTTTTGTCAAAGAATATTGCTTGATATTCCGGATGGACTGGCCATCATTGTAGCAGCCATCCGTGACCGAAATGAGGACCGACTCTTTGCACTTCCTCAGAAAAAGATTAGCCGCACTATCGAGAATGATAGGATTACGGTACTCTATACGGTGACTGGTGCTGCTGCAATGACGGACCGTAGCATAAGCCGTATCCCTTCTATCTCTAGCCCATACGTGCTCATCAACCCTCTCCTCCAAGGCAAGACCAGTTTCGCCTATGTACTTGCACCCAAATTTGCTACACTGCAGAGAATAAATAACACCTTAAGAGGAATGTGGTGTCTTTGGCTGTTGAGAGAGCCTTTACCTTATCTAGCACCCAAGCACTGTTGAAACAAGAACTTTTTTTTATTAGGAAAATACTGTTTGATAATGAATACCCTGCGGCGTTCGTTAAGTCAGTTATTAGGAGAAAATGGTTTCCATCTATAATAATGATTCCCAGAGGAATAGGATCGAACAAAAAAGATTTGTTTCGATTGGTTATCATCCCGAATGGTTTCCGGCTGTTTCAAAGGTTCTCAAACCATTTAATATTCTGGTTACATCACCTTGTCGCCGCACAACGGAATCCATGTTCAACAGTCATAAACCAAAAAGAAACATTTTGCATAGGAAAGGTGTTATTTATTCTCTGCAGTGTAGCAAATTTGGGTGCAAGTACATAGGCGAAATAAAACAAATTCCAATACTGTAACCCACGAAGCGTTTCTGACTGTCTACATCCATGATACATTTCCTGACTCTCTACATCCATAATACATTTGCTGACTATCTACATCCATGACACGTTTCCTGACTCTATACATCCATGATACTTTTCATGACTCTCTACATCCATGATACGTTTTCTGACTCTCTACATCCATTATGTGTTTCCTGACTTTACATCCATGATACGTTTCCTGACTCTCTACATCCATGATACATTTTCTGACTCTCTACATCCATGATACATTTGCTGACTATCTACATCCATGATACGTTTCCTGATGCTGCTAGCAGCCTACCATTGGTTTCGATAATCAAGACACCTCATTATAATTTACTAAATTTTATTGGCGACAGAGTGTATTTAAGACTTGCTAGTTTCTTTGTAATTCGCCCATTGAAAATGCCCTGTTGAAAAGACGAAACCCGGTCCTGTACCCATTTTTTAATGTGTTAATTTTTTTAATCTTTTTAATTGTATGTCGGCATCCTTTTGTTGAGATCAAATGCACGCGATAAACAGCACCTATTAAAATGAATGCAAACTTGAAGATACTTTGTTTTAGGTATGACCTCAGTCATTATTTCGAAATAGTTAATTATATGTTACAATTAAAACTGCAATTACTTCATTATTTATAAATCGGACTCAATAAACATTATTCAATAAACATTCTGCCTATATTTCTATGTTTAATTAACTCCTTTCCAGAGGACTCATTTCTGTTAGCTCGTGTGTCCAGTCTTCCAGAAAAACTATGAAAGTGATTCAAAATGAGAGATTTTATAAATTCGGTTTCGTTTCTAAAGAATGAAGTCTATTGAATACCTGTATTAATAATAACTTACTTTGCTAAACAAATTATGTTTAAAAAATCTTATTTGTAAACCTTATTATAGAATATTGTTTTTTTTGTAACAATTTACTTGATTGTTTTTTGACTAAAAAGTAAATTTACTGCATTAAACAATCTTTAGGAAGTGTTTAAGTAGAAAGTATTAATCCTGACAACATCGATAATTCTCCTCTGGTTCTTCTCACACTGATAGATCAACATCGCCTGGTGTCCTAGTTACAGCAAGAATGAGATTGTCTCAGGCTAAAATAAAGTTTAAGTTTACCTTCAGGTCGCAATCCGAATTATTCGCCATGCCAATATAAAGTTTTTTACTTAAATTTTACTAGTAATTAAATATTACTAGTTGCGACCCGTGAAATATTCACGGAAGTAAAACAAATTCCACATTTTTGAAAAATACAAGATTGAAGAAGATGTTCTAAGCTAATTTTTTTAGAAGCCATGACTTCCACAACAGCCCATATGTAATTTGAATACCGGCTTATTTGTTAAAATAATATTATAATATTGTTAAAATAAAAAAGTAAATACAAATTGATTTACCATTTTCGTAGTAGCCAGCGCTGCGGTTTCTCATTACGAAGCATAATGGCAACCTGCTGCCCTAAAAGAATAGGTTCGTCGAAATTGAGGCAATATTAACGGACGTAAAACAAATGCCATATTTTTGAAATATCCTGAAATTTTTAAAAAACACAAAATTGAAAAAGATGTTCTAAGCTCATTTTTTAAAAGTCATGACTTCCGCAACAGCCCACATATAATTTGAATGACTAAGCCAAATTTTGTTAAAATAAAAGAAAATAAAAAATTGATTTACCAGTTTCAACAATAACAATAACAATAACGAATGTCCAACAGCCAATATCAATAATCCTGTTTGGACAACAATGACAGCACGTGGTTCGTCAGTGTCTCCTACTTGTTGAGTAGTGAGAGAGTGGCTACACAGTCGAAATTATGTAAAAACAGAGGTTTTACAAACTCTGATAAATTTTGACGCATGAACTTCATGCATTTCTGTGTAAACTTCATTTATGTGGGAAAGAAAATCTCAGTACGCTGATAATAATTGTGTAATCGCGATCCGTCGTGGCGAAGTGGAGAAAATAGTAGCGACGCCATCTTTAAGCATGGGCGTGACGTCATCCTGACGTGTTCCAACGCTGCACTGTGATTGGTTATTTCAAATTACTAATTTACAAATTTACAAAGATCGTACAACTTTTGCCTATTAATAGGATGATTTATCTATCAATTACTAGATATCTAGAGTTCATCCATCCTATTACTTTCTAGCATACCATAGCATCCTTATATATTATTTCTGAAAGATAGTTTGTTTGTTGCGAATTATTCGCACGGGTCAAGTAGTTAATTTCAAAATTCTAATGAATCCACGAAGCTAATGGAAATCCTCTTGCCATTACTCCAATTAATTTGATAGTAAAAAAATTATTAATGAGCTAAGTTCTTACATTATATTATGTCTCTCTCAATTTATCTATTCAAATAATTTATTCTGTATATATTTTAGTCTGTGTATTTTAGTCTACGCTTCATATAACTATCGTATATAGTTATCTGCATAAAAACAGCGAAATTTACTTGATGCAAATTTTTGTGAATATACTTGGTAGTCGAAGTTAATAACCGCTTGATAAACTATTTGAATATCTGCAAATCTCAAGCTCTGCTGCAGGGCAAAGAAACTTGGGTTTGAATGTTGTAAGAATTGCTAGATTGTTTCTATGTTTTCATTTTTAATCATTTTTGAAAATGAAATCTAAAGTACTTTTCTTAATATTGGAATTTAAAGTTGCATAAGTTGGATCGTATTCAGTTTCTTGGATGATAGATAAGTTTTACTAGAGACAGTTTTCAGTTTTTCGTTAATTGAGTTCCGGTTTTTCAAATTACAATATAGGATATTGTTGGAAATTTTGAAGTTTAAAAGGTTTAAAATCAAAATTATA
>JAFIDM010009631.1:17566158-17576430 GCA_023159025.1 Thereuonema tuberculata | reverse complement strand
AAGTTAAAACCTTTTGCTACTACTCAAGCATACTAAAATAATAAATATTTTTCAAAAAAAAAAAAAGGATTTCAGATATAGAACATATCTTGTCTGAGGAATTTTCGCAGTCCGGGTATGGTTCACCCAACAACAGTTTGTTCGCCAAGTCTCGAGAAGCAGGCCATGAAAGCAACCTATCCGAGACAGTGACAATGGAAATGCTTCAAACTTAATGTAATGATCAACATCTCCAGAAGATGTTTCGAGGAACTGAGTTCTGCGAAACGAGTATCCATCTATGAAAGGTCGACTAGAGGCTTGAAACAGTGGAAGATGGATCATTAAGCTAAAATTCCTCAGTAAAGCTTGCCTCAGATTTTAAAAATTTTAAATTTAAAATTCTTAAAAAATAAAAATTAAAAAACTTAAAAAAGCCGATCATTAACTTGACATTTTACAATTATTTATAAATTTTACAAATAACTAAATATTAAGCTTTTCACAATTTAGAATAACATAATATTGACAATTTTAATTGTTTAAAATTTGAATAAATAATAATACATTTTAAACAAAAAATTACATGACGAACAATGAATCATCCTGTATTCGAAAAAAAAATTTACAGGAAGAGAGAACACGGCGGTGAGTACAAAGCCGAAATATTGAGTTAACCTCACCCCAGAGTGCGGTAATCATACAAGAATAAATCCAATGTTCATTTTCCTTAAAATTTTATTTCTTAAATATTTTATTATTTTTCTTTGTTTTTATTTTTAAAGTCGTGAAAAAGAGAAGAACGCAAAATCCTAAATTTATGTTCACATTAAAATACCTTCTGACTACAAATAGAAGACACTTTCCTTAACTGAAAAAATTAAAGTCTTATTATTTACTTAAATTATCCAATTATAATCACTTTAATATATCTAACCACGCAAAAATTAAAGGATTAGCTAAAATTAATATTTTATATTAAGTTACACAAATCTATTGTTTAGGTTTCAATGCTTGTCGTTGTCTCACCTAATTTCTTGACAAAGATCCACTTTTTGATGTTATCCACTTGGATAAGATTTCAAATATAAAATACTTAGATACGCATATCTCTGGTCTCTGGTCCATAAATACGCACACCAAGTTTCAAGAAGAGCCACTGAACGTTCAAAAGTTTTTGGTGGAGGGCGGGGGCCACACACATACAGAGACTAAGTGATTTCATGTGCCTTGCTATTTAAAGCAAGGTAATAACAATAAAACCATCAAATTTACAAACCATTATACTTTCATAAATAAGACAATTCTACAATATTATAACACTGTTGTCGATCTCAAGTAAAACTTTTATGTTCATTGTTGCTGAATTGGAGTAATTTTCTGTTTATTCAGCTTTTTCTGCATTGAGAATGAAAACGAAAATAAAACAATTACTTTGACATCCATAAAGTGCACAATGAACATGGATTGCACAATACCCTTCTGTCTGTTGCTTAATGTCTTTTTAGAAGGCATGCAACTCTTTGCCTACAGTTAATAGCTTTTTTTTTCGTTTCCTCATTCTGCATTCAAAGCGGTTTACTTAGAAGGGATGGGGTCGTAGAATTACCCAGTCTCATTTATGTAACAGGATGACATAATTGGGCTCCCCTTGAGGGTGGAGAGCGATGCCAAATTACAACAACAAAGGGGAAGAGATTAAAAAAAAAGGGAGAAACTCTTTCCAATTTCCAAAATAGACAACCTCTCTGACTCACTTGCATAATTAACCATGATATGACTCTTAAAACATGTTCGCAATGCCGATGAGAAAAGATCATGTGAGATCCCTTCACACCTTCGAATCATTCTGGAAGTAAAAAAATTAATGAATACGGTTTTAAGTTTTATATTCATTAATATATTAGAATTGTTGTTGCAAATAGAAAAAACTATTAATCAATCGATTTGATATTTATTTCTTTCATTTATTAAATCCCTAATTCCCTAATTTGACTTGCCGCTCTATATGATACAATTGTATGTGATACCTCTATGTGATACTATTGTATGTGATACCTCTATGTGATACTGTTGTATGTGATACCTCTATGGGATACTATTGTATGGGATACCTCTATGTGATACTATTGTATGTGGTACCTCTATGTAATACTATAGTATGTGATACCTCTGTATGATACTATTGTATGCAAGACCTCTATGTAATACTATTGTATGTGATACCTCTATGTCATACTATTGTATCTGATACCTCTCTGTGATACCATTGTATGTGATGACTCTCTGTGATACCATTGTATGTGATACCTCTATGTGATACTATTGTAGTTATATTCATCCTCTTAAACTGAAAGATTCTTCTATTGTAGATAAATTGATAGAAAACAAAAAATAGATATTAAATCCGTCAGTTATACTCAGGCTTGTTCGAAAAGAAAAGAATATTTAAAGTCATTGCGATGATAACATGAAATTAAAATATCTTTTGATTATCAGAGTACATAGAAAACATGTTTTATGAAATACTGCCTCCGATTTAAAATTAAAACACGAATTCATGCGCAATTTCTTTTATCACTTCTTCAAGATCACATAGCAGATGTTATTCAACTTTTGTAGTCATATATCTAGGCGAACATCATTCAATTTCTGTCGAGAAGTTGCTACGAATTTAGGTGCTATAATTAGTTATCAGGTAAATTTGTTATCAGATAGTTGTTAAGGGTAAATACGAGTCAAATGAAATGTTTTGCTTTTTTTTTTTTGCTTCCAGAATGCATGCAATTACACATTGTACAATGTCAATTGCAAGATTCATGTTATTCTCGTTTCATTGAACTATTATCATGCTCTCAGTGCAATGAGCATCTTGCGAAATGAAGCAAGAACGAGTGCCTGTTGAGTTTTTCATGAAGAAAAAACATCTTCTAGACATCTCTAAAAAGGAAATTACTTTCTTTTTAGTTCATTCTTAACAACAGGAGGTAAATGTAAAAGTCTAGATAAGTTCACAACATTGCTGCAAAACTAACGTTTTCTTGAGGATCCTAGCAGTCTTAGTAGCCTATTATCAATGCAAGACTACTTTTTCTTATCAAAACTACAGAATACCAAAATTTGTCAGGAAAAGAAACTTGAAAGGAACTATAAAAATCGGCTCCACATTCATAAAGAAAAGGAACTTAATTCCTAAATAATTCCTTTCTAAAAAAGGAATGTGTTAATGTTTCTTAGAAAAGAATCGGTTCGTTTGGTTTCATTGATATCATAACTTGTATTTAGTGGCCTGCTAACTTTTCGGTTATCATCCTGGGTTCCATTCCCTTCGTAATTTTTTTTGTCCTTTTGTAGCTCTATTCTAGAATTGTACTTCTATGTCAGTTATGCTACCATTTTCAAGAGATAATTTATTTTCTTATTTAATAAATAGTTTTCTTAACCTTCTTACTTCACTAAATGATATTATACTATCTAGTTAAGAAAGTATGATTTTCATGCCAGAAATAGTAAGCAAAGGAAATCTTATATAAGTTCCGATTTTTAAATCCCCCAGTGAGCATTGTACTTTCCGATTTTTAAATCCCCCAGTGCATATTGTACTCTCCGATTTTTAAATCCCCCAGTGAGTATTGTACTTTCCGATTTTTAAATCCCCCAGTGCATATTGTACTCTCCGATTTTTAAATCCCCCAGTGAGTATTGTATTTTCCGATTTTTAAATCCCCCAGTGCGTATTGTACTTTCCGATTTTTAAATCCCCCAGTGAGTATTGTACTTTCCGATTTTTAAATCCCCCAGTGAATATTGTACTTTCCGATTTTTAAATCCCCCAGTGAGTATTGTATTTTCCGATTTTTAAATGCCCCAGTGCGTATTGTACTCTCCGATTTTTAAATCTCCCAGTGAGTATTGTACTTGCCAATTTTTAATTCCTCTAGTGAGTATTGTAATTGCCGATTTTTAAATTCCCCTGTGAGTATTGTACTTGCCAATTATAAAATCCCCCAGTGAGTATTATACTTGTCGATTTTAAAATACCCCAGTGAGTATTTTACTTTCCAATTTTTAAATCCCCAAATCAAAATAATATTATTTTGTCTTATTGTGTTTTATTTTTATATTGATAATTTTGATTATTATTATTTTTTATTTCGAATATTTTATAACAGCTTTGTATAATTGTGTATAAATAAATTTTTGTTTTGGAAATAAAATCTCATACTTTAGTAGATTATAATTTCTTTTATAGAACTTACAAGCAAATCTGTGATCACATGATGTTGGATTCTGAGATAATTTTCTCACCACCCGTAACTGCTGTCTCAAATCCGCGAGGGTGTCTCGGAGACCTAATGTTTGATCGTAACTCACGTGACTTTCGATTGACCCACATAGATAACAATAAAAATGTAAGCATCCTCAATACTATATCTAACACTTGTTAGATAACCTTATTTCTATTTCTTATTTCTATTTCTATTTCTTATTTCCTTATTTCTTCTATTTATTATGGTTTCGAAGAAACTAGGGCCAGGAAAATCAACTTTTATTTTATACATATAGATTCCAAGCTTGTTTTGGAAAAAAATAATTTAAATACTTTAATTTGTAAGTTTTTTAAATGATCAAGATCGACATTGTTTGTGTTGGTCCATATTTTTGCTCCGTAATTTATAAAAGATTCAAATAAATTACAATAAATGAGGACTTTTGTTTTTGTTGGTATTATGTTTTTTATGTGATATATAAGAGTTTAGTCTCTTGTGAAGCATATTTCTATGAGTGTTCCAAGTGAAGAGGTTGTTTTTAGTAATATCTAAGTGTTTAAAATTTGTTACTGCATCAACCTCAAAGCATGAATTGCAATTTATATTTTTATGTGTAAATATGAATGGGAATGAAGATACGCCTTTGGTCGAAAGTTTGTAATTTGTTTCTTCAGTCTTTTAAAAATAACTTTTGTTTTATTTTGATTTCTAATGAGTTTGTTATCGTGCATCCCGTTTTCAAGATTTATAGTCTTTGTAAGTATTTTTGTACAGGAGTTTTGTTTACAGCATAGATTATAATAGCATCAGCATACATGTAGATATAGCAATATTTGATTTCATTGAAGAGGACATTCGTAAACATTTTAAAGAAAATTGAACGTTAGTTAAAGCTTTGAGGCACCCCACAATTTACTTTAATTTTGCTTTCCTTCCTTTCATCGACTTTGGCCAACTAAGGACCACGGGCTAGCCCTACCTGATAACGTCAGGGTGAGGCTAGGAAATTCAATAAGGGGGACGAGATTTCACATCTCGTCCAGAAATAGCCCTGAGATAGTAAGTCCCAGGGGAGAAACGGACGAAACACAGAAGAAGAAAGAAACAGCCATGCTCACGCTGGGATTCGAACCCAGGTTCCAACACAACAGCCACACGGCAGACCGCCGTCTAGACCGCTCGGCCATGCAGGAACGGCTTAATTTTGCTTTAATAATACCGTTATTTAAATTTAAATATTGTTTTTTTTTTAATAGGATTTTTATTATTTCAAGGACAGCACCTGCAATACCCGTTAATTCTAATTTTTTTAGTATTAATTCATGATGTTTTATGTCGAAGGTTTTACTCATCATCATCATCTATGGCACTATAGCGCTGTGTGAGCCTTGGCCTCCTCAATAACGAGCTTCCATTGTGCTCTATCCTGTGTCATCGGTCCCCAACCAACTATATTCATCTTTCTCAGATCTTGTACAACGTTGTCAAGCCATTTCATTCGAAGGTTTTACTAAAATCTATTAATAATACAATTTTGTAAGACTACGAGGAATCTTAATAATAAAATTCTTTAAAATTTGAGCTTAGAAATAAGTCTTGAGATAATAAAATAAAATAAATATTGAGGCTAAGTAGTCGTAAAGCAATATCAGTCCCTTACTTAACCTGCATTATCATTTTCTTTTAAAATGAAGATATTAATAATAGTTGTAAATAAAGTTATTATTAATGTAGTTATATATTAATTGCACACAATTGGGTGAATCGCTACCAAATTTCGTACATACTGTCCTGAGGTATGCACATTTGATTTCTAAAGAAAAAAAATAGTTCAAGTTTCGGCCGCTAAAGGTGAATTGAGATGCTGCTGTCCCCGTAATTTGCATATTGCCTAACTTATCTAATAAATATCGTCAAAAAAAAAAAGAGTTAACGTGCAATAACTCTATTGCATATCACGTGTGGAATCACACTAATTCACAGATACGGCTCCACGTGCTCTCCATCACCTTTCTCTATAAATCGCATTCGCTGCACAACACTTGACAGCAGAACGCAACTGACATGTTATGAGTTGTGTCACATGTAGCGAAATTCTGTCTTTTAACATAGCTAAGTTCGGAACATTGTCTTGATAAACGAGGCTCTTTAAATAGAAATCAAAGAGATTCAGATCTGGTGATCGGGGCCGCCATGCCTTAGGAAATCTGCTAATCGATGTATCAGCGATTTTACATTTAAAAAGTATGTAATTAAATAAATATGTATTTATGAGCAATAAACAGATTTCTTCTGTGTTCCTAGCAATGCATTCATTTTAATTTTTCATCAGTCATATACATGACGGGCAAATACTCTATTTAAAATAACAGCCGTCACATTATTTTCCCATCATTGGGAAAATAAACGCTAACTATTAATAACTACGTAGGCCTACTATATAATGAATTTTGAAGTGCTAGTCTTTTAAAATACATTCATTGCAAAAACATTAGAGCATTCAGAAGCAGCAGTCGAAATGGAATACGGTGGTTATCCGTGACTAGACAAAACCTGAATTCATTCCTAAACACGATTCGTTGCCAGTTCACAGCCGTACATGCACCTCTCACTACACCACCACATGACGCTCACTTCTCTCACTGCACCACTGCAAACGAAGTCACCGATGATGGGGTTATGATGGCAGACAGTCTAAGGGGCGCCGAGATTGCAAGTCTCGTTCTGCAAGTCGCAATCGTGCGAGTAGAAACAGTGGTTTATACGCTGCTATAATCCTTTGCTTGGATGAGTTCCAGCCTGTCGGACGATGACGCGATCCTCTCTTCTGGTAGTCTGCCTAGGTTTCCCAGTGCCTTCCCTGCGTGCGTGTGTTCCCTCACGTCTCAATTGCTTCCAATACCGTCGCAGAGTACAGTTGGAACGGACCAGATGGCTGTCCAATTCGACTAATGAACAGCCTGCCTCTCCCAGACCACCGATACAACCTCACTTAAACTCGTCAGTTGTTCAAAACTGCGTCGAATGCATTGTCGAGGCATGGTTAGGACTCAAGAAACCTGTATTCCATAATCCCACTGATTTTAAAGTACACACCGGTCATACGACGCGACAGTCGTTCATATCACTATAGCCGTAACGATACGAACGCCACTGATGATAGTTCTCACCGGATAATCGCAGCCCAACTGCAATCAGTGGAACAACGACTTATGAAGGTGCCGTAAACCGAGTATAGTCGTTCCCGGGTCATTCATTCTGGGTGCGCAATTTTTTTTCGCAAAGAATTGTATATTTCAAGTAAATTTGTAAATGTTTTAAAAATTCCATTAAATCAGCATTAGATAGCTGTTCCCTACAAAATAAATAAAATCTGTTCCCCAGTATGATGTATTGTATGATTTCAGTTTTTTATATATTTTAATTCCTGGGTGATTGAAAAGTTTATTTTCTATTCTTCAGAGATGCTTGATGCTGCCACTCGAAAGATATCATCATTTTTTTATTTAAATCTTTCTACATTGAATGAATATTTAATTTAGGATTTTTAATATCGCAAAGCTTTTAAAATAAAATTCATCGTTATTGATAGACTCAGTATTCTTTTATTTGAGGAAACAGAAAAAAATAGGGCTTTTGAGATAAGATTCTCGTCTACTTTTTTTTATTGCAACTTTGCAATTTCTTTTTTTACTTTTGCAGTCTATTCAAAGACCCAACAACCCTTAAATAACGCATTGATTGACAGGCTTTAGCTCAAAAAAGAAAATGTATTGCTTGAGCTTTTTTTTTTTTAATTGACCTTTTGACATCCAAACTTTTTTATCATATTTGCTTCTATTCAGACATCAAAACATTCGTCAATAAATGAAAAAGAAGATGAAAAAGAAAAAGGGAAAAAAAAGAAAGAAAGAGTTTCGAGAGTGTGCGTGTTCAGATACTTGGACAAGTGCAGATGGTGCTCGTGATATTAAAGGCGACTGCTGTGTAACACGTGACATCGATGCTGAATGGATGATTTT
The DNA here is from genome assembly GCA_023159025.1 of Thereuonema tuberculata. NCBI lineage: Eukaryota > Metazoa > Arthropoda > Chilopoda > Scutigeromorpha > Scutigeridae > Thereuonema > Thereuonema tuberculata. The sequence continues at coordinate 17,568,158 of JAFIDM010009631.1, read as the reverse complement.
ATTTCTTTCTATTTGTTTTCTTTGGTCTTTCCTAAGGCCTTCTAAATTAAAAGGAAAACTTCTGTTTATGGCTTTACTGGAATGTTCCATATTGAAGCAATTTCTCATAACGTATGTATTCACAGGTTATAAATACATAACAAATTACATATGATGTTTCAAAACATGCTGCGAAGCAATAAAACTATTTATTTGCCGTAAAAGCGATAATGGCTTGTTTAGAGGCCTAATTCGAACCATTTCTTTATTTTTATCGATTTCTTAGTTCTGATGATTAACTAATTGAAAACAAATATGGTAAAGACAAGCAGTAAAAGATTTAGGTCGCACATTAATGCATCATCTCACATTAATGCATGAAATGAGGTTCGGAAGTAAGGAGGTAAAGGCTCTTGCGATCACACGTTAAACCCCTTAAAGCGAATACTTCCATTTAAGGATTTTTTGAAAAAGCTAGTCGGGTGTAAAATGAGTTATAATTGAGTCCTCGTCATTTAGGTGGATTAGGGTCGTTGAAAAAGTCCTAAAACTTAAAAATAGAACTTACAAGAATTTTTTGCGAAAAAGTAGACTTTGTTTCAAATGTCTCTCCTCCTGCCCAGACCAATTCCAACAATTAGGATAGAGGACTTTTTTACCTGAAGAAGGGCTTTTAAAAAATGCCTTACCAAAAAGAATGTATTGAACACATATGATCACTGCTACATTTCTGTAACAACTTAGGCAAATTATCGTTATCATCAAAATCCTCACAGCTTGGAACGATGGAAGGCTTAAATTTATCGCCTGTGGGCTGTGAAACCACAACGTGCATCTATTCTTAAGAAAACAGACCAATAACTGACAACAAATAATCAAAGTTTAACTCACACACAGCAAATATATTTGCCCTAATAAACTGTTCCCAATAGAGGCCCTATGTAGTAGTTTATTTACGTAGTAAGCTAGGACATGGTATCAAAGGATTTTGGCAATGCGTTTTAATATGCAAAGCAAAGAAACAAGCGCTGGAATAAAAAAAAATTTTCGAAACCAGACTGAAGATGACTGAAGAACTATGCATCCTAGGTCTGCACTTAATTAAATTTAAATATTGAAAAGGATTATCACTACTATAGAGTTGTGTTGGTATCTCTAAAGTAGTCTTTTAATTTAATAGTCAGAATCTATTAATTTTCCTAGAAATTAGATCCATCTATAAAAAGCTTAAGTACTTGATTTTTTTTAAAGAGCGATTTATAAGCAAAAATCTCTCTTCAAAAAATACTTAATTATCGATATAAATTCCATAAACAATCTCAAAAATCCATAACTTCAAAACCCATATACGATATTTCGAACATCTTCTCGAATATTCTTCATCAGGTTAAAATAGAATAAAAAGGGGAAAACTATTTTAGTTCTTCCTCCTTTACATAATGAAAAGATCAATTCTATTAAACAAAATAAGCATATAATAAAATAAAACAATTGATTCACATCACATAAGTAAACAATAAAATAATAAATTATCATATTGGACTTATAAACCAATTGTTACCAAACTAAAAGTTGCTATTCATTGTTTCCTTTTGTAATATTTCTTGAAAATGCCTAGTGAATGTTTTGGCACTCTCAGGCATTTATCTTTATTAATACATTCGTATGTATTAATATAGCATGATTCAAGCAAAAGCCTTTCCTCATCATCGTTACATTTATAAATCAACTTAGCTATAGGATCCGGATTATGTTTCTTTGTCAAAGAATGGTAGGCCCAATCTGAAAAGTTGGGTTTTTCATTTTCATACGGCCCCACATGCTCTTTAAGCCTTTCTTTTAATGGTCTTGAAGAATGTTCATAATATACTTTGTCACAACTTCTATATTGAAGCTTGTATATAATCCCCATATTAAAAACAAATTCTACATGAACGAATATCCTGTAAATTTTGTAAACAAAATTGCTAAAGATTTCTTCAAATATATGAAAAAGAATATTCAAACTACGCAGAATCCTT
>JAFIDM010009631.1:17553017-17566148 GCA_023159025.1 Thereuonema tuberculata | reverse complement strand
TTTCTTCAAATATATGAAAAAGAATATTCAAACTACGCAGAATCCTTCTAATTAACAGAATTATATTCGGTTCCCGATTGGAACAAAAATAAATAAAGAAATTAGAAAAGCTTGTTCAGAAAAGGACATTAAAATCATCTTCTATAAAGACAACAAGCTTATGAAAATAAATAAAAGATCTAGAAATGAAGACAAATTTAATATGGGGATTATCTACAAGCTTCAATGTAGAAGTTGTGACAAAGAAACATAACCCGGATCCTATAGCTAAGTTGATTTATAAATGTAACGATGATGAGGAAAGGCTTTTGCTTGACTCATGCTGTATTAATACATACGAATGTATTAATAAAGATAAATAACTGAGAGTGTCAAAACATTCACTTGGCATTTTCAAGAAATATCAAAACAAAATGAAACAATGAATAGCAGCTTTTATTATAGTAACAATTGGTTTATAAGTCCAATATGATAATTTTATTGTTTACTTATGTGATGTGAATCAATTGTTTCATTTTATTATATGCTTATTTTGTTTAATAGAATTGATCTTTTCATTATGTAAAGCTACCCGCACACGAGGGAGCTTTTGCTGTGCAACTCGAGGAAATTGAGGTGCACAGAAAAAGCTGCATGCGACTGTCAGGGCGCAAACGATGCAACATTGTTAGCGCCGCCGTGCGGACAACAAACGAAGCACACTACGAATTTGAATGACATCACTGGACATGACGTCAAGGATACTGCTGTGATATCGTTCCAAAACTAAATATTTGTGATTTATTTTAAACATATGAGAAATATTTTTATAATATTATTAGCCGGTATGTAATCGCAGTTGATGGCAATAATGCGATTCACGAATAACAACGACCAACAGCCAATAATAATCCATTGCTCACTGAAACAATGACGTCACGTGGCAGTTTCCGGAAATGGTGAATGAGCGAAACTCCGCTTGCGATGTGAAATATTCAAAAAATCTAGGTTTTTCAAACGCTATGCTACATTCTACCGCATTAAATTACTGCATTTACATATAAACTGTATTTATGTGTGAAAGAAACTCGAAATAATCTGATATTTTTGCTGTATTCGCGATTCGCCCATCTGAAGCGAAGGAAAAATGTTTCGACGCCATGTTTCTTCCTTGGGCCGACGTCACGCGGCACTGTGATTGGGTAATTCCATGCAGCTTCCAGGCAACATTCCGTGTTGCACCGCCGTTCTGTGAAGCTTTTTTTCCATGCAACTTCCATGCAACTTGGCCCATGCAGCTCAAAAAACCGCTCTAGGCATCAAGTTGCACATGCAACTCGACCAAAAGCTCCCTCGTGTGCGGGCTACTTAAAGGAGGAAGAACTAAAATAGTTTTCCCCTTTTTATGTTATTTTAACCTGATGAAGAATATTCGAGAAGGTGTTCGAAACATCGTATATAGTTTTTGAAGTCATGGAGAGACTGTTTATGAAAATCATCTCTATTAATATAGTTTTTACATACACTAAAAATTACTTTTAATTTGACACTTGCATTCACGCGGTTAATATAAATCCTTAATAACTACCAAAATTCAAGTGTATTGTTTTGCATTCAGAACGTGATTCACATTGCAAATTGTTCCTCTTATTCTTAGTTATGTTTTATTTTCATTTGTCAGTGTTTGTCTATTAATAAACTAACAAGGAATAACTTTCTGATTATGTTTCAGAAAGCTATCCACCCATTAGCTAGCGGTTCCCGTGTGTGTGTGCGTCTGTCTAGCACCCTCCACAGTCAAAACGTAGAGTCAGAGTCTATGAACTATATCTCATCCGATTTTAGATAAACACTGAACGGTTCAGGAAAATAATGGTAATTGGACAAAATTGGTGTTTATCTATATTGAATAGACTGCGCTGACAGCGAATATGAAACCCAATGTGGCCACTTCGGGTTCAAGCTGGCCACTCACCACTTAATCAAAGTCATTAAAGTAGTGCAAAATGAAGATCTAGACATAAAAATTAACTCGCCATCGCTTCAAATTTATTTGACCCTTGAATCCCAAAGGCTTCAATAAATTAGTTTTGTGCGCCAATCAATAGTAGTGTCATTTTTAACAATATAGCGTACGATAGATTGCTAATTGCGTAGGGGTAGCTTTGCTTGTGTTTACTACAAAACTGTGAATTTACTTGTTTTAATTTACTATGCAGATATTATAAAAAATTGATTCAACATTGTTTTTGAAAATCCAAAGTAAAAAAAAATTACTCATGTGAATTTTCTTCAGACAATTAAATTTTTCCTGGCCCATAGTAACCGCACAAAAAATTTGGATAAACATTTTATGACGTTTAGTTTTTCAGGACTCAAGAAAATTCTCTAACACGCAATTTATGAAGCAATTAGCATTAATTGTTGATATCTGAATAAATACATTTCATGACATAAAGATATCTACTGACCATTACTATTCGCTTTCTCCATTTCTGATTAACTACTGTGTAATGTGTAATGTAATGTAAAAAAAAATAGTAACCAATTTAAACGTTATAAGAGAGTTGCTATTTCCGGATTTGTAGTAGGTCTATTCTGAAAGTTCTGGTTGCTTTTTTATCAATTAATGAATGCTAATCAATTCTTTTTAATTGCACAATTTGAATTTGTTTCCGCCAAATAGAGGACAGGAAATTTATGAACAGTTCAAACTTAGAAGGGGAACTATTTGTAATATCATTTAAATAACTCGTATTCAAAAAGAAAGCAATGTTTTCGCTACAAAACACAAAATCTCAAAGACCAAAACTTCTGAGAACTGTTTTCCTAGTATCCCCGAGATAATAGAATAGAATAGATAAATCTGTATATAACATTAAAGTTTTAATGCTTATATTTACAGTTCGTTAATTTCGTATCATTCTCTTAAATATGTAATTCTGTTTTAAATAAATTACAATAACTTTTTTTTAAATTACATTAAAACGCTTTAATCTGTTAGGACTCTGGTAATCTCTTAATGCAGCCATTTTAATGAGGTGCTTATCCATAATTTACGCTAATTAAATTCAGAACGAAATAATGAGAATGTTGTTGAAACACCAAAAACTTCTTCTTGTTTAATCCATACCTAATGACTGTTAGCTTGTGTATTGCTATCACACAGCCTAAATTAAAAAGTCATTTTTTTTAAATGATATATAACACCAATATTTTCAAACATATATCCTTAAAAGAATATTGAATAAAATATATTTGTTTTAATAAAATATAAATTTCCTGGTGTGTTAATTTATATATTTTTAGAGTAAGCCATTAGTTTATTTTTTTTACTTAGACTATCGGTTTTGGACATTTCTTCATCTGTGTTTTATTATCTATGTTAGTTTTTTAAAAATAATTGTGTTTTTAGAATAGTTTCCCTTTAGTTGAGCTTTAAGGTTAAGCATGCCTTGGCCTAATTTCCTATTTGAACATTTTAATATTTATTTTGTCCAATTTCAAATATTCATTTCCTTTGCTATTTTTGTCAAGAATGTTTGGAAGTAAGCTATTCATCTACCGCAGATTTTGTTGCAATTATCATTTTCTGATATAATGCTGCCGAAACAAATGTTCCCAAAAGCAATGCTTATGATAGACCTGTGCTAATTAAATTTCTATCATCTCAATTTTCAGATTAGATTTATCAGCTAACATCAATGTCGATTTGTTTTTAAATTAAGTAAAATTCAAAATTCTATCTGCGCCAAATCTAAGAGAAATTAGCAGATGGATTGCGAATTAAAAAAAATCAGAAAAATTGATTGTAAAATGAGACGAGCTTTATTTACATTTGCTTCTATCAAATACTGAACTACTTAATGTCATGTGTAAAGGTTATATGTTTACCGTAAACGTATAATTTCAGAGAACTAAGTATAATCAGAAACATTCATGAAATGTTCATATGATTGAACTATGCTTATATTCGCTTACCACAAATAAGTAGATTTTTAACCTGATCTAAGTTTGACAATCACACAATGGAATATAAAAGAACCAACTTTAAATCAAAATGTCTTAATAATTAATAACAATGGATAAGATTCACGAATTCTATTTGATGAATCCTTATTATTAATTTAAGAAATTTGTTTCTGAAATGGAACAATTTAAAAACCTATACCACTTTCTGTTTGGCAACCTAACCTCATTTTGATAACAAGAAAATTGATTGCAAAAACTTGATTTAAATAAAGATTACAGAGTGAAAATTCAGTCAGTCAAAGCAGTGGTATATAAAAAAAAGGAAATCAGTTAATATGAAGACGAATATATGAAAGGATTCATTACTAATAATATGTTCCAGATTTCGGAAAACAGATTATTACGGTGATTCTTAACTTTTAGATTTGACTTTAAACCAGTATTAGCTTCAAATATTATTAATTTAATTGGTTTGTTTCTCATGAATTGATTATGTGGTTCATTCTCATAGATATTGAACGTCGTCAGAGAATAGGATACGATTATAGTTGATATTTTAGTAGTTATAATGAAGTTATTACAAACAGCAGTAGTTTCAAAAGTAGACGTTCTTTGTTCAATTTCCTAAGATATTGTTTGTATTTTTTGATTTAATGATAAAAATGCAACAAAATGGCTATTTTGAACTTCAATAAGTAGCAGTGGCTCTCCTATGAACATTGTGTAAATTTCTTTGGTTTTGCTGGTTTGCAGACAATCTAACGTTTTAACTCCTTCTTTTTTTAACTTTGTGGTGTGTGTCGGTCTTCTGAAAACCTCTTCCTTTGGCATGGATTGCATATCTCTTTCCCGCTCCATTTCTTTCTCCATTTTCCGTCTGCTTTTTTTTTTTTTTTTATACTTATCGTTAGATGGTGACGTCTCAGTCTCAATTTCGTTTTTTTACTTATCATTTCCGCCCTCTCGTCAACAATGAGGCCATCACCGGAAACGTAGCGTGGTCGTAACTCTGATCAAAGGCATACTCCTCCTCCCTTTCATCTATTCTGCGTACTATTCTGAATGTTCTTAACCATATCAACAATAAGAACACTCCACTTTCAAAAAAGACTGGATTCCATCCAAATATAGGATAAACCTTTTTCCATGAATTTTTAGTCGAAAAGAAAAAATATACTGTTTTCTTCCCCGCTTAATTCTTTTTTTTTAATTTCTTGCCTGAATTCGCATCCGTGACCCTTGAATCAAAGCCAATTCCTCCTAGTTTCTAGAGTTAGACTAGAATTGTCTTGTTCTGAATTTTCTATCTGCTTGAAAACCTATTAACTTGTCGTTATCTCATTTTAAACACTTTTTATTATTTAAATAGGCTTATATTAAATCAAAAGCCTCAATTGCAGTAAAGGTGAATAAAACTCTTTTAATTGTTGCAAGAATTGAATCCGGACAATTTAATATCAATTTCTGTGACATTTGTAACTCATATCCTTGGCAAAGTTTCATTATAATTTTATAGTTTTCGGATATATACAGGTTTATTATCTTTTAATGGGCGCCCCTAGTATCAGCAACAATCTAAAAAATGGTTTTGTTCCTGAATAAAACAACAATAGATTAATAATTAGCTTCACATAATTCGTTCTTTGCTTGTTATCTCCTGATCACTTGGGACAGTTTTCACTACTCTTTAAAGGCAATGTATTGATATGTTTTGATAATCTAGTTGTTTTCCAAATAAGTACAGAATCAATTATTCGTTTGAGTGACATTTAAAATAGCAGTTTCGTAGGGTATATAGTTTTGGATTTTCATAAGGTTCCATGTTCATAAGGTTTTTGACATTAGGTTTTTGTGGCATTTTGTTTTATTGTCTCATTTTATTTAAAAGGAGGGGATATTCAAATTAATTTTTACATTTCCTCTTTTGGTTTAGCTACAGATTAGAAAGAATGTGTTAATTTCAAGTGATTTTTTTTTATTATGTTTTACAGAAAGTCTAATTAAGTTGCTTTTTACTGTAATTTTGTACAAATAATAGTAAATAATTGTAAACAAAACAATGATGGAATAATTCTTAATTTTAAATAAGTTAAGTTACTAGAAAGTAGGTGGCGTTACTTGGAACAGGTGTTCCTAATAACGCCAGTTTGCAAAGTTTTCTTATTTGAGTTCTCATACTTCTCCAGTAAAAGTTATCGTATGTTTCATTATGGTATGCTTCAAACAGAAGATTAAACTTTCTTGATCATAATTTTTGTGTTTCGATATACCTTATTTCCAGACTTACAATAATTTCAATGTTACGGTGGCGTTATTTGGGCAGCGTACTTTAATTGAAATAGTTTCGGTTGCCAAAGAACATTTTTATTTAAAGAATATTAGTTTAAATCCCGATGTAATAGAACTGAAATTAACCTATAATATTTAGAAAAGATAAGTCATTGACAAAAAACTTAATTTTAAATTTATTGAAATCGAAGCACAGAAAGTACAATAAGCAGCTTTGATTAACAGTAGAAATGACTAGATTTTGTAGTTTTATCCTCGCATCAGAAATATCCAGAAAAGTGGCTAGAGCTATGAGCGAAGAGAAATGAAAATGGAAAAATTAATGTTCGCGTCCCCCGGAAGCGAAGTGATGGTGGAAAATCAGCCCTTTTGGGATTTCCTTGGCAAATTCAATTTGCAAAATTATGATTTAATAAAAGCTCAGGATTTGGTCGTCGCTTTAACCCCAGGCTTTTGAAGCTGTCAGAATGCGAGAGAGAGCGTCAATTGGATTAAAACTTTTAGGGTTTAATTAGAAGAGGCTACATGAATAATGCAGCTGGTAAATGGCTCATGAATGTCTCAGCTATTCTGTAAAACAGACTTAATATAGATGTAAATATGTAAATACCATTAGAATGTATATATATATATTACCATCATTCAGTGTCGGAGAATTCTGTGTAATCCAGTCTGAAATTTTTCATAATTCAAACTAGGCTTTAATAACAGATATCCTTACATGTAACAGCGAATTATTGCCCAAACATTGATGAATGATGTATTTTAATAAATGTCAAATTTCCGTCAACTACAATACTAAGCAAGTGCAGTGATACCTCACTGGGCTGCGATTCGATGAACCGGGTTCAATTCCCGACGGATGTTGGACATTTTTCCCAAGCTGTTTCTCCTAGAGACAGACCCTATGGTTCACCGAGCCCTCTGTAAACTGGAAAACAGGTGTCTTTCGTGGAGTTAAAAGCGAGCGTGTATCGGGCTGATCATCCAATTAAACTTAGTTGGATAGTGAAGGAACTCTGGGAATCTTATCTTGACCTGTAAGTCTTAGTGAGATGTTACAAAACATCTTTTTTTGTAAATACAGTAAAACCTCGTTAAGTCGTAACTCAAGGGACCAGACAATTTTGACGACTTAAGCGGAGTGACGACTTAGGCGGAGTGGGCATTTTTGAAACAAAAAAAAACAAACACTGAAATACAGTATTTACATGAACAGCTGTTGGATTCGGTGAGAAAAATAAGATTTTCAGAAATCAATTTTAGCGAGGCTTTCTCGCTATAAAATGACATCACACTCACGAGCGGTCAAGAAAAACGTCTGCACTCGACAGAGTCGCAGCGAGAAGTGTGCTTTGAATAATTAGCAGCGAGATTCCAAGAACCCAAATCCTCCGAAGGGGTAGGAAAGGAATGAAGTGACATGCGTGGTCGAAAATTTCTCGTAAAGGCTTAGCTTTTTAAAAGTGAAGGGACGGGGCCGAAAAGACAACACGATGGCATGCAAAATAGAGAAGAAAGATACTTTTGGCCATTTTTGAGGGTGACGAGTTATCCGGAGTAGAATTAAATTTGGTGACGGATAAAAGAGAGTTATTTTACATTATTGTGTATGAGACCTTGTCGGGACCAAAGGAAAACGAGGACTTAAACGGAGTGACGACTTATCCGGGTGACGAGGTTTTACTATAATTCTTTGCTGTTAATTTTTTCCTCATTTTTCTTACAAAGTCTAGATGAAGTGAGTAAACATTCATCTTTCGTTTTTACCAATTACTCATTATTTAATAATTAAGAGTTTAATAATTCATTCGCTGTTATTTTTGCCGTAAAATCTGTTCGATAAAATCATTTGTTGATTTACTTAGCAATTAAGGTATAATAATAAAATACATTTAACCGGCATGTAATTATTTAAGAAAAAAACTAAAAATGTACACAATTAATAAGGTTCTTAAATAAGAGAACCTTTTATAATTGTGCGCATTTTAATTTTTTGTTCTTACAATAATAATAATAACTTTCTTTATTTGCCTATTTTTAAATTTTAAGGAACAAATAAAACAACAATGATTTATTTCATGACAAAAATGACATAAACCTACTATAATATAATAATCTTTAAGCTAATGTAATAATGTCATGTAATTTGAAACAGTATATAGTATAATTAATTTCAATAATATATATAATTATACACTGAAGCTCGGTTATAACGCGGTTGTTTATATCGCGAATTCGGATATAACGCGATTTGGTCTTGGACCCCTTCTATTTTGGAAAAGGTGTATAATTGCAAAATTGCAAAATTTACTGTTTTTCTCGCCTAAAATCAAATCAAAGGTGTAAATTAATATGCTTGTTTCCTTATTATTTACAGTAATTGAGACTCTAAACCCATTCTAATGTCATGAAAATGCGTCAAAAAAATATATCTTTAAAAAAATACCAGAATTCTCTCACTTAGCTCTGAATGATGTACGTAATCGCGAAATCATCACTTTAAATCGATTTGGAATCGTATGGGTGATAAAACGGTGCGATATACGACATTTGACGTCGCGAAGTAATAAAAGTTCGGTTATATCGCGGTTATATCGCGATCTTCGAGATCTTAGATCCGAAAGATCGCGTTATAACCGAGCTTCTGTGTATTATACAATAATGTAATAATTAATAAGACACTTCAATGTAATAAGTAATACACAAGCTTCATAATGAGATTCGTGAAGGTTACATCGCCTTTATCGGGAAAACAATATTGATATTACGCAAGAATTAAATCAAATTATATTCATCGAACCCATCATTATCAATTGGAAAGCGCAAGTTATGAGAATGGAGGAGAATAGGATGTCTAGACACATTGTAGACAATTATCCTAAAGCTACGCGAACATCATGCAATTTTTCTGCAATTTAGTCCTCCGATTTTGACGTCACGAGTTGATATAAACCTTCGTTAACCCCGAACACGATGCAACTCGATATGCAACTCGAAAAATCAACCGATCCATGACAACGCAGATTTTAATACGTCACGTGTGACGTCAAGCAAAATTCGGTTATGTCGTTTGAGACATAATATATGAGTGATTGATTTGCAACCTATGATAAATATTTTTTTTCAACATTATTAGCCGCTATGGAATTGAATTTCATTGGTATTATTTCGAATCAAAAGTAACGAATGATCAACAGCCAATAAGAAACAATGCTCCCCTGGAAACAATGACGTCATAACTGTTGCATTATCGCGTCAGCAACCTATGCGTTTCCTAAACCCGATGTGGAAAATCAGAAAAAAACGAGGTTTTGAAACCTCTCTGATAAATTCTACCGCATACAATTACTGCATTTCAGTATAAACTTTATTTATGCATAAATAAACTCGCAATACTCTTGATATTCATTGAGTATGACCATGTCTTCAAAACGAATCGACAGAAATTATTTTCGACGCCATTTTTTTCATGTGCGTGGTTTCCCAACTGATGTGTTCCAACGCTGCCCTGTGATTGGGTAATTCCCAGTGCAATTTTTCGAGTTGCAGCTGTGTTGCAGCTGTAGGAACAACTCGAATTGCATGACAAAAGTTGGAGTTAAGTTGCAAGTAAACGGGCTCAAAGCTTTCTATATCAACTCGTGACGTCAAAATCGGACAATTAAATTGCAGAAAAATTGCATGATGTTCGCGTAGCTTTACAGAGACCGGAATCTAAGACGACAGGGAAATTGTTAGTTAGACTGCAAACGCTACTTTACTTAATCACTTTATTTTAGTAAAGAGAAGAATAATAATATATTAATATTTAATAGATAACTTTCTAGATGAATTGTAATAAGGTTCAATGGATCCAACTTACAACTAATCTTGTAAAAATTCCTCAGACAAATTTATTGTGTAAGACCAACTAAATAATTCAGACCCTAACATTGACAAAAAAACATTGAAAATTTTGAACTACAGCTAAACGTATAAATATCACAGCTCCAAGAAAAAGATATTTACTATTTATATCTATCGAATTAATAAATTTGATATATACTGCACTTCTGTAAAGTCCAATTTAACAAGCAATTTCTGGGCTCATTCAAAAAGAACACAAATAACATATTAATTTAATACCAGTGATATTTTAATGTGAAATAAATATAATCTTAAAACATCTTCCATAACAGTAAGGTTGTAATCGCGTATTTTTTCCGCCCAATTTTACTTCCATTTTACAAGTAGCTATTACTTGCTTTAAAATTCACCTTTCTCAATAGATTCTATATAAAGAATGATAGACTGCAGTCCGTGTAATCAGTCATTCCTCTCGTAGAACAGGTTCAGCTACGGATGTGTGATGTGTTTACCTTGCTGTTAACTAAGATTTTAATTTTCTTAGTTATTCAACAACAGTAAAGCTTGGACTATGTGTCGCCTATTGAATCGTCAACTTGTAATGTAAACTTGTAATGTAGTTTTAGAATCATCAGGCCAAGAATATGGTTGGGATTGCTTTTAGATCTGATTGAACAAATCGTAATTTTTATAATAAAGGCAAACCTTATATTAACGAAAGATCTCCCTGAATGAAGGAAATCAAAATCCTGGATTCTTTGGCGAAATGGCCACGTTCAATTGACGGGCTACCTTTTCAATCTTTAGGAGAGACAAAATACAGAGAACGGAATTATTGTCCTTCGTTGTTTCATTTCCACTGCAGCAGAATGAGATTTTAAAATAATCAAAATGGATGAACGAAGCATCGGAAGGTTACTGTATTGAAAAGCGGAGACTTTTGAAAAATCTGATATGTATAGAAATACTAAGATAAATAGAAAAATGAAGGTTAAACTTTTATTTTAAGTGTAAGTAATAGAAATTGATCTCTTTTTTTAAATCTTACTAAATGTAGTTTCACCTACCATAATCAGAGTCCCATTTAGCCTGGGATTTATTCTATGCAGATTTTGCAATTTTCCGTCGATTAAAATAATTTGTTCCTCCTAAAACTACCAATAAGCCTTTAGAGATACTTTATAAGCTACTAGTACAATTTGTTTTATTAGTAGTAGTAATACTGAACATTTGCGATTGGCCTTTTATGTGTAATTTTGGTAAAATATTTTGGTATAATATGATTTAAAAAAAGAAAACGTGGATGAGTTGCTTTATTCCCCACAGGTTCTTAATGACAAAGATGATGATCCCCCTGGGTTGTTCAACCCCTTAAAGACCTTTAAATAAAGCGGGTAAAGTTTTTAAGCAGATTGGCATTGGCGCTTTTAGCATGAGAATTACCATAACAACAAGAATGTTTCCAGAGGACAAAAAGAAACAAAACCCTTATCTCTCTCTTTGGCTCATCTCTTCAAATGAACTGAAAGACAAGTCTCCGATTACTATCCGGATAAATTAATTAAAATAGCAAGGATCTTTTTGAATAAAGAATAAAATAACTTTAAATCTTTCTAAATTTAAATTCGTTTTTTTTTTATTTATTTTGCTTTTTCATCTTTATTTTTTTTAATTTGGCAACACATCCCAATTTAAATCTGCAAATATAATTCAATTTTCTAGATGAGTTCTCGAAGGAATGTGAGGAGTGACTGTATTTGATATAAAGTAACTTATTAATTTTTAATATAATAATTACCTTTGATTATCGCTGATTATCAGTGATCTAGGAATTCTAGCACATAATTTGATTACAGTCAAACAAAAAAGGGTTTTCTGGAAATAGTCCAATCCTATTAAGAAACCACTTTCTAAAACAACACAAATATTCTGTGACCTAATGAAGCACGCACAATACTATAGTATATAAAATTAAATAATTTAAGTAAATGAAGTAACCAATCAATCTATTTGAATATCTTAGACGAAAGTCAAGTGAATCGATGAATTCTTTTCTCTAGTCGTTCTTCGACTGTGATCATCCCTCTCATTCGATCGCGAATTCAATAATGCAACGAAATGGTGTCATTTTCAGGCCGTTTTAGAAGGTAGAAAGTGAAAATTCGAATCGTAGCAGTGAATGGGGAAAGTTCTTCCAATATACGAAAGCGTCAAATGGATGGAAGGTTTTTTTTATTATTATTTCCCCTTCCCAAAACCAATAATTCACGTCACATCTTGACATTTCCCCTCCCTCTCTGCTATTACAAACTCAGTAAAACCTATTCTTTTTGTGTATGCGTTGTGTTCATTGACTGTCATTATCCAGCATTGTATCTATATTTCGATTTAAAGCACCGATGACAGGTTTCCAATTAATTGGCACTTGGATTTTTTGCCCATCACTGAAAGTAGGTCGCCCATAAACAAACCGAATTATTACTTAGGAACGATCACATGTCTAACTGACCACAATAAACACTATCTTTACGGCAAAGGACAATATTTTTTGATGGCTCACTTCGATGTAAGTGACTAATACGGTGTCGAAATTACAGAAGAGGATTTGAGTTTATCGTGTCCCCAGGCAATATATATTTAACCTCTGTTTCCTTTGAAAAAAAAAAAAACAAACAAAAAAACAGTAAAATAAAATAAATTTGAAATAAGATTTTCAATATAAAAAAAATAATGTATTCAAAGCTATATTTTTTAACATGCATTACGAACGATAATTTACAAAGCCCCTTTCAAATAAATATCAATCAAGAGCCTTTGCATTTAAAAGAATTAGAATTTCTCTGACAATTATTCTAAATTAATTGAAATAAGAAATAAAAACTTAGCAAACCAAAAAAAAGCTTCCTCATGGAACAATAAAAGAAAATTCTGAATGGTGTTAACTTAGATTCCCTAAAATACAACGGAAATAAAAAGCTTAGAAAGATTTCTGAAGGCAGTAAAATGTTCAAAATTATATATAACTAAAATATGTATAAATAT
>JAFIDM010009631.1:17517719-17531891 GCA_023159025.1 Thereuonema tuberculata | reverse complement strand
CAAAAATTAAATTAAAAAAAAAAAACTTTTAAAAAATTCTAGTTTTTTTTTCTTTGATGTAATTTGTGTGTGTGTGTGTGTCTGTGTGTTTTTTTTAATAAATAAAATGTTGTTTTCCGTTACATAAGTCTGACTTGATAATAGTCACGCTATAGTGACTGCAACCTTGGTCGTTGTATATTTTTTAAATTGTTTTTTTAAATATATTATTTAAAATAAGCAGGTGTGTCGGCTTGGTGTTTGATTTATTTATTGCAGTCAGTTTTGCAATTTCTATTATTTTAAAAATAGAAGCAAGTACATATTGTTCAACACATTATATTCAAAATCTCTTAGAATTCTATTAGGATTTTTTAAAAAAAAAACCCTCTCATGTTTAACTTGTGGGAAAAAAACTTCGTACTAAAAGCTCCCCCTAAACTTTTGAAAGGTGGCTTCACAGCTAAGCACTTGAGCACTAAGCACCTGAGTGTAGTCGTTACATTACTGTAAGAATGGCTTTCACTGCAGAAGCAATATTAATTATAAAGAAGCACCATTAACAAGAAGTTCTGTCTTAATGTAATTGACAAAGCAAAGCTGAGTTATTTATCTTTTAGGTTACTTTTAAAAATAGCTAAAATCATTCTATGTGATACAATAATTTATAATCGTTGTATTAAATAAACGTTGAATTTACGAATTTCATATTGAGTTACATAAGAAGGCCAATAAACTGGGCACGGCCTTTTTATTATTACAGTTTCATCAATATTTACAAAAGTAAAACAAAGTATCTTTAGGAAGTTAATCAATATAAAATAAATAGCTTACTGTAACATTAACTTACTGTACTGGCTTGACACATAAAATATACTGACGGAAATAGAAATCCCAATACTAAAACGGAGTTACGCTAGGTGATTGAAAAATACAAAGGTTATTTGTCTATATGATGAAGCGTTGTCTGCGAGACTCTAACTGAAATCTAATATTTAAGTCTAAGCATGGATCGATAGAAATTAGCAGCCGCAGACACCTCAGATTTTTAAAAACAAAACATTTTAATATACCATTAAATAAAATTTAGCTTAATCCTAAATACCTAATTCTAACTTGAATAAGAGTTTACACAAAAAGAAAAACCCAAAATAGTAAAACAAATCAAATCATATAACAGCTTATCTTAAAACAATTTATAAAACATATGCCTTAATTAAAATAAATAAATAAATAAATAAATAGGTCTTTGAAATATAAATATAAATCTTAAATTCCCCAACAGATAAAAGAGCTCGTTAAATATTTATCTAATAATATGTTTATGTTAGCATATATCAATACTTAGTAAAATTAATCTTTCCTTCCTTTTATCGAATTTGGCCAACTGGGGACCACGTAACTAGCTCAACCTGACAACGTCAGGGCGAGGCTAGTGAAATTCAAGAAAGGGGGGACGAGAATTATTCCCCGTCCAGGATAACCCTGAGATAGAAAGTCCAGGTGGGAAACGGACGAAACACAGAAGAAGAAAGAAACAGCCATGCCACCACCGGGATTCGAACCCGGGTACTGGCGCATCAGCCACAACGGCAGCCCGCCGGCTAAACCACACGGCCACGCCAGCACGGCTAAATTAATCTTTAATCACAACTGTAGCTCTTTTATGCCCGAGTGCAATAAACTTCAGTTAACTTTGATGACTGCATTGTGGACGGAGCTAAAATTAGCGGGGAGTGCTGCTCCAGAAAAATTTTAGCCTTTGGCAGAAAAATTGTGTGAAAGGAAACATGTATAAAAAGAAAATTTATTCAGAAACTTGATAAATTTATTTTTATACATGTTTGTTTCCTTTCACACAATTTTAAAACAAAGGCTAAAATTTTTCTGGAGCAGCATCCCTTCCTCCACTAATTTTAGCTCCGTCCAAACTGCAGTCATCAAAGTTAACTGAAGTTTGGTGCACTTGGGCATTAGTCTTAAATTTACTGTAAAACAACCTCCTTTTTTAATTTAAAATCTTATATTGTTTCTTTTCGATTTTAACAATTTTAAACATCAAAAGTAAATTGACTAGTTTATAACTTCCTTGACCTCTACCTTCTTGGATTAAAAAGTTTAATTTGTTATTTTATCATTAGTTATATTGAGTAAATTCATTATCTCTGTTATGTAGTCCTGAAACTGTTCCCATGCTTGATAACTTTTCTTAGCACTAAGTAAAATAATCCATACGGTAACGTCGATTATAATTTTATGGCTTTCACCGATGGATATCACACTAATGGCCAAGTGCACCAAATACTATATAGACAATATGCGACACTAAGCAATTAACAGCGGGACAACACCCTACAGCGATCCTAGCGGCGAGTCCTGAATGAACGAAATCTCGTATCTGCTTATCTCAGTATGGCTGGAAGAGTGTGTGCTGTTTTCGGCTGCAATAATTACGAGATTCAGAAGAACTCCAGGACTTTTTGTCGATTGACAGTAACTGTTGTTTGACAATTTCATATGGATACATGAAAGTTATTGTCTTATTCTACATATTGCAGTATTTTATAGTGTGGAATTTGTAAATATTACACTTATATATTTGTTGTTGGAATAATATAAATATTTAGATGGAAATGTAATTGTTTACAATGATCATGTTTTTTGGAAAAGAATCATAAAATAATTTTGGTGTAATTAGTGATTAAATCTAATATTTTGTTATTTTAATAATGTTATTTTTCTGATTTGTTTTTAAAAACAATGTTGAGACTATAATAAAAAAAGAAGAGGAATTCAAATCCGTCTGACGATAAGAGGATAAGAGGATTGACGATAAGAGGATGAGTTTAGGTTTGTGACGTAAAGCAAAAATTTTGGGTTATTTTTCTATTTTTACAAAATATACGACGAAATATTATATTTATATTTCGTATTTTTATTTATTTATTAAATTTCTATTCCTCTTGTTCTGTCTTGGTCAATATTTATAAATATGATCTTCTTTCTGTACTATTTAGCAGCATGCGTATATATTGAAATTTGATGTTGCCAGGGCTTCCCACTAGGTTCGCTGCTGTCAAATTCTCTGTCAAGTTAACAATGGTTAATCGCTTATGGCCGTTTTACACTTACCATTTCACACGCCATAACCTCGCCATAATGGTCGCAATCACCTCAAAATGAGAGATGGCGAGGACATTGCCGCACTTTGGAGCATGTTCTAATTCGAAGAGATGCTCGCCATCGACACTAGCACTCCTGGTGACGAATTGTAGAACTTGAAGTCCAATCGATTTGTATCTATTTATTCGAAATTACCGATTACAAAAATGATTTTACGATTGGAGGGCATCTTTTTCTTATGTTTTCGTGGATGCTTTCAGAAAACGTTACATTAGTAATCAAAATCATTACAGAATTCCGGCTTGAAAATTTGAATCGGTGAGCGAGCGGAATCTCGAAAACATATCGTCGTTGATCGAGATTTAACAAGACTGAATTATTTATCGAAACTGATAACAAAGAAAGACAAAACGATGAAAAAAAAAAAAGAATATTTCCTATTTTAATTAATTAAAAACATTCTTTCATCTATTCGATGAACTGACTAAATGATTTTTATATAAATCAATACTATTTTTTTCGTAAATAAACCGTAGGCATGATGACTATTGAGAAGTGTAAATTTTCCGTGTGATGGAAGGCGATATGGTAAGTGCAAAACGGTACACTAATCACTCGCAATCTACCCTGACATTGCCTGCGTTATGGCCTGCAATACGGCGTGTGAAATGGTAAATGTAAAACGTCCTTCAGTGTCGCGCATTGTCTGTATGGTATTTGATGTTCTTTAGTGATAGATCTAAGATTCACCGTAGATTTAAATATCGGGCATTCTCGTGAAGCAAAAACCTTTCTAGAACACAAATAAGTAATCTTGACTTGTTCGAACAGATACATGACTGTCAGTATGGTTAATCCTTCTTCACGTTTCAGATTTAACCCAGTTAGGTTAATTCATGATGCAAGCTCTTCTTTTCTGCTACTCATAAACCTTATCTTGTTTTATAAAACGTTCTTCAAATAGGGTTTTAACTTTTTATGTCCTTCCGAACTTATATTAAAAATAAATCACAGCCGTTCGACAGACACATATTTTCCATGTCTGTCCGCTTCTGTAACTTTCAAACGACTCTCTCTCTCTCAATTGTTCGAAATTTTCATGTTCTTATCCTCTTTATTTCTGCTTTTCATTGTTGAGCATGGTCGTAAGAACTATTAATCATCGTATTAAAACCCAATTTTAGCAAATTGAACAAATTTAAGTCAAAATTAAAAATTAAAAAAGATAATAATTGAAAAATATTTTTTTCTTATATTTCAAAATAAATAAAAATTATATAGAAAAATATTTAACAACAAAATTACTAAATATCAGATTTTAACAGCACTGATTATTTACAAAAATTATCTTTACAAACATTAGAATAAATACTTTATTTTTCTTAATTAATTTATTGAAAAAATATGTAGATTTTTGAATTTAACAATAATTAAAGAAAAAAAAGCCAAAAATAAAACAAACACCAATAACAAAACCTAAACAAGAATGAAACATCCTGATTAGTTAGTAAATGTGGTGACTTATTCTTGTTTCGATATATGTATCGATATATAAATAAGAATTTTACAAATTTACCTATAAGCTTTATCCTTTTCGCACCTGTGACGTGGTTATAGTGGTAATACTCAGCTTAAATGAGAAATTAGCAGTTCAGATCCGGCCAGGTTCCAAATTTTTGTTTCATTGTGTGGATGGCTACGTAGATCTTTTCATATGTTTTCTTGATTAATTATTAAATATTCAGAAGTTTCAGAATCTTGTTTCAAATCACTTTCTTGTAAACTTAAGTAAAGTTTGTTTTGAAACTGAACATGTGAGTTATATTATTATCAGCTGATAATAATTATTATGATCAGAATTTTATCTACATACAAACAATATAAAAACTTGTAAAGAAATAATAACAAATAATATTCTCCAGCAAACAACAAACATACCATATAAATAAATACATATCAAACCAAAATCGATCAAACTTACAGTGACTTACATTTGACAACAACTCATCTTTCTCTAGGAATTCATCCCTGCAATCTTTTTAATTTTCACTTTTCGTAATATATTCTTCTCTTCGTTACTTTTCTTTGCTTCGGTAATTGCAACCTAATCTAAATCCGGTCTGCATTAAAAAACATAATGCTAAATTAGGACAAATTACGTACAAATTAATCTTAAACTGACCTGCCTTAAGCCTTTTTAAGCACATACAGTATTGGGCAAAACAAACAGTAGTGAAGGACAGAAACCAAATAGCAGTAAATATATTTAAATATCAGTGACATAGTACAGGAATACCTTACTTAGCATTATTTATCCAAGGTGAGTATCTATCCAAATATTTCCTAAATATTCGCTGTTATGGCCGACACAGTTAATACCCTTCCTGCAAATTTTCTATCTTATCCTAGAACAACGGCTGCCTCATCGGATAGCAGTAATATGTAAACCTCTCCTTGAGATCCTGAATAGTGTTCGATCTTTCATTTTCCTAATGAAATAAGGTCCTGTGATGCCATGTCTAGAAAATCACGTGTCACACTGTAATTTTCCCACTGTGCAAAGGCATCTCCTCAACAATATCCGGTCGCTGAAATTCAATATAGCGGTTCGTCTGATTGTATTGAACAGGGCTCATAAGTGAAAATGAACAGGGTTCATACGTGTTACGTCTGAGAACCACGCATTACATAGAAAGTCAAAGTTTTCATATTGAATGGCTAAAGCACGGGCACAATACAGCCTTCGGGTCGCCATGTCACAAACGCTAAGCTGTTGGGCCAACTGAATGCGATAAGACATATGTCCAGTGCTAAGACCAGAGTTGAGGGTTCCAGAGTTGAGCTTCAAAGCTGTTTTGTTCAGGCTACGGCGACGTAAGCACCTGTTCCAAGAGACGTCCGTGTGCCCTTTACGCCCACTACCTGTCAGTCGGAATTTTTGGGTGACGCCAACAATCACGCTGTCATTTGATGTGTTTCCGAAATGCAAGCTGAAACTGATCCTTCACATATATGCAAAGCTGGGTCGGTCTTTTCGTCATAGACCGTATGAACGATTGTAATATTCGACTAAAAATACCTTTTCTTCTTTGCTCAGAACCATTATTACTTCGACTGATTCAAAACTTAATACCAGTTACTATACAGGTTTATTCAAATAGACCGTGACGCTTGCACACGCCCTATTATCGCGTGACAACGTGTTTCACTACTTTTGCCCAATACTTTATAATAGCGGTAGGCCTAAATATCAAATTAAACCAAATTTTGGCTAAATCCTCATTACAACTTCAGCATTTTTCAAGAAAAAAATTAACGTTAGTTTTGAAACCAAAGCAGCAAACGTAATCCAATGTACGCCTGTTATAGCCTAAAGAAACCAAAAAAAAAAAAACCCAGCAAAGTTTTTCATTAATACACAATTTTTACATTGTAATGGGCTTTGTTATATAACTTTAATGTTAATATTGCTACACAAATTATTAATTTTTCTATTTAATTATTAATACTATTTCAATTTAACTTTGTAATTGGTTTTTACAAAACTCTCTGTATGATTTTTACTCTGATAACTAAGCACTTATCATAACGAAAACACTAAATCAATTTTATCTCAACGCTATTTCGTTTTTATAAAAAAAACTCTTCTTTAAAAACATACAATATATTTAACAGACGTAATTCTCCAATAATGAAATCGCGATGCCAAATTCAAATTGTTTGAGAGTTGGGATAGAGATGAATATTAATACTATGTTTAATCAATAAGAAAATGTTTCAAAATAAATTAATTCCTTGAGTTAGTTTTCTATATTTTGCAGAGAAAGAGATCTTCAAGTTTAAGACATATAATTTTCATGACGGTCTTGAATAACCTTTGATATTTCTCTTAAAATTGACCTTAGCAAGATGTTCAGTTCGTATCATCACACACTTATAAATAAATAATTATTGGTCCAAGGCTTTGCTGTTTTGTATTTCAGGATTCAGTTTTTCTGTTCAACATATACAATATGGTATATCGTTTGCTCGTACATTGTTATTTATAAGTGCTATTTATTTTCATTTGTTTAATAAATAGTTAATTAGGTGTAACTCAGTGTAAACGACCTAATTAACTTATATTGATATGCTCTTCAATGTTACTTTTAATGCATTCTGAAGAAAACCATTTCAGCAATTTTAGTATTCATAATTTGGTTCAGTTTGTCTATTATGTAATAAAATATAAGGTATATGGCCCAAATATCGCCCAGGTTCCTAATATCGCCCAGGGCGATGTAGGACGGGATAGTGATGCTATCACACGGGAACCGATGGAAACAATTTGCCATTCCTTCCATTAGCATGCTGTGTTCGTTTGGTGGTGTTAGTTCAACCCGTTTATTTTTTATGAATTCTTGAAGGTTTTTCGTTCTGGTAAGTTATGAACCTACTGTTTCTTTTAGTGCTGCAGCTTATGAATTATTCATGCCATCGCAACCATCTAATATCGTGAAGTAGTGAAAGAAATAACCTATCTGTTGATAATGTCTGTCACTTGTTCGAGGTAGCCGGTTTGTCTGTAGCGTCCCCCAAATTGACAAGCTAGAGAGTGCCTAATATCGCCCACCTCGTTGTTCCATATATCGCCCACTGTGCGATATTTTATTTTGGTTTTTGTCTCAACGTAAGACATGGGACAGAGGAGTTATCACAGCTGTAAAAAATAAAAAAAATGGGCCTTCTGAAAGCTTCCAAAACATTTAATGTCCCAGTCTTGTAAGTGGGTCACCATTCACAATTGCTCTAATGAATTCTCTCTGCAAAAGGAAACTAAGTCCTAATGGGCTAAACTTAGACGATCCAAAGCAAAAGAAGCTCGCAACACCCATAAAGAATTGCGAAAAGATTAAGAAAAGATTAAGAAAAAATGCAAAGAAGTGCAAAAAAACAAAGTATTTAATGGTGTGGGCGATATTTGGAACACTTTCACAAAATTCAAAATATGAGGTTTGCCTGAACAAAAATTGAGGAAAAATACAAAATAATAGTTATATCTATAATTGGTTCAGGAACATGTAAGTGAAGGTTCATATGATGTATTGTAATTGTTTGCAAGCAACTGAGACGATAAATGACAAGAATATGGGCAGGTTTTCTTAGATAGGCGATATTTGGGCCACATACCTTAAGCTATTTAGTAATTCAAAATTACAACGCCAATATACGACTGTTTTGTTTTGAAAACTTCCCACATCAAATTTAATTCAGGCTCAAAACTTTGAATCAGGATAAAAAATAATTGATGAAACGATTTGATACAGACGTAAAAGAAGCTAAATAATTTAATGCCAACTACTGCAAACAACATTAATTATTGATGGAAGGACTGGGACAATGGCAGATAGTCTGACGGGTATGGATACTCTAATTTTAAATTGGTTTCTAGATTGTTTCTCCGAGGCATTATAGGAGACATTTGAAAGTCATACAAAAATGTAATAAACAAGCCTATTAATAGATCAAACCCCTTTAATAGATTGCATTTCCTTCAAAAAGTATTGAAACCTGATAAGCGAATGGATTGGTATTCTTATATAGGCGTTGCAAATTCTACACTAAATCTACAGATCATCAAGAACATCTTGATACCATTTATGAAAAATCATAATTTGAAAGTCCGGACCGGAGACTCCTTACAGATTAGAAGGCTGTAGCTTCTCGCTGCTTGTGGTTTAATACTCCTTTTTATAAATAAAATTTTATTAATATCTAGTACAGAAAAAAATAATTTATTCTTTTATGAAATTATTAGAGTATATAAAAAATGATCATCAGGATTCATCATTTAGAGTTTTTATGTAGTTCAATCCAAAATATGATTCATTAATTTAAAAATAGAATCAATATGCTATTAACAATTTAATGTTTAAAGAAAAACTATTTATGTTTATTATTATATTGTTTATGAATTTACAGATTGTAAAATACTATCTTTTAATACAAAAAGTAATTTAAAATTCCTTAAGCTGCTGGTATTTTTCTACTAGGGGATTTAAAATATCTTCATATAATCGCTCCATGTAATCGCCTCTATTAAAGCTTTTAAAACTTTTCTTTTTTTCTCTGCAATTGCAGTGGGTTTATGTTGTACCGGCTGATGCTCACCATATGCTTCCGATTATTAAGTTTTCTGCTACTTTTGGTCCAGTCATTTGGCTGAGAATTACCCCATCAGTGGTGGTATTTGGACGCATGATAACTTCACCGTGAAGAAATCCAACCCACCTTAAACAGGGAAGAGATTCACCGCATGTGGGTATTGGATTTGTTTCGCTTCTCTCTAGGGACAAGATTAAATCTGCTGCACTGTTTTACTGGCACTCATTAAGGGTCTAACTTACGGCCACCGCAAATGGAGACACATATGAGGGTGTTTTAAACCTCTTATTATAAATTACGGCTTTTTTGTTTATAGGGCGAGTGGATACGGGATTACCACAAACACGAATCCTGAACTTATATACGACAACCTTTATTCCCAAAACGAGACATTTCATTCCCAGAACGAGAACTCTATCTTAAATGATTATTTTTGTACTGTTTATTTTTTTAAAATGATTATTTTTGTTTTATTTGTAATTTATTTGTTTGTTTGTTTTAACTAAATTGATGATGGATTTTTTTCATGATATAGTTTGATTTTTAATAACTTTAATAATAACTTTATTTATAATTTGATTAAACAAATAAAACCAATATTAAATCCATTCTGATTTCACAATCAGAATCTAATTGTGATAAGAACTTATAATTGTGCTCATTTATGATGTGTATAACTAATTACTAAAAATGATACAAGACACATTCTCTTCTATAGTTATTCAATCTATGATACTATATCGTTAATATTTCATTGCAGTGTTACCGTAAATTATAATAGGTAGTAGTTATTTTACAGTGCAAAATCCATAAATACTACTTAACTTCATTTTGTCCTTAGACTTTATCCTTGGGGTTTAATTAGGATATTATTTCATTCAAAAGTAGCACCACATGATCTCATCATATAATTTAATTCTTCATAATTATTATTTA
The DNA here is from genome assembly GCA_023159025.1 of Thereuonema tuberculata. Taxonomy (NCBI): domain Eukaryota; kingdom Metazoa; phylum Arthropoda; class Chilopoda; order Scutigeromorpha; family Scutigeridae; genus Thereuonema; species Thereuonema tuberculata. The sequence goes on along the minus strand of JAFIDM010009631.1, from coordinate 17,521,709 downwards.
TGATGGCGCCGAGTCTTGTTCCAGATAAGCCCTAGCAGCCCAGAAAATAGGACAGCTAGGAATTAAAATATCTAATAAAGTTCAAATGTAATCTAAAAATTTATATGCTTTTATGCCATAATGTTTGTCAGCAATGTTAACAAGAAAGTCAGGAAAACTTCAAATTTACAAACTTTAGTTGAGACAAAGTTATTTACAAGATGACATCTCAGTACGGCCGTTTCACGCTTTATTGGCGATCATCAACTGACAGTGGTCATCTGAAAATAGCGAGGTCTCAATAAGGTCAATAAAATGAAGCAACTGTGGATGGAAAAGGTAACAGGCAACAGAATCGTCTTCGGCAACAGAAAGACAACAACACGATAGATTGCAGATGAATACAACGCAGTTGCACCAAACACATCCGAACGCACAACACGACCGGCCTTATCCCTGATTGGTTTTAACAGCAGGAGACCAGCAAGGGTGCCTTTGCTATCACAGATAATCAGGAAAGCGCGCCTGCTGTGGGCAAAGGAGCATCGCAATCGGACACTTGATGAGTGGAAAAAGGTCACTTGGTCCGACGGGTCTCGGTTCCTTCACGCTGATGGCAGGTTGAGAATGTGGCGCGAGAATCACGAATCCATGAACCCGTCTTGCCAAGTGAAATCCTACAAGCGGATAGCGATGGAGTAATGGTCTGGGGAATGTTCTCATGGTACACACTATGTCCCCTAATATCTCTGAAAGCATCTCTTAATGCCACGGGCTACATCGTTGTTGCCAACGAGGTGCACCCGTTTATGGCTACAGTGTTCCCGACGCTGCGCTGGTGGCCACTTTCAACCGGACAATGCACCATGTCATCGTGCTCGATTGGTCTCCGATTGGTTCAGTGAACATAACTCTGATTTCCACTTGCTTCATTGGCTGGCTCAGTCACCTGATCTCAGACCCATCGAGCGTTTGTGGGGCGAGGTGAAAAGATTCATTCGAAGCCTGGATCCATACGAATGTGAACCACAATCCAATGTGAACCAACTAAGGGCTGCTTTTCTGTCAGCATGGGCCAATATTCCTGCGGAAAGGTTCCAACACCTTGTAGAATCTAGGCTGTGATCAAAGCTACAGTAGCACCAACTCGTTATTAGTATGGTGTCTCTAATAAAGTGGCCACTCAGTGTATATAGACATACACACACACACACACACACACACACACACATATATATATATATATATATTGTCTTCGCATCACTGAATGTTGTTCTCCTCAATACCGGCTCAATACCAACGTTCATTAGAAATGGTAATAGATCCATTATCGACGTGACATTTACAAGTGATTGTTTGGCCTCTCGTGTTACGTCGTGGGAAGTGTGTAGTCACTATACTCACAGCGACCATCAAGCCATAATTTTCGAGATCTCCACTACTGGTGTGTCAAGGTTGGGATCCACACTTCCAAGAGGATGGAACGTTAGGTCCTTTGATCGTGAATCCTTCATTGCAATGATGGAGGAGGACTTGGTGCTTTCGGGATCTGCTGATAGCAAGGCGTCACGGCTTATGCGACTTGTCGCTGATGCTTGTGAGGCATCGATGACAAGACGTGGCAGAGGAAATCGTCACCATCCAGTGTATTGGTGGAATGCTGAAATAGCGGAGCTTCGGAAGAAATGTCACCGCACAAGAAGACTACCACAACGAGCCCATGGACGAGAAAACTATGACGAGTTGAAACAACAGCACATAGAAACCGGCCGTGCTCTCAAGAAGGCCTTTAAAGTCAGTAAACAGAGTGCTTGGAAGGAACTTTGTAGTGTGGTTAATAGCAACCCATCGGGTAGACCATATAAGACGGTTATGGCTAAAATAAAAAGTAGCTCCTTATCACCTCGGACCTACCCTGATTTGCTGCGCAGGATTGTTTCTACTCTTTTTCCACAACAACCGGGGATAGTTTTGTAAGTTCCACCTCAAGAATGTGAAGATGTGTCATCTATCTCAAAAGATGAGTTGATAAAGGCCTGCGGAAAGATTGGTGACTCAAAAGCCCCTGGCCCAGACAGCGTTCCAAATATTGCTCTTAAAACCGCCATCCGGTACAGACCTGAGATCTTTCTAGACGTCTACAATGCTTGTTTACGAGAGGGTGTGTTTCCAAATCTGTGGAAGCAGCAGTTGCTCGTACTTTTGCCTAAAGGTAACAAGCCACCTAATGATCCATCGTCCTATCGGCCAATTTGCCTGTTGGATACGGCAGGTAAGGTATTGGAGAGAATCATTTACAATCGACTGGAAGCATTCAGTGAAGGAGCGCATGGTCTCTCTGAAAACCAGTACGGTTTCAGGAAATCAAGATCTACAATAGACGCTGTAAGGGTTGTTGTTGATTTGGCTCGAGAGGCCATTGAGGGCAAACGCTGGAAGGGAGGAGTAAAACAGTACTGTGCCATAATAACGTTGGATGTGAAGAATGCGTTCAATTCGGCAAACTGGAACTGCATCTTGAACACTTTGAGTTCAATGAAGGCTCCAGCGTACATCAGGAAAATAATTGCGAGTTACTTCACTGATCGTATCCTAATGTATAATACCGAAGTCGGACTGAAGACCTACAACATCACTGGCGGTGTTCCACAGGGATCAGTACTTGGTCCTTTGCTTTGGAATATCATGTATGATGCAGTACTCAAGCTACCAATGCCCGAGGGAGTGACTGTAGTGGGGTTCGCTGACGATGTTGCATTGGTTGTAATCGAGAAACACTTGGAAGTTGTCACCCTAACATCGAATGTGGCTGTTGCCAGGATCCGTCAGTGGCTCTCAACGGTTGGATTACAACTAGCAGATCACAAGACAGAGGCGGTTCTTGTGACCAGCAGGAAAGCGAGGGAGATCGTTACCCTCACTGTGGGTGATCATGACATTCTGTCGCAGCCTTCTCTCAGGTATCTGGGTGTTCAGATTGATGCAAGGCTTCGGTTCGATGAACATCTTCGAATCGTGAGTGAAAAGTCAGCACGAGTGGTCAACGCCTTGGCTAGGATCATGCCGAACATCGGGGGACCTCGGCAGAGCCGACGAAGACTCCTGTCCAGTGTGGCTATCTCTACCATGCTCTACGCGGCTCCGATCTGGTTACATGCCACGAAGACTAAATCATATGTATGTCAAATGACTTCGGTTCACCGGAAATGCGCTCTACGGGTCGCTTGTGCATTTCGAACAGTTTCATATGATGCAGTGTGCGTCATAGCAGGGATGCCGCCTATCGATCTCTTAGCAAGTGAGAGAAGCGCGATATGCAGTGGTATTCGGGAACGTCGTGACGCTCACCGACCCAAGATCAGGAAGGCCGTGAAAAGCAAGACAACGGAAAGATGGCAGAGACGATGGGATTCATCGACCAGTGGAAGATGGACTCATAATCTTATACCTAATATTGCAACGTGGATGGAAAGAAAGCATGGTGAGGTGGATCACTACCTGACTCAGCTATTAAGTGGCCATGGTTGTTTTCTAGCGTACCAGAGGCGCTTCGGAATTGTCGACAGTGCGTCATGTCCGACTTGCCAGTTCTTGGACGAGGATGTGGAGCATGTCTTCTTTGTCTGCCCACGCTTCCATGAAGATAGAAATGAGCTGAAGAAATTCCTTCGACAGCGTGTGACTCCAGAGAACATCGTTGGCTTGATGACTACCTCCCAGGCTAATTGGACGGCAGTGGCTGACTATGCTGCCACTATTATACGGAAACTTCGTATGGCTGAGAAAATCAGACTTGATCAGTTGCGAAATGATATGTGAGTCGGACTTTTAGTCATTCTGCCCTACGCGATGTAGTACCTGACGGTGGTTCCGTGTAGGGTGTTTTGGAAGTCGGACGTAGGGTTTTAGTGAGTAGTAGTCTTTTATGACTGAGTCTCACATTACCAATTCCTTGGTATGCGTAAATGCATTTCCCCCGTCCTTAAAAAAAAAAAAAAAAATATATATATA
>JAFIDM010009631.1:17504261-17517619 GCA_023159025.1 Thereuonema tuberculata | reverse complement strand
AAAAAAAAAAAATATATATATATATATATATATATATATATAGCCGAACAGCGATTTGGGATTTCAAAACGCTAATACCTAAAAACAAATCTCTGTTTCTATGGAGATATAATCTAATTACCTCCACGTCTTCAGCGGCAAAATTTATTTTATATTTCATAACTTTAACTCAATATTACAGACTTTGCTCTTTTGAATTTTAATTTTAAATTTAAGTACGTCTTTATTGCGTCGTTTTTATTAATTTTTTTTCCTTTTAGATTTAGATAATTTAGTTATATTGGTAATTTTTTTCATTTTTAAATTTTTGGCAGTTTAGTTTTAGTTTTAAATTTATTGCTTCGTTTTTATTTAGTAGTTTTTGCTTTTAGATATAGATAATTTAGTTATTATATTGGTAATTTTTTAATCTTTAAATTTTTGGTAGTTTGGTTTTAATTTTAAATTTAATACATAAAATTAGATTAATTCAATAAGTAATAAAGAACTCCCTAACTCTTTATTGCTTCGTTTATATTTAGGTAATTTAGTTATTATATTGGAAATTTTTTTAAATTTTAGGTAATTTGGTTGTATTTTTTAAATTTAAAAAAGAGCAAAGTCTTGTATATTGCGTTTTTGTTTTCTAAATTGTTTCTAAATTTTGCCGCTGAAGACGTGGAGGTAATTAGATTATATCTCCATAGAAACATTGATTTGTTTTTTTGTATTAGCGTTTTCAAATCCCAAATCGCTGTCCGGCTTTATATGTTTAGTAATATAAGTTAATTTTATTCTTATATTCTATACTGTTCTAAATTTTAAATTGCAAAAGATTGATTGAAATCTTTGCTTTGCGAAACTCAAAGGCCTTGCTTTAAGTTTTGCCTGTTTTTATATATATATATTTTTAATATTTTTTTTAAGATCACATAAAAGAATGTCCATTTTCTAATATTACATTTCTCTTTCTTCTGTTTTGTGAAAAACTTTCGAAAGTTGTTTTGGTGGCTGTTACCTTAAGTTTTTTTATTCTCCCTTGGGTAACTCTAAAGCAAGAAGAGTTGTTCTAAATCAACATAGGACTGCTGTAAGTCGATATGTTGAGGTTGAATCTGGATCCACATTCGTGTGGTAAAGTCCGTCGAGAGATAAGATGTCTTCCTAAAAGTGCAGTCAATGAAAAGATAATAGAATTGGCAAGTAGCCTTGCCACCCACTAACTATAAACTCCTGCTCTGATTGGCTACTGAACGAATCGAAGTAGATGTTCTCTTGTGATACTTTTTTATTTTACAACTGAAAGCACTTTTTCTCGTATTTCATTTTTAATGATTTTTAAATGGTTTCACTCCTTTTCTCTTAACTTTCTTCAGGAAGTGAAAGCGAAGTGGATTGTGGGATCGTAAAGGAATTTCAAGTTTAGTTCCAAATTTTAGAAGACGATCTATTTTTTATTAGGAAAACAAAGAATAAGCTGTCAGGTCAAACTGGAAAAAGCAGTACACTTACAAAGAAATAAACAGCGTTTTTGTGGATTTTGTATGACGTCCTTTTTGTGTTATAAAATAATGTGTAGTTGGCGAAAAAACTTAGTACTCATATAGTAAGTACTCATATAGTAAGATTAAAAAAAAATTATAATAAAGACAGTGATGTAAACTTTTTTTCGTAAACTCAGAATTTTTTTTGCAATTTGTGTTTATTTATCATAGTAATTTTGCTTAATTTCACGTTTTCAAGCCACAGGAGTCCAATTTCGATCAATGTAACGGAGAGATAACATACTATCATTAAACTATACGCTTTGTAAATTTTTTGAAAAAAATCCCGACGGGGATTGAAATTTTGAGGAAGTTGCTTTTAAAATAGAAGCAGAATTTGGAAATCCATTTACGGTTGCCGAAAGATTTAATCTTTATCTTCCTTATTTAAAATGGACAGTCCCTATTGCTTAGATAAATCATTATGATAAAACTTTAGCAAAACATTCTCACAGAAAGACAGAGCGACTTCAAGGTATGTGAAGAAAAATTTTACACAACTTATGATAGATGAGGAGACAAAAACCATGATCAGAAGTGGTGACGGTAAAATTAAAAAATATCGGTTGCATGAACTTCTGAAATGTAGTTGTGAATAAATAATGTGTCTCAGATGAATGAAAATTTTCAGAAAAATATTCTTCGTAATAGGATTCTTTAACAGCTATTGAAACAAAACCGTTAACTTTATGTGTAATTTTAGGGTAGGATTGGATTGGATTTCATGTTTTGAGTCGACAGCTAAAAAAAAATAGGAATACATAAAAGCACGTAACGAATGACATGACCACTATTCCACACAAACCCCATAGAACCTAATGGAAGTACCCACTACAAGCCCCAAACTTGATCGATCAACCTCTAGTTAAAATTAACTCTTATACAAGAGTCGATTTCTTTGCCTCTAAATAACCTTCTAATGGTCAGGTTCGCACTTTTAATACCGATTAGCTTAGATGTAAAAGATTTTAGTAATGAATTTTTGTAATTTTGTATTTAGATATCGAAATCATCGACTGGAACAGCAGCAATTTAATTTAAGTTTTCCTTTCTTTCGATACTTTCATAATTTTAACTTAAATTCCTATTAATCTCTATTTCTTTGCAGTTTTTTAAATATACTATAAAATTAAGGGATATATACAATTTAATTGTAAAAAGAACTGTATTTAAAAGAGTTCTTTTTGCTCTTTTTTGTTAGGGAAACACAACTAAGCAATTACTCAATAACAATTAATTCAGACTGTTTTTGAAAATGATTATCATTAATCCAACAGTTTAGTGCTAAAAAAATTACCCGAATTTTATAAATTAAAAGATAAATAAGTAAATGTTTTATGCAAAAATAAGAAAACTTTCCTCAATATTTTATTTGTTTATTTCGTTTAGTAAATCGATATGAAATTGGCCAACTAGAGGCTTAAAAATTTCATCACTTCAAGAGAACCCAAACTAATTTTAATCTGAACCCAAGTGATTTTTAATCGATTACTTCATCAAACAAGTAAAACAGAATACTTCTTTTGACCAAATTAAGTCTTTAAGTTCAACTATATATTAGTTTTTGCTTTATATTTAGCTATTATTTACATTTATTCGCTCAAAGTAATTTTTAATACTTTATACGTTCTTCCATTAATAATTTTTATTATCGAGAGAGTTATTACGAAGAGGTGTTTGCTCTTCTCAAGCGGTCATATTTAAATAGTGATTTTTACTTTGAACGTCAGAAGTTTCAAATTTCATCAAATTTTTAACTACATTTCAGCTTTATATAATTAACGGAAATGTTTAGGTGTAAATTAAACACATGTCCAATTCTGAATTAGAATCAAATGAATAAAAATGTTCATTAATATTTAAAAATTTTCTTAATAAAATAAAATGTACAAATGATTCAACTATGCTGCGATTCAATCTGAATTAGAAGAGAATCTTCTTTTGGAAGAGATTGCAATACTGAATGTAAGGTGACATTTGGCCGCGCGGTTGGCGTTGTTGCTAAGACATCGGCCTCTCACCTCTGAGTTCCGAGTTCGGTTCTCATGTGGGTTTCGTGATGGTGGACGATCCGCGCTGGGCAGGTTTTCTCGGGGTTCTCCCGTTTCCCCTGCACTTCTCCCACCATACTTTCTCAGTCTTTCTCTCCATCTGTCCATATTTCCGTGGGATAGTACAATAGACTTCTAGTCGCAGTGCTTGGCTTCTGCCACCCACCTTCAATACATACATACATACATACAAGGTGACATTTGGCTGGCGCATTTTAACTATCCTAATTTTATAATACTTTTTATTTTATTTTTTACTTTTTATTAATTTTTGCTTTTGCTTTTTATACCTAATTTTCTAAAATCTCGAGTAACTATAGTCCGTCTGTAGTGTTTCTGAAGACTTTGGTAGGTGATTAATCTTTCTACATCTCACTAGCAATGGATTTAATTAACACTATTCATTGTTGCTTTTGAGCAAACTGAAAGAAAGGACACATCATTCTGATTTAAGTCACCTAACAAAGGGGCTACACAAATTTGGGATACACTGGACACAATGATAAACTCAATAGATTGTACTGTTAGGTCAAAACAGGAGAAAGAATGTTGGCAAGATTCCAAAGAATAGACAAATAATCAATGACATCACCTCAACCTTAATGCACATTTTTTCCAGGGGCTATCTTGTAAGCCGTCATTTTGCAGATATCAAGCGTTCATTTTGATGTGGAAAGGCAAAGCTGTTAGTTTCAGCTAAATTGCAAAATAATCTTAACTGATTTTTTAAAGCTTTGTCTGAAGTTTTGACCAATCCTGTGAAGATTATCCTTGCGTCCAGAAATGGAGCTCATGGTGAAAATCTTATTGAATGGAGAATATTTAAGAAATCGCTGAGCATGCCTTGAAGTGGTATTTTTGTAGCATGTTATTTATTTAGATTTAATATTATACATTGTTTTTGTTGCTTTTTTAGAACAGATATTAATGGAGATTTCGGGAAGCTGAAGCCCTCACTCTGTATGCCATTTATACAGTTGATGTAGATTATTAACACACCTATAGGAAAGCATTTGAAATACCGATACAGCTTCTTAATGTTGATGTACATTGCTTAATACCTGGAAAGACAATTTCATTGGTTGCTTGGCTTAATTAAGAAGTTAACTTAAAATATTAGCAGAAGGAACTAATATTTACTTGTAGTTCTATGAATTTGGCATTTTAAATATCTTCATAAATGTTTGAAAAAATCGAAAACTACAAGAATGGAAGGTTTAAATATCTCTTTTTAGCTATTTAAGGCATTTCTGCCGTGCTGGCGTGGCCGTGCGGTCTCGGCGGCGGTCTGCCGTGGCGGCCAGTGCACCAGTACCTGGGTTCGAATCCCGGCAGTGGCATGGCTGTTTCAATTTCCTTTCCTGTATTGTCCAGCCTCTTCTTCACTTTCTCTTCGGTCTGACGTCATTCCTTAATGGCGTCCTGGGGAAGGCCACGGGAAACCACCCCAGTATCTTTCCCTTGAAATTCTAGGGAGTCTGCTAGGGGTTCGCCATCTTGGGAACACTAGCGCTCCGTGGAACACGGACGCTTCGGTTACGAAGCTCGCACTTCGGTGCGAACCGGCTGAACAACAACAACAACAAAGGTATTTCTAAAGAGCTTTCACTGTATTTTGAGCTTATAAAGACCCAAAAATTCTGTCCTAATTCAGAAAATCATATGAGAATGCAAAAATTGAGTTCAAGTCCAATATTTACTGTAATAAATACCTCATTATTACCCAAGTTGTGAATAATATACTCTGTTGCAAAAAAATCGAATCACCATGAAGGAAGTTACTGTGTTTTTTGAAAATAAATATGCGTAAATCTCATTCACAGGTAATAAAATGATTATAATTTCAAGGCCTCAAAGACACATCACTGGCGAGCATTTGCACATTGAATGTTCAAATCAGTAATTGGTGAAACTCCCCCTGGCGGCGATGCATGCTTGTATAAGTCGAGGTGAGGAGTGATAAAGATTCCTAATCTCATCCTGCGATACATTCTGCCACGCATTTCGAAGTTGTTGCTCCAGATCTGCGACAGTTTGGGGTGCCCGAATCTGGAGGTCTACCATGTCCCATACATTGTCGAAAGGTCTGGTGACCTCGCTGGCCAAGGAAGTGTATCAATACCACGGCACTCCAGAGATATTCGAACTGTATGGGGCCTGGCATTATCTTGTTGAAAAATAGCCCCAGGATGACCTGCCATGAAGGGTAACACAAACGGCCGCAGGTCGTCATCAACATATCGTTGAGCTGTTATAGTTATATGCAGGATGGCTAGGGGTGACCTGCTGACGTAAGAGATAGCACCCCACACCATCACAACAGGGTAATGGCTGTGAGTCTCTGTAAAACAAAGGGTGCATGGGAGCGCTGGCCCCCGCACCTTCAAACACTGATCCGTTGGTCATCTGCTCCAAGACGGAAGCGGGATTCATCACTGAACATTATGCTGATCGGCTACGACACCACTCCAGATGACGCTGTCACTGTTGTGGGGTTAAAGGCAGACGTCGAAAAGGCCGCTCTGCGCGTAATCCAACCTCTGCCAAGCGCCGTACGATGGTGGAAGGTATCACGGGTGGTATGGAAGAGGCTGTAGCACGTTGGATGGCGGACAATGATGTCGTTGGGACAGTTCGGGCCTGTCGCACATTCATCCGATCTTGCCTCGCAGTCGTGCACCTTGGCCTTCCAGAGCCTTCATTCCGCTGATGAGTTCCTTACAGCAATTATTGGTGCCAGTACCTTTAGACAGTGGTGTCCGTACGGGCAGGTGGCGGCCTATTGCTCTGTATGACTATCCAGCTTCACGCATCCCAACTACGTGACCACGTTCGAAGTCGTCCAATTGGCAATAAGGGCTTCGACAACATCGTAAAGACATTTTTGGTTGTGTCTCCAGGGAACTTCAACGCCGACAACGAGAAAAGATAAGCCGTTCGCAAATTGTTACCTGTTTTATACGTTGCTACTTGCACAGCAGAAACGCGCGGTATGACCGACGTCAATACTCATTCGTCTTGCAAATTTAATCATTTGCATATGTGGTATAAAGGAATGTTCATGCGCAATTTCGGAATGATCGGATTATTGTTTAGTGGTGCTTCGATTTTTTTGCAACGGAGTGTATATACACGAAAATTTCATTTGTCTCTTCACAATTTTTAAGAGGTCTTCCTGATGATTCTTAATGTCTTTAACAATAAATCCAAAGTCCTTCATAAATGTGCATTCATATTATATTATGTAACATTATATCGATTTAATCCTGTATTAATCAACGCTATCAATTACAGTTGTCTTTTTTCAGAGATTATCGATATTTCGTATTATATTCGATTTTGTATATATAGTTGTACTTGAAAACTTCATTTTACTACTGATGCTCTTAATTATATTTGTGAAGCATGAACAATACGGAAAATGATATTGAAAACAGATTCTCATTACACTTTTATAAATTTTCACTGTTGTATTTTTCTTATTACATAGTGCTGCAGAAATTACGGAAAGAAAATAAAAATGAAATATTTCAATAGAAGTTATATTTAATAAAACCTTTTGATGTAAGTTGTATAATTTGCATAATTTGATATAAGTTGTAAAAAAAAATTGTAAAGCTAAGCAAACGTACATTTTGATAAATATTACCAAAAATGAAGTTTAGATATGAGCGAAACGGAGATCGTTGGAGTAATTATGGCTTACAGGGAGAGAACACACCCTGTATCTTTCAAATTTCAGTGTCCTTTTGTGAGATGAAAGTAGTCATCTATTTATTTTTGAAGTATATTTTTGTACATGATTTGATGGGCCAACTCTCAAGCATTATCGACATATTTGACATTGGTTTCATCGATTTTCGAATATTATCTTATTAACCACCTGTTCAATATCACAGAGAGTGTTGTTGTGGTGTGATCATTAATTATTGGTCTGAAAACCTAAATTTTCAGCATTCGATCCTGTGGGTGGACAATACTTTTTTATTATTTTTTTCTTTAATTCTAAATCTATGTATTTATTTATTTTCTTTTTTCTATCATTTTTCTTCTTTACTTTCTTTCTATAATATAATATAGGTTTTTCTCTTTTTTTTCCCCCGGTTATGTTAGGAATGTTAAGTGGAAAAGTAATACACGATTAGAAATGAATAAATAAATAGTATTCTCTTCTTTCATACATCTTGTAAAATATTGCGGAATAAAATAGTATTTTAATATTAATAGAATTTCAAGAAGTAAATAATATTCTCCTTAACATTTTTTATTAGAATTATTTTAATTTATTAGATATAAAATAAGATATAACTTTTATCAGGATAATTATTAAATAATAGTCTGGTAAATGAGTCTTTATTATGTTACTTTATATGAACCTTATTCTTTGTTGTGATTGCATTGGATTTATTCTTTGTTATAACTGCCTTGATTTAAAATTTTTCAAAACGTAGCCCGAAGAAGCAGGGAAAGGTTATTACTGCGAAATATCGCTAATAGAAGTATGAAGGTTCTTAGTAATAAACAAATTTTATAAAATAAGATATATATAAATATGCAACTAAGCTTTTTTTTCTAATCTTGTCTTTTTTCTTTGCTATACTAATACGCTTTTCTCTTGTTTTCTGTTAATATTATTTCTACTTGAATCATTAAAATGTATGGATTAGAATTCTAAAAAAGTTCATTTATAATTTTATACTGTATATGTAAATATTTCTGATAACCAAGTTTTATAAATTGAATTATTCCAATTGAAGTATTTATCCTGATAATTCTTTAGTGGTCATAATTCTTTTAACAAACGAAATCCTAATTTGAAGATTTTTATTGCACAGTTCAGCAGTTGCATAATAAGTTACATTTATGAAAAAGTGTTGGTGGGGTTTCAGGGAAGTCTCAGAAAAGCGCCTTGATACAGAGCTGTGAACTTGACCCCTACCCCTAAATCACAAATTTTAGAAAAAGAAGAACATGGTTCATTTGTGAACCTTAACATGAACATTAATATGTTTTCCTGAAAATGAATAGGCTACTAAAAAAATCTAATTAAAAATCACGGGGGCTTAGAGATTTAAATAAAACTTCTAATAAAGAAAGTTAAATAGAATATTATTTATTTATTTATTTATTTATTTATTTATTTATTTATTCCTAATCGTTTATTACTTTTCCACCTAATATTCCTAATTTAACGGGAACAGAAAAAATAGAAAACCTATATTATATTAAAGAAAAAAAAAGAAAAAAAAAGAAAAGAAATTGAGTAAATAAATAATTAATTATAAAACGCCTACCATAAAAGTACTTGTACACGAATAAAAGCAAAACTACACAACGTTTTTAAGAAAAACTTAAACTACACAACGTTTATTTTACACAACGAATTCCGATTGAGGCGGGATCCCTTTACAAGTATTCAGACAATGGACCACTTGAGGTTTACGCCCCTATCGACGTCACGTATGACGTGTATCCCACATACGGCGATAGCTAATGGGATAAACAAACATATAACTTTGTTTGAATTACTTAGAAAAATCGTCAATATTTGATATTTCAAGACGATGGTTCAATACTGTGCAGATCCAGTACTGTAATAATTGTGTAAAAACGCTTGGAATATCCTTCTTTAATATAATATTTCTTCTGTATCTAAACCGGTTAAAACAAAGCACATGGCTTTGTTTATCCCACATGCGAAGCAGTAGCGTGGTGGGATATTTTGTAACTACGAAGCCCCGCCTATCCTCAAGTGATCCATTAAATTATATCCTTCTTTGAAAATATATTGCTGTCGCCTTCTTCAATAGGCGATAATCAACTCTATATCCAATCTGAAGATTTTCGAAGGCTTACAATCGTTGCATCCAAATCAAATCTTTTAGTTCAGCCTCCATATCTATTAGGGTTAAAATGAAGCACATGGCTTTGTTTATCCCACATGCGAAGCAGTAGCGTGGTGGGATATTTTGGAACTACGAAGCCCCGCCTATCCTCAAGTGGTCCATTGCCATGATTCATCTTTGTGACTGCTCGGAAATAAGGAAGTCTACGTCATCTGGTGACGAAGTATGTTCGCTACCTGAAGTCTGTTGTTGAATGTCTTAACGTACATAAGTTTTCTTTTCTTGAAATAATAATTACCATATTTCAAGACGTTAGTCACTGAAAATTCCTGTTTGTTGCTTCGTTGGAGCTTATAACAGCTGATTCATAAAACTTCAGTAAGTAGGTATCACTGATAACATCATATGCAATAGGCTCGGTGATGATTAGGGAGTCCTTTGCCAGTCCTTTGGCAATGCGTTGCTGTAGAATATTGAAGGTTGCCCTTCTTAATGGCTGCTTCATGTTCCTTAAGTCGATTTTTAAAGGCCTCTTATCTCTGCTACGTAGAGACAGCTTCTTCCCGTAACATTGCTGCACCTTATACCGTAAATAGCTCTTTGCTTGTTTAGTAATCTACTTCTATCAGCTTGTTGTTGTTGAATACTAGTTAATACATGCCCGATGGTATTCCTGAACTTGATTGCGATCTCAATGCCTAAACTAAGATAGGTTTCAACTTTTTGAAACATAATACACCACTGAAACATATTTAGTGATTTTAGAAACCTTATGTTTAGTTGTTAAGCCCTGTCTAGGTTGCAGTTTGCATTTGTTTTTGTTACTAATCCTACGTGTAGCATCACGGATAGATATATTAATGATCATATTGGGAAAACCACTATTTAAAACAGCCAGTTTAATGAACTCAATTTTCTGGTAAGCAAATCGTTATTGGAAAATACCTTTACTGCCTTGTCAACCGCCATTTAAACCGAATTAGTTTTGTAATTATCAGGAATAGAACTTAAATAATTAATGGTGATGAGCGCATCAGTAGGCTTACGAAACACAGTTGTGTCAAATCCATTATCATTCCTTATTTTAAAACATCTAAGAACGAAATCTTACACTGAAGCTCATCTTCCATGGTGTATTGAATACTACTACGGATGCTGTTAAAATCATGTAATTTGGTTCGTTATGACATTCAACAACGGACGTCAGATAGCGGACATATTTAGTCACCAGATGATGTAGACTACCTTATTTCCGAGCATTTCACAAAGATGAATCAGGAGAATTGTCGGTATACTCCAAAATGGATCCCGCGTAAATGGGGATTCGAAGCGTTGTGTAAGTTTAATTTTTATATTTATTTGCTTTTTTTCGTATACAGGTGTTTTTATGGTCGGCGTTTTATGACATTGCTTCGACTGCACTTAAAGATCTTTATAAAATAATTAATTAAGTAAAGAAATAATAATAATTAAAAAAAAAGAAAGTCTTGTCCCTCCACAGGATCGAATACTGGAACCTTAGATTTCCAGCCCGATAACTTAATGATTACGCCACAAAAACATTTGCTGTGAAATTGAACACGAAGTTAATAAGCTAATACTCGAAAATCGATGAAAACAAATATCAAATATCTCGAAAATGCTTGAGAGTTGGCCCCTCAACCCACTATATTTTTGAAGTACGTTCATCTCACAAAAGGGGTACGTACATACTATCGGTACTTACTTACATACTTACTATGGGTACGTTTCAACATGTCCGTCAGCTCTCACACGCGAAGATGGCTGATTTCGGACAGTATGGCCTTGCAAAACATCCGAAATGTGCTCATTGGGCTTCAGATCGTTGTTGGCAAATCACTTCTTTTGATATCCTTACTTTGTTGATATTACTTTTCACCTAGCATTATCTTATAGAAAAGTAAATTTTTGACCAATATCATTTCATAAATCCAACATAGATTATTATGATTTTTTCTTGATACATGTGACCACTACGGCAGACAGTGGCGATTATAGAATATATTTCTGGAGGGGGCCAAGATTAATGTAAGGTCAGGTTAAGTTATTTTAAGTAGACACCCCATGATACATTATATCAGATTTGCTGCTCATATTCAGAGGGTAATTTGCGCTGAATGCACCTATACGGGGAAGTATCACTGTCTGCCATGGCGATGCCTTCGCGCATGATTGATTAAAATAATTCAGATTACGGTACTTATTTTTTTTTATATTCATTATTTCGGGAGAGGCTCGGGCCCCTTGGCCCCCTCCTTATATTCGTCCTTGACGGCAGACATGTAGAGACTACGATCGTCAATCATGATACCTTACCTACACCATTACCTTACCCTTTCCGAAACTCTCTCTTTCCATGTAACTGGAAGGGTGATTTCAGTCGTCTTGTTTTCTACAGATCAAGAATCACCTGTTAGCGACATTGTAACTTGTCTACCAAGAGGATTCAGAGAATATGTTTTCACTGATCTGAGTCCTGTTGCATTTCTATCTACTCCACGTTCAATTGGATAATTGGCAATCATCGCAAAATTTTTGATTTGTTTCTATCCTTCCGACGACTTTTCATTTAAACGGCTTGTGGCGAGAACACTTGTAACAAAAATTGTAAGCAACAGGAATCGCAATAGCGCTTACGAAAACAAAAAGGCAGGCGCATCGAAAGCGAAGCACCTAATCTGCTTATTGATACTGCATCACCAGATTTTCAAGGGGTATCTATGAACTCTATATACAGAAGTGTAGATTAATTGTCACCATGTAATTCAGCTTCATCATTTAAAAAACAGTTAATATCTGGATTTTTAATTTATGCACCTTCAAAATTTATGCAGAGGAGAGAAAACTTGATTAATAATTCCCTCAACTCGCTTGTGATTTGTGATCTTATTAAAAAGGCCAATTTCGTTTACATGAGTGATATAAACAATCATATTGAAACATTTTTTTTTTATTCTGATGATACGAATTGAAGGTTTTCAAATTGAATTATCCAGTGACTAAATTTATTCAATCATTAAGTAATACTTAGACTATAATACTTACGTATTATTCATTTCAGAAGATTGATGTAATTGCCATATTGATTTCTGTCTTCTATGCAGTATAGAAAATCTCTATTCTTCATATGGATTTTTCTTCATCCTTGCAGTAACTCCTCTTATTCGTCCTCATCCTAAGATGACTATTGTAATTTGAAACTAGGCAATATAAATGTATTTTCTTTGAGAAAGATTTTCGGAATAATCGATAGTCACGAAGATTTTGATATGACATCTTTAACATAATATTTTATATTTAAGCAAGTTCTCGTTCTCTTTTTCATGGAATATTTATTCTGACATTCGGAAAGCATAGAAACGAAAACAAATTCGAAGAAATTGAATTTTGTTGTTGTAAAATGAAAATCTCTTGTTTTCGCCAGATGCATGAATCTAGCCTGACTGTGCATATCTGCATATGTTTTTTAATTTCCTAATCCCCATAAATAAAAAAATTGCTGTATTACAGCGCTACAGATTGCTCAATAATCGCTCCCTGTGTAATCCATTCTATTAAAGTTACTTCTGACAGTGAATTGTAAGTTAATTTAGTTGTATTATTGATTTTCCTGTTATTATTTAGCAAAAGGTTTGCTGTTTGTTTTGGTTCTTTAAAGTTTCAGTTACAATCATTAATGGAAATATTAATTTAGAATGGAATCTCCTTTTTGTTTTTAGTTCGAATATTGATAATTTATTTACCTCAATTGCAAAACAATTTTTAGATCGAAATATGTAATAATCAAATATACCTAAGTATTATAAAAAAAATGTTGGATTAACATGCAAATATTATTCATGAATAATGGGAGTGGACACCGGTTAAACAGATAACACATCTAACTCACTTTAATGGAATCTCCTTTTTGTTTTTAG
>JAFIDM010009631.1:17490249-17503431 GCA_023159025.1 Thereuonema tuberculata | reverse complement strand
ATGATGGGTACAACACGTACTCGGTCCTGCCTCCACTGCTTCTTCTTCTCCTTCTTCTTCTTCTTATTATTATTATGGTACCTCAGCCATATAACGCCATGTATACCTTTAACGCCACCTATCTAATTCTTCATAAATATAAGAGATGGCGGTAATGCACTAAAGTAGTTTGCAGTGACATGTCATCTAGTGTTGAAGTGAATTACTAGCAGACCGACAACATTATCGAGTGAAATTATATTTCCCTTCTTTTCGTGTCGAGGACTGGTTCTGAAAGGCTGCTACTTTATCAAAGTAAGATAAAATAGAGATTTTTTAATGTTCAGCAAAGATTAACTATATAAAACTATATATTTTCTTGATTCTTGAAGATTCTTCTATGTAGATAAGTTAACTGTTATTTTTAAAATTCGGAAATTGTAGACAAACAAGTGCATCATGTGATCCATGTGCTCAGTAGTGCTTTAACGCCATGATGGTGTTAATGGTCTACATATACGATTTTAGGTTACGTACGACATTTATAAGTTACTAATATGTTTCATGAAAATATAGATTTTTATCTTATTTATTATTTTGCTTTTATAATCGGAAAATGCCGAAATTAATTAATTTTTACATTTCCTCTTTTGTTTTAGATACAGATTAGAAAGACTGCCTTAATTTCAAGTGATGTTTTATTATTTTTTCAGAAAGTCAAATTTAGTTGCTTTTTACTGTAATTTTGTACAAATTTTGTTTACAATGATGGAATAATTCTTAATTTTAAATAAGCTAAGTTACTAGAAAGTCGGTGGCATTAATTGGAACTGGTGTTCCTAATAACGTCAGTTTGCAAAGTGTTTTTATTTGAGTTCTCATACTTCTCTAGTAAAAATTATCATATGTTTCAGTATGGTATGCTTCAAACAGAAGATTAAACTTTCTTGATCATAATTTTCGTGTTTCGATACACCTTATTTCCAGACTTACAATAATTTAAATGTTAAGGTGGCGTTATTTGAGCAGGGTACCTTATATATATATGTGTGCAGCGGATTCTCAAATCCTCGATTCTTAAATTCCTCGAGGTCCATCTGTGCTGGAGGACCAATCAGGTGAGACCTCAATTCCAGGAACGGTCTTAAATGCTAGATAATCGCTTAATCCAATAAAAGAAAATAGAAGAAAACTGAACAAAGACAATATTTCTTTCTATTGCAACATATCCATCACTTAAGCAATATATACATAATACTTTTAATTTTTTTTAATATTTTTTTTACAGGAAGTGTCACATCCCATGAAAGTAAGGGTTCAGTGATTCTTTTCCAATGCAAAATAATCCTGTCTCCATTTTACAGTGGATTGGCTGCACCATCCAGTTTGGAGAGGAAAAAGTCAAGGAAAAAATCATATCCGTGAATTGAAGCCGATTCCTCTAGCAAATCGCCGAGCCCCATTTGATCAACCAGTCCACAGTGTGTAAGAGTGGTGGATATTAAATTTTCACAGCCAAACAAATGGAAGGAAAAGTCGTCCATATGTTCTTAACCCTTTTCATTTTGATTTTAAGTTTTCCAAAATCCACCGCTGTTAAATCAACTAAAATTTTCTATAAATGGCAAATGATTTTTTTTTTCGTTTAGGGATAAAAAATATAATTGTTATCTTGTTTTCTTCATAAATTTTGATATAAAATTTAATTTCTGAGTAAAAATAATTTTGCTATATTTTCTCATTACAAGGATAATAAAATAAGTTGATTGACGAAAGTTTTCAAATTCATTCTCAAAATAAACTTAAACCTCATTTACAGATGCAAAAAAAATTATCTAATCCTTCATTTTAACGACGCAGAAATTTTGACATTTGAACTGATAATCGCAAAACAGTTTTGTATTTTTTGTATTTCTTTTTAATGAGATCAGTTCTTTTATAACTAAGCACAATGTTTCCTCATCCTTTATGTAATCATTATGTTGAATAAAGAAATTGGTGGAATGATGTAAAAAAAGATTGAGAATAAATCATTGATTGACTTATAATCTTGGATTTCTGGTAACTAAATAAAGGTTGTTAATTTGAGGTGCTTTAATTTCATAAACTATGATGTAGGGTTAGGTTAGATTAGATTAGGTTTGTCCCAAGCCTCACAGCCCGTAGGGCGCTGGAGGTAGGACTTTTTTAGTCCAACGGGACTGACATGAGATCGGGTGGTATTAGATTTACTAAATATACTCTACATGTTTCGGATTCTTAGATCATTATTATCAAGAATCAAAGAAGCATTTTTAATTAAAAAATATAATATGGATCTAATAAACAGTAATCATGAAATCCCAGAAATTACAGATTTCCTAAGATTGATTGGTTATAACCTTTGCAAGAATCTGCGTATGTCGTAGTTTTGCAGTATTGTCGTAATTTTTTCAACAAATTCTGTTTTTTTCTTTATTTATAGACCCTGTGAAAATGGATCTGTATAAGATCCAAAACATGTAGAGTATATTTATTAAATCTATTTACCCCATATTGTAGTTTATGTAATTAATGTTCTAATATGGGCTTCTTCAATTGAAGTATTTTGTATATTGTTTAATTTTGGAGATGGTACATTGCTATTCAGTGGAAACCTTAATAAGGTAAATTCAATATATTGTTTTAGGCAGCGAAATTGCTGAACATAAACATTTCTCTTTTAAAGTCTGCCTTCCGTTCATCCGTGAACAATGAAAATGAAAATTTAATGCAATTGTTTTATTAATTATTTGCTAATTGTTGTATTAAGTTTTCCATGCAAGTAATTGATAGTTAACACGTCAACTATATATTTTTTTATTCTTCATTTATTAAAGTAATTTTACTGTAGAGTAAAGTAGGGCTTTTTCTCTACACAGCTGTCTCATTTCTCGATTGTTTATAACGTTTTGTTCATCCTGTCACAGTTAATGGCTTCAACCGGCGATTAGATTAAGGCAAACTGTTCTTTCTGTGAGTTTATGTCGTTAGTTTCCATCTCTTTATCTATTTTACGAGATTTCTATAAAAGTCATGATTTAATTGAAGGATAAAGTCGAACAAATCCAAATCAAGCGACAAAATTGAGTTAGCCAAAATTTAGTTCTTAAATTTTAGATAAAAAATTAATAAATACAGATTACAGTAATAACAAAAATATAGTTTTAGAAATATAAGGTTTGTATGACAGTTCAACATATATTCGTAGATTAAATGCTTTTTCAACGTAATTGTCAAAAATTGTATTTTCACACAGAAAAGAATGGTGTATTTAAGGATGCAAATCAAAAAGTTTATCACTTGTTTTAATAAGAGGGTTTCTTATTGGCTCTTTCAATGCAATCATATATTTCTACTGGGTTGTACATTAACTTCTAGGACAATTTTTCAAACTAACAACAATTTATTTACTACAAATCCAAGATCCCATGTCATTGATTTATTCACAACCTTTTTACATCTTTCTACTAATTTTTTGATTCAACATTTGAAGAAATTGATCTGTTTAGCATGAAGAAGTCATCGAGCAAATTCATTAGATTAATGTCATTGTCGAAGGAAATTCTGGAGTTAAGGAATGAAGAATCGGGAGAATGAGAGAGAAAGTAATTGATGATAATCTGAAGGTTAGCTTTGGATAATGGATACGGCAGAACTTCCCAACCAATGGTTGAACAATCATTTTAGCAAAATTTGCAACCAACGCTGTTTTGCCAAAGAATCATTCTTTGATTCGAGTTGCTAGTAGGGTTCGCCATTGATGTCTGATTCTTCAGCAAGAGTGTCGAGTAGATGATTCCAATTCATTCCTATCAAATTAAAACCATCTTCTTCTGAAAATTCGCATTGAACTTGACCTGTGGAGTCGAAGTTTTGTGGGGAGGAAGCTTTTATATAACAGTTCGCACAAATCAAACAATCATTAAAAATAACCGGTAAGTTATATAGCTTGATGGAAACAGAAATAATACAAATAACAAAAAAATTAATAAAACGGAAAACACAAACGAACAAACTTCAAAGAGAAGAAAAAGCTATGAAGCTTAAAAACCTTTAAAGAAAGGACAAAGATTTTCTTTTACATGCCTATAATAATACAATGTAAAAACATTGTATATTAAATATTACACATTTTGAATTTAATTAATCGAAAAAGAAATTTAGAGAAATTTCAGGGGTTCTTTTCTAATGGGTTCATAAATTTAATACGTATCATTATAAAAAGCACGCATTAATTTCACTGAAACTTATATGAATTTTTATTTCAAGAAAAAGAAAAAAAAATGCTTTATTATGCTTTATTATGATTTTTTTTAAACGGTCGAGATCTTGTGAATATTTTGAGCAGACAATAACTACATAAAAATACTAAAAAGGACTTAAATATAAGGTCGTTACAGAATCAATCAGTGCATTGTAATAAAAAAAAAAAATGTCTGCAGTTCATATTAGGAATACGTAATATTTCATCCACAAAGGAGAGATTAAATTTTATACTCTCAAAATTAAAGGAGATTAAAGAGACGTTAATAAAATAATGAGTTTAATAGATTCTGTATTTTGATATAAAACTATTCCCCATTAACATAAATTACGATTTTACAAGAAAATTGAGAAAAAAAGACAACGAATTTAATAATAATCAAATTTAACGTGCGGTGAGACATATAACAAGAAAAAGAAGCATAAAATCGCACACAATTAAAGGTTCACTCAGCTATTTTTGGATTTTTCGTACCGGGAACCCAAGACGGAACCGTTTCGAGATTTCTATCTCTCATCAGTTGGGTTCGCCCAGTACTCAATAGCTTAGTGGAACCAAAAGAAACATAAACAACGGTCAAGTAGACAAAACAATGACCCTTATTATGACTAATATTATGTATATGTTTTCTTTACAAGTTAATCCTTACATGCTAAGCCTAGAGCTAGCGGGGATTACTTATTGCCCGTTTTATTCTTAATTTATATTTTGATGTTTTTTTTTTAGCTTAAGGGCCATTGTTTTGTTCATTTGTCCTTTGTTTATGTTTCTTTTGGTTCCACTGAGCTATTGAGTACTGGGCGAAACCAACCGATGAGAGATAGGAATCTTGAAACGGTTCCGTCTTGGGTTCCCGGTACGAAAAATCCAAAAATAGCTGAGTGAACCTTTAATTATGCGTGGTTTTATGCTTCTTTTTCTTGAATTTAATAACTTGAAGTAAAAAAAAATAAGTTTTGAAATTCAAAACTATCAAATAAACCAAGATTGAAATATTCCGTAAACATTTCGATTTCAATTTTTACAAATATTTATGGCAATGCAATGAATTAATTTACTCTATCTGAAGTCCTAAGTGATGTAGATGAGAAACCTAAGAGTTTGTCTTAAGGGTCTACATTATTTATAAAAATTTAATTCTTTTTTGGGAGGAATTTATTTACATAAAGGAAGATAAATATATAAATTTTACTCTAAAAAAGCCTTTACCATCTGAAAATCTGGATTTTTTTTTTATAAAAAGACCACATTGTTGTTGTTGTTTTACGGTTCGCACCGAAAAGCGATCTTCGTAACTAAATATCCGTGTTCTATGGATCTCTAGTGTTCCCAAGATGGCGAACCCCTAGAAGAATCCATAGATTTTCTAGGGAAAGATACTGAGGTGCTTTCCCGTTGCCTTCCTCAGAAAATCATTAAGGAATGAAATCAGACCAACACAGGAAGTAATTTTTTTGAGAAATAGTCATCTCCATGCCGGAATTTGAACCCAGATTCCGACGTATCTACCTCATGCGCGGCCGTTGCCTTGCGCCGGAACCGTCTAGATCACATATACAATATAAATGTATAAATAGTTATATAAAACAATGATGTTTTGTTACATACTTTGGAAATGTACGTCGTTATTTTGGCATTTCGTTCACAATTTCCCAAGTAAAATTTATAAATTTATAAATTAGCTTTTATCATCTGCAAAGATGAATGAACTTTTCATAAAAGGATCTAGACCACTTACACATAACGTAAATGTATAAATCTATATCTATATAAAATGGGAAAGTCCTCAATGACTCACTGACTTACCACTAATTATCCTACTTCCTAAATACCAACAACCTGAAACTTCCTTAAAAGAAATCTTCCTTAGATTGTACTAGGAAAAACTAAGCTATTTAGATTTCGATTAACCACCCTAAGCGTTGAAAAGGTGTGAAATACGTGAATTACCGCCACGTATTGATGATAATTGGAACTAAAAAAATATTGTCCTGCAACAATTGCAACTAAAATATTAGCATCGTGACAAAAGTAGAACTAAAATATTTTTCTGAGTAATTATCTTCCTCAGCTTCTCCTTAGTGACCAAGAAATTTGACGAGTGGTCTTTATCAAAATCGAATTATACGTATCAGACGAATTTTTGATATTCAAATCCTGAAGGTGTAAACGGGGGAAGGCAATCTTTCTTGAAAGATTTGCGTATCGCCAAAACCGCTTGAGGTGGAAACATAAAACTATTATGTTAAAAACATAAAACTGTTGTGAGTATTCTTTGTCATAATTGAAAAGTTGTTTTTTCGATATCGAGACCTGAAAGGGATATAAACGGTGAAGGGGGTGGGGGAGGTAAGGGGATGGGCAAACATTGTTGAAGGATACTTTTAGAGGTTATCGTGATAGATATAGATTTGTAATGATCACATGATTGCTTATGAAGTGGGGAAGATTTGAAGTGATAGGGTTGTGGAGAAGGACAGGAAGAGGTGGGAAGTCTTCTGCTCTCTGATCTCGGTATTAATTTCATACATGCAGTTTAGTTGGAAACACGAAATTTGACATGAGTGTTCTTTGTCGAAATCGAAAAAAAAGAACGTATTTGACGAATTATAAGGGGTGTAAATGGGGCAAGGGCAACCTTTCTTGAAGGATATGCATATCTCCAAAACCTCTTGAGGTGAAAACACGAAATTTGACAAGCGTATTCTTTGTCAAAATTGAAAAGATGCTACTTGATCAAATTTTCGATATCGAACCCTAAAGGAGTTCAACGGGTGGGGGTGTGGGGGAGCGGAGGTGAGGAAATGGGCAAACAATGTCGAACGGTATTTCTACTGGTTTTCAGGTTGCACAATAAGAATATAACATTAATTTGTACTGATGATGTGATTTTTTTCATCAACTGGGGAAGATTTGAAGTTATAGAAGTGTGGAGAAGGAGAGAAAGTTGTGGGAAGTCTTATATTCCCGATCTCGATAGTAATATTCATATCAAGGGATCTCGAGTTACAAAATTCGAATATAGCATTACTTTGTACCGATCACGTATTTTTGTACAAACTGGGAAGGTTTCGAAGTGATCTCACAATTTCAGTTTCTTTCTCATCTAAATCAGGAATTCTGTTTTTTGTAACCCGCACGAAGAACGTATATTTCATATATAAAACAATAATGTTTTAATAGTCACTTTGAAAATGTATTTCGTTTTCAGGCATTTCGTTCAATTTTCGTTCAGATTTATAAAATGAATACTGCTTCTGTGTAGGAACTGTTTTCTTTATCTTCTAAATCCTATCATAGAAAAAAGGTTTTTTATTTCTTGAATCACTTATTTTCGATAAGTCAATTAAAATCCCTCAGGGTGACATAAATGAGTACTCCACTTTTTCGATAACTGTATAGTTAGAGAATTGAAGAATAAAAATATTTGCATCTTTAAAGAGAGGTATAAGGTCATGAAATAAAAAGGATAAAAAATAGGTTAAAAGATTTATCAAGATAGATGGGGATGGGGGAAAGGCCCTTACAGAGACGAGTTGTTGAAGGTAAACCTCAACACCGTACAGTTAATTATAAGGCAAAATAAGATAGGGATAGCGATTAGTAAACCAATCACAATGCTTCGAAACGTCCTCTGATACGTATAAGAAAATATAATTATAATTTAATTTCCTTATTATTATAAATCAGAAAATTGTTGCGAATGGAAAAGGCGCAATTGTTGCGATTATTGTGATTGTTGTAGAGCTGTGTTATAAATCTCATTGTTGCGCATGCAAAGAACGCAATTGTTGCAATTGTTGTGATTGTTGTCATTGTTGCTAATGAGATTTTAATGATACTTGTCCACAGACAAAACGGGAATATTAGTCTCCTGATCCTTATCAGAAGACTAAAAAGTAGATAATGAGGCAAACATCGATAATGGGTCAGAAATAGTGTCTCTATTCAAAATCACCTTATACCATTACGATTCTAAAAAGCAATATGACTTATTCATAGTAATGTCACGTTTCAAAGGCGAAATTGCGCATCATTCTCAAATTGAGTTTGCTCACTGTATATAATGCAAATTGTAATTATTAATATTGCATTCAACATAGTATTGGCGTCGAAGTAATTTATCTTTCTTATGACTGGTGCGGAATTTGGAAACCTTAACTTTAAAATACTTTCTTAAATGCGTTCAGGAATCTCGAGAATCCTTAGAATAGTTTCATCTTAAAAGTTTTCTGCTGCTGAACATTTGGAATTTACACTCGATAGAAGGTGTGTAAGCTGTGATTTATTTTCTAGAAACCCAGTACATTCTTCATTAAAAGAGTTAACTTGACTCTACATTTTGGTTGAAAATTCTTCGATGTAATGCAGAAATGTTCTGCTTCTGTACTTCATAAATCAGAGAGAAAATAGCGAACGATGAAATTCAAAAAATAAAAAAAATACCAATTACAATGGTTCTGGAAGGACTTAATCTTCGACGTTAAGAATTTATGTTTTCGGTCTTTCTGGTAATTTATCGTCTACGGACTAATGCAGATCCAACCAGTGGTTTTGAAATTAATCGAAATTCAAATCCTGCCTTTTAATTAGTTTTAATTAAGACAGCTAAATAAATTTAGAATTCAATTAGAAATAGATGATTTGCTTTGCAGAATGCATTATCATGCACCACAATTAGTTTTTATTTGAAACGCGGGATAGACATAAACAACGAAATTTAGATTTTAATATTAGCTCACAAATTAAAGAAATTTAGATAAAAGATAACTTTTTGTTTATTTAAATTACAATATCTTAGACATTTATTATAAAGTTTATCAATATTTATGTTTTTAGTCATTTTTTACAGATTTTACAGATTTGTTTCTTACAATAATAAATCTATCAGAAAATTATTGTAAGAAATGTTTCTGTTTAATACAAAAAAATTAATTAACATTGTTCATATTTAATTTTCTAAAATCTAAAGTTTTAACTCAAGTTTAATTTCTTGGTTGAAGACGAGGACGTATTTAGGAAGGAGGCCGAGGCAGTCTGGCCCCTTCGAAATCTCAAAATTCATAGCCTAAGTCTATTTTCTACCTTTTCTTTTTTGGGGGTTCGGTAACAAGTTGACGGCATCTTGTTCCAACCCCCGAAATTTTGCAGGACTTTTTTTTTTTTGGTTGTTGCAGGTGAGTTTCCAAATATGACCCTCCCCTCCCCCACTAAATTAAACCCTGCATATATCCTTAGTTGAAGAAAACGCATCTTTGACAGAATATTTTGGTCTCAATTTATTTAAAAAACAATAATATGGACTTTAACACCTACTTTTCTAATTATGTCAATAATTTTTTTCTTTTTTTTTCAAATTCCCGGGCTCATAGCTTGATCAGCTTTCTTTAGGCCACAACTAGGGGAGAGATATGATGCCTTTAACCGACGAATCGTTGCCCAGGGTACGCCAAGGGAGGCAGCATCAAGTGATACCCGCTGGAACGGACAGAAGGAGAAACAGAAGAAGAAAGAAACATCCGTGCCACGACCGGGATTCGAACCCGGGTACGGCACACTAGCCGCAACGGCAGACGACAGCACAGCTGTCAATAATTTTTAATACTAATTACAATCTATTTCTAATGGAATATCAGAAATCCCTATATAATTTAGTTACGCTGTTAACTTATATTATTCAGTTTTTCATAACATCGCTGATGTAGGGTGATTTTATGAAATTTATGATAAGGAATTTTCCCACTCCGGGTTAAGGTTTACTCGATATTTCGGTGAGGTTCCTCGGGCCTTCTTCAGGAGATGTATATATGAATTACATTAAGACTGGTGCATATCTAACAACTTACGATGGGACATTATTAATCTAATAAATATTCCTCCAATCCATAACTTCAATAAAAATCACACAAAAAAGTAAGTCAGGTCAAAAATAAATATAATCAAAAATATAATTGAAGAAGCTTAATAATAAAAATAAATATATTTAACTATCAAAGCAAATTATATGAAATATCTAAATTTTATTATTTGATTTAGTATACTGTGAGTTGTGAATTTTAGGAAGAGCTGTACGTCGCAGGGTCTTTAATTGGCTCCCAAATGGAACAGGGACCTATTCTCTCCACTGAGTAAAAAATCCAACTGAGTAAAAAATTGTAGGTGCGAGAGGGCTGGTTCTAGCATTACACCCTAAATTCCCCTCTTTCATTCCTCTTTTCCCCTCTTTCAGTCCCCGTTTATTGCACTATTGGAGGCATCAAGTCACCCTTTTATTGCTGTGTGATTTTCAACTGAAAAATCGGTAGTGCGCCTCTACCCTTAAGTGGAAAAATCCCTCAAGCAAGGATCTATCCAGTATCATGTCCCACTCCTACTTAAGAACCAAACTATAGAATTTTATGATATTTTGAATCATTACATATATATATATATATATAGGGTGATTCAAAATTCCCTGTACAATATTTAAAGGTAAGTCAGGAATACAAACACAAATCGTATTTGCAGTAGAACGTTTGTCGGCAAACGCCATCCAAATGTGCTAGAAGGTTCAGACTAAGAGCACTAAAGTTGAGAAATACAAGAGAACAAATAAGGTATACGACATGTTTATTAGCCCTATGTTTATAATACGACAGTAAGGTGTACCCTTACAAGTACTCAGTAGGTGCTCCTTCCACCAAAAGTAATACACGTTACAAGCTGCATTGATGGAGAGCAATGTGATGAGCAATACCTTGTGTACTTATACGTGGATTGCATTCAATTCGGTGTACGACCTCTTCCTCCATGGCAGGTGTGCGCGTCGATCGTTGCCGAACACAATCATGTCTGTTTCCGTCAAATGATCCAGTTTCACAAAATCTCTGGTGCAAACGCGCAAACGCTTGATGATTGGTGGTGATGATGCTGATTCAAACTGCCCAACTAATATGTTGCCAAACAGCGCCCTCGGGTGGCGTTTGTGCACATACGTTGCACTATGAATACGGTTTGTTTGTGAATTCCTGACCTACCTTTAAACTTTGTACGGGGAATTTTGAAGCACTCTGTGTATATACTCGAATTCATATATGCCCAAATAATACCACCTTAACATTGAAATTATTGTAAGTCTGGAAATAAGGTGTATCGAAACACGAAAATTACGATCAAGAAAGTTTAATCTTCTGTTTGAAGCATACCATAATGAAACATATGATAATTTTTACTGGAGAAGTATGAGAACTCAAATAAGAAAACTTTGCAAACTGGCGTTATTAGCACATGGATCAAATGATACACTTGTTCGTCTACAATTTCCGAATTTTAAAAATAACTTTATCTTATCTACATAGAAGAATCTTCAAGAATCAAGAAAATATATAGTTTCATATAGTTAATCTTTGCTGAGCATTAAAAAATCTCTATTTTATCTTATCTTGATATAGTAGCTGCCTTTCAGAACCAGTCCTCGACACGAAATAGTCGAAATGAAATTTCACTCGATAATGTTGGCGGTCTGCTAGTAACTCACTTCAATACTAAATGGCATGTCAATGCAAACTACTTTAGTGCAGTACCACCATCTCTTATATTTATGAAGAATTAGATAGGTGGCGTTAAAGGTGTACATGGCGTTATGTGGCTCAGGTACCTTATTTTTATGTTTAATTTCTGATACGTCATTATCTTATCTAAGCAACTGAGAACATTACCTTTCAATAAGAATTCCTCAAGTATTACTTTTTATTATTAGTTGATACTTGATATAAGAGTATCAAGTATCTGATTTCTATTAATATCCATCATTAATAAATTACGTTCCGCAATCCGTACTGTTTAAAATTCCCTTTGTTAAACAATGGTTTGATTGTTTTGTAAATCCAAATGATTTTATCAACACCTTCGAATCAGATAGCAGTGATTCGAAGTAAATCACGATACCATCTTATTTTTTTTTTCGTTTCCTCCTGGCATGCAATAACTGTCTTGTCTTCAGTGATCTTTCGGAGACCTGTGTAAACCCACTAGGTCTATTTTGAGATCCAATCTTGACTGTCGTGGCTTTAGAGTAAAAAAAAAAAAAATCTTTAGTCGATCCATTCTCACCAATAAGCAAATCTCATCTCCTGCCATTGCGTTTTGGCAACGAAACCTCATTTCTTGACAGCCAACATCAAGAATGAATTCGCAGATTGCTCTCGATAGAACACTACGAAAGGTCTCCAAAGATAAAAACAAATCGCAATTAGGCTAATAGCCGAAATAAATTGCTCCAAAACATTTTTTTCTTTAAACAAGCTAGGAAAAGCAGCAAATTATGCGTAACAATACACAATAAAAGAAAAAGAACTGAAATTTGTCCAATGACCAGTGATTAGATTTTTTTTTAAACAATAATTAAAGACTTCGTTGGTTTTCTTTTAATAGATAATTACAGTACAATACTATCGTTCATCGTGTGTATTGCAAACATTAGATTAGAGGACCAAAAACACAATAACTTAAACAGAAAAAACTTTATAAACATATTACATGTTTCGAGGGATTAACCTCATCATCAGATAAAGAACAAATCAGGCCCTTAACAGTCCTATAAATACAAATAATGAAATAGGAACATCGTAATTTAAAACAATATAATTACAATATAATGAAGATACTAATACTAATAATAACATTAATCAGAGGTGCCCCCCCCTCCACATTCTTTTTTATTTTTTTCAACCCCCCCCCCCCCCCAAATTGAAATGACAACCAAAAAAAACCCCACTTTTACACTCTTAATTTTTTTCTACCCCCCCTCCCCCCAAAATTGAAATGACAACCAAAAAAAACACCACTTTTACAATCTTAATTTTTTTCAACCTCCCTTCCACCCCAAATTGAAATGACAACCAAAAAAAAACACCACTTTTACACACTTAATTTTTTTC
>JAFIDM010009631.1:17463402-17490149 GCA_023159025.1 Thereuonema tuberculata | reverse complement strand
CCCCCCCCCCCCCCAAAAAAAAAAAAATAATTTCAATGGCGCAGTCTGTGCTGTGACTCCCCGGCGTGGGCACCCTGCATTAATGCAGATCATACTCTTACGCAGTCATTATTGAGACCTCATTGTTGTAACAATGTTGCGTTCTGATAACTATCGACTCGCAAAATTTTCTTAAATAATCATCCTGCTGCCAAGATAACAGTAAATTTAACAGTAAATGAAATGAATTTCATTAGATCCAATTCATAGTAAATGTATCATCAATACATACTAAGATTCCATTCTTAGATGTATTAGTTATCGGAGATAATGATAAATTTCAAACTACAGTTCTTAGAAAAGATTCCAGTGCAAATATTACTTTCAACTTCTTGGCAGCAGGGCAATTAAGGTATAAATTCAATTCATTACTTTGGGCTATTATTAGGGCCATGAAAATCTGTAGCAATGAAAGATTATTAATTCAAGAATTACAATGCATCCGTAATATTTATAGTAGTAATAACTATCCCGTAGGTTTTATTAATAAAACTACTAATAAAGTTTTACGGGATGCCAGGTGTCATAATGGGAAGGTTATTAGTAAGGATAAAGCTATTGATAAGTACATTTCTTTACCATATGATGAGGACTTGAATGATAGATTAGCGCCCATACATGATAAGGCCAATATAAAAATAGCGTATAAAGCTAATAATACATTGGGCAGATTGATTAATGTCAATAAAGAGAGAATGGATAATTTGGACAAATTTTGCGTTATTTATAGTATAGGTTGCGAAAATGGGGGTAAACAGTATAGATACGTGGGTGAAACTAAACGTAGAACAAGGATCCGTATGAAGGAACATGGTAGGGCAATAGAACAAAGGGATCTGAAGTATCTTACAGCTGTACATCAAAAAGTTACGGGGCATAAAATTGTGACTACTGAACCCATTGTTTACGGGCAACAAAAGGATGATTATTTAAGAAAATTTTGCGAGTCTATAGTTATCAGAACCCAACATTGTTACAGTAATGAGGTCTCAATAATGAATGCGTTAGAGTATGATCTATATTAATGTTATTATTAGTATCTCATTATATTGTAATTATATTGTTTTAAATTACGATGTTCCTATTTCATTATTTGTATTTACAGGACCGTTAAGGGCCTGATTTGTTCTCTATCTGATGATGAGGGTTAATCCCTCGAAACTGTACATCATGTGACACACGATGATATTTTTTTTTCCCCAGAGTAACTGCACAAAACAAAAAAATTATCTATAAAGATTTACTGTAATAATATATTACAGATGAAATTATGTACAAGCAGAAGTTTCAATATGAAACTCAGATAATATAATTTAAAGTGTTCCTTTAAATATAGTTCCAGTCCTCTTGAATTTTTAGATTCGCATTGGCCCATTCAAATTCCAATTTTGAATTTGAATTCTCTATCTTCAATACTTCTGTAATATCTCCTGGATAATTACTTCCACAAAATAATATTTATCACTTATAAATATTTCACGCTCTTGGTGAATATATTTAAACTCAAGATAGTTAATGTAAATTTTCACTAACTTACTAATAATTTACTAAATCAACTAACTTCGTTGAAATAATATTTACTCAGTAACTGCGTACTTAATTTCCGTCACACTAAACTCATGCTGACCTTCGCATTTACTAATTACTCGACGAATCACTTTGATTCTATTCTTGAATGCACTACTGTGTGTGGTCGGTTCGCACCGAAGTGCGAGCTTCGTTGCCGAAGCATCCGTGCTCCAGGGAGCGCTAGTGTTCCCAAGACAGCGAACCCCTAGCAGACTCCCTAGAATTACAAGGGAAAGATACTGGGGTGGTTTCCCGTGGCCTTCCCCAGGACGCCATTAAGGAATGACGTCAGACCGAAGAGAAAGTGAAGAAGAGGCTACAACACAGGAAAGGAAATTTTTGAAACATCCATGCTCGCTACCGGGATTTGAACCCGGGCGCTGGCACATTGATCTCACGACAGACCGACGCCTGAGACCGCTCGACCACACCAGCGCGGCAATGCACTACTAATTCACTTTAATTAATTCTATAATTATTTCACTAGAATAATTTATTTCTCGCAGAACACATAATTCTTCCTTTGCACTAATTCCACGTTTTATCGATTCCTTATCGGCACAATTATAATTTGAGTCGGACACTTCCCTCAAAATTAGAGAATCATAAAACATACTTACAGTTAGTAGATTCTAATGGCTTTTTCACCTTGGTGAAGTTCTGCGTTGATTAAATAATATCTCGATGCACACACGGCGTTGAAGAGAGCTTGATTCAAGTCGTCCGCTGGAATCCTTAGACTTCTCGGTTCTCGTGACTTTGAACTTGGCGGGCTCCGCTCCTCTTCCCATAAGGCAATGCGCATCAGAACTGAGGTATCTGCTCCGTCCGTCGTCTGCTATCGGCAATTGGCAAACTCCAATATTCCCGTTACTGCTTTATCCAATTTCTTCGGATAATTCCAACTTCAAATTCGTTGAGGAATATCTCTCTTCTTATTCGATTACTAATGCGAGGAATTACAATTTCTAGGCAGGAAAACAACTGTATCGTCTCTTCACATGAGCCGGTCTTCATTCGTCACTCCGAGTCGGGGCTTCTATCATCCGGGAATCCTATCGAGCTATCCTTGCTCACACTTCCAGACGTTGCCCTTAGCCTCTACTTCAGACTTCTACTCGTGACTACTCTTAACATCTGCCATCTACTGTCTACTTTTGACATCTCATCAGCTGTCTGCTTGCTCTACTTTACTTTCGCATTTCTACGCACTACTCCAGAGTGAGGTTGGTCAGCTGATTGTATTCATTTCTATCTCTGACGTCATAATAGATCTCATGCAAATTTTAACTTTAAATCTGCCAAATAAATAATTACTTTTAAAATATGTTTCAAGTCACGAATAAAATAAACTAAAATACAGTAAAACCTCGTTAAGTCGTCACTCAAGGGACCGAACATTTTTGACGACTTAAGCGGAGTGATGACTTAAGCGGAGTGGGCATTTTTGAAAAAAAACAAAAACAAAACACTGAAATACAATATTTTTATGAATTGCTATAGGATTCGGTGAGAAAAAGAAGATTTTCAGAAATCAATACATGCAAATGAATGAGTGGAAAATAAAAAAAAAACCCACATTTTATACTTAACACATTTTATTTTATTTTACTGGTATTAAAATAATCCAACAGTGTTGATTGATGAAGGTGCTGATTACTGGTAACAATTCGAAACACTTTGTAATGAAATGGAACTCCAACTTTTGTGCACATAGTTAATCGTATCTAAAACCGAAACTTCTAGCTTTTCGTTCCTATCCAATGCTTTTATCATGTCCTTTACAAGCATTTTTTTGTACTTTCGTTTAAAGTCAAGAATTATCCATTGATCTAAAGGCTGAAGAAGTTGCAGTTACATTTGGAGGAAGAAAAACAATTTCGATCGCTTTTAAATTTTCGGGGCTTACTCGCTATGAAATAAAATCACACTTCTTGACCAGTAGCGGTCAAGAAAAACGTCTACTCTTGATAAGATTCGCAGCGAGAAGTGTATAATTTCCCAAGTGAATTTCCCACGTGAAAATTCCCCATAAAGGCTAGGCTTTCTCAGCGTGAAGGGGCGGGGCTGAAAAGATAGCAGGCAAAATTGAGAATAAAGATGGTTTTCGCCATTTTTGAGGGTGACCAGTTATTGGGAGTAGAATTAAATTTGGTGACGAGTAAAAGAGGGTTATTTTACATTACTGTGTATGAGACCTTGTCGGGACCAAAGGAAAACGACGACTTAAGCGGAGTGACGACTTATCCGGGTGACGACTTATCCGGGTGACGACTTAACGAGGTTTTACTGTAATATTTAAATTTATTTTAACAATAACTCCGGAAGATTCCATCTTCAGAAACATATTATGTTTATTAAGTTTTTTCTGTTTATGATATGGTTTGTTTGGTCCTCTAATCTAATACAATACAATACATTGTAATACAATATAATAACTCTATAATATTTTTGTAATGAAGTTTGGAAGTAATCTTGATCCTAGTCAGAATGTACAGAAGCAAAAATTACAGAGAAAAAAAGGTAAAAGAATGAAGAGACAGAAGGTGTACTTAACACATATAATTTCAATAATTTCAATAATTAAACAGTTAATAGATAAAAAGAAACTAAGAAACCAAATACTTCTTGTCCTTGGAAAATCTTACGAAAGAACACAATATATTCTATGAATGCGGAAGCATTGATATATAGACTAGAAGCTTTCTTAAATTAGTGTAATTAATACACTTTAAAAGCCTTATTATTGTGGATATGTGACTAATAACACTCTTAAGAAAAAACCGTCTCTCGGCGGTGAAACTAGTCGATTCCTTTGTATATCTTGTGTTTTTTATATAAATTAATTGCATGTTTAAACTAATCAGGTGTACGGCTTCATTAATGCGTTTAAAAAATTCAGTACACGTAAAACGTTTCTAATCTTTAACACTCTTAGGAATCCATGCCATTTAGAAACCTGAACATTCAAAACAACAAACAAACAAAATTAGAAAAGCAAAGATCGTAATTTCTGATTTTTTTTTATCTTGATTCCTATGGAATAATCTTTACTTATTCGTTTATTTTCTTATTGGCTTTTCAATCAACCTAAGTGTAGTTTATAGTTTTGATAAACGAACAACATACACAGGTATTCCAGCTGGAAAAGTAAATGGAATTTTTTTCAGATCTGTTAATTGAAAAACAGAATTTGTATTTTTTAGAGATCACATGAATAACGAACCATGAAGATATACTCACTTCCAAAAGTTAAGCACGGAGCGGTAAAATGCGAAAAAATGAACAAGTACTGCTTTGATTGACATGAAATGCTGCAAGTAAGTAGCTCTATGTTTATTCATGAAACAAAACAAAGAATTACATACATAGATAAACAAAATATTGAATTTTCATAAATTATAAGATAACGTCATATTTGCGTCATTAACAAAATGATGTTTAAATTCAAAACAAACAATAAAAACCGACATTAATAGGGTATGTGAGCACCCCTCACCTGCATACAAAGTTTACAGCGTGTGATCATGCTTGTTACGAGGTGATCAACCACCGCAGAGTCCAGTAATCGCCATTCTTCCTGTAGGGCAGTTTCTAAAGCTCTGAGCTGGAGGTGGGAAATGTCGACATACCCTCAAACATGCACTCAGCACGGCCGAGGGCATCCCAAAGATTTTTAATTGGATTAAGGTCCGGCGAGTAAGCCGGCCACTCCATACGCGCAATCCCCTCACTCTCCTGAAAGTCGTCAACGATGGCAGCTCTATGGGGACGCGCATTATCGTCCATTAAAACGAAAGAAGGACCATCTGCTGCAGCATACAGTTTCACAATGGGGTCTAGGACTTCATCGCGATACCGTACAGCCGTCACAGAACCTCGCCTGTAGATGTGCAGGTCGATGCCATATCCCAATGAAATCCCTGCCCATACCATGATGCTTCCAACGCGGAATGCGTGATGTTCGGTGATGTTCTGGAGCCGATTGTGAGTGCCTTGTTCCCTCCAGACACTTACACACTTATCATCGGGTTGTAGGGCAAATCTGGACTCATCTATGAACATAACATTACCCCAATCAGACATAGTCCAATTCACATGCTGGCGGCACCACTATAATCGTGCCCCTCTGGATTGGACGGATAAAGGAACAGAAACTCGTGGTACCCGAGCATACATTCATGTTTAGCCTTTGACGAACAGTAGTGGCAGATATCGTCTTACCAATGGCCGCTGCAACCATAGATGTCACACGTGTGGAGGTCGATCTTCGATTCCGCTTGGCTACAACAGCAATATATCGATCTTCCGCTGGGATCGTAACCCTTGGACGACCGGCTATAGGTCTTCGGACAACTGTTTGGCTGGTTTGGAATTGTTTCATAATCGTGAAATGACGGAATGATGAACGTCCGACAGCCCGCCAGCGCTCAGAAAATTCCATTCGGCTTCTGGAAGCCATAAAAACACGTCTAGCTTGAAAACAAATCGTACGAATGTTCTAAACACCTTTCATCAGCACTTACATGCAACTCCTATCACCCTTCGCAATGCAGGCTTCTTATACGACTCCCTGTTTTGCATATTTCTCGATGCGAAACCGTGATTGGCTGTTAACTATATAATTTGCATACTTCCTTCTACCTTTGCAGCAAATTTCAGCTGCTTTAATTCAAATTGGCTTATGCAAATTAACATTTTCCTCTCCGTGCTTAAGTTTTGGAAGTGAGTGTAAATACATAGAAATAAGATATCATCTTGGGAGCCTACAGAAAGAAGAAAATTAAATTGAAAATAATTCATGTAATTTATTTCTTGCAAAACATTATCAAAAACAAAACGAAAGATTTATTTAAGTCTTTATTTTCCTTCATTTTATCGAATTTGGCCAACTAGGGACAACGTCAGGGCGAGGGTAGTGAAATTCAAGAAAGGGGGGGACGAGACTTATACCCCGTCCAGGATAACCCTGAGATAGTAAGTCCCAGGTGGGAAACGGACGAAACACAGAAGAAGAAAGAAACAGCCATGCCACCACCGGGATTCGAACCCGGGTACTGGCGCATCGGCCACAACGGCAGCCCGCCGGCTAAACCGCACGGCCACGCCAGCACGGCAGTCTTTATTTTATTTTATTTAAATTTTCTTACTACAGGGCAAGTTTCAAAATTTTACTTTTTTTAAGTGACTGTATATTTTGCATCCAATCCTGGAAAAAATTTTGCGGTTTTCAAAAATATACAGATCTTTAGGAAATTAAGAAAAATGAGAGTGAAAAAATCATTAGGTGACATCGTTCCCAGATTTTCTTCCAAAAAATTTTCATGTATTTAGTCACCCGCCACCCTTGAGAATAGTTACTTGTAAAAGTTCAGCTTAGACCGAATGAAACGTGTCGTTTTTAATGTGTTAAATGTTTTTTATCCTATTATTTGTGTGTTGGCTTTGTATTTAAATTGTAATCACTTTACACATGTTAATTTTGTTAATCCCAGATTTTCATTATTAAACGAAAATAAGCATAAGTTCTACAGCAAGAGATCTTTGTTCTACTAATTAAAAATATTTTAATTTTTCTCTTATTTGTCATTCATGTAGATTAGTCTCATAATTTGAACCTGAGCTACTAAATTTCTTGGAAAAGAAATAGGATGATTGGAAGTACAATAATCAGCTTTCAGATTTCTTGTATGTTTGATTTCTTCTTATTTTTGGATCAATTTCTTCCAATTCCTCAAATTAAAATCATAAGTGATTCTCGAAAGCGAATGCTGATGACTTATGTTTAGTCATGTGACAGATATCTGACACCAAATAATATTTGATTATAGTCTTATGCAGCAGAATATATTTTTAAATTACATTACAGTAAAAATACCATCATATCATCATTTCTGTTTACTTAACAATCCTCAGTTCCAACGTTGATGATCAGATACGAGTTCATTACTGACTTCGTATATGAGAATATTCTTACCTATGATTCTTTGTTAAAAATCAGTTCAAAATGAGTTGAAATCAGACAAAAAGTAAGTAAATTAAGTAAATGTTCGTGCACATTGCAAATAAGTTAAATTACTTTATAATTCTTAAAAATTTCAATTAGTTCTCGGCTAGCGGATAATTTTTTAACGAACCAAAATTCGACTGTTTTCTTCCACGCATGATCAATTCTTAATCTTATCAAATGTGGTTATCATAGCGTTAATTATAGAAAATGTAGGAAATAAATAATGCTTCAAAGGAGGATAAAGTAAACCTACAATCTAACTCTTTAAGATTGGCCACGTGACTTGATAAAAGCATTGTGGGTACGATCGAATTTCACAAATTTACAGATTTAAATATTTGGAAGATTTTCAAAAGATTTCGCCACGATATCTTGTTTGACTTTAATTCTTCTAAAGGGGCCAGCACAATTCTACTCGTTTAAGTTCAAGTGAAGCCCTTTCATTACAGCCAAACCGCCATCGTAAAATGCCCATTACCTTACAAAGAGCGCTTCGTCCACATCGGTTTCCGATGCTATTCTCGACTTGGAGACCGAGTGTCCGCTAAGCGCCGCTTTCAGTCAACCACTTCGGTCTCCGCAGTGTGCCATCATCATTGATAGAGTTTCTATCATTACACAACGGCAGGTGACCAGATTAAAGCGTTGTGAAAATGTGAAGCAGATCAACCTGGTCACGCGTTTAAAATATATAGATCTATAGGAATTCCAATTGTACAGTGGGGGAAATTTTATTACTTTTTGGAAGTGTTTTGAAAAGAACTACTTTCGAATACAGTTGAAATGCCGAATTCCATGTTAAAATATACTAAATTAACTAATAATATACCGGGTGATCAAGAAATAACAGGAGGTGTTCGGAGCCCTGTAGCTTGTTATGTACTGGACGAAATAGAACAAAAGTTGGCCACCATACCCATTAAAATGTGCGGTTTCGATTTGTCAAGAAAAAAATTTAGTACCAAACAACGCCGATAGGGGAAACTCTGGCGCTGCGCTAGGAAAATGCATCATGAAATTTGCATATACGGGTACTTTGTGACACGATATCGAGGATAAAAGGACGAGTTGCGGGAATTCTAGTCATTCTGCAAGAAGTCGCCCATCGATGGCGTTGTCACTACGTGATCGTGCCTCATTCGTCAAGCTGTTTTATCAGCGGGATGAAAATGCCAATGCTGCTCTTCGTGAATACCGGCGGTTAAAACAGTTACATAGAGGACCGATGACCATAACTAACTTACGAAGAATGGTTGAAAGATTTGAAAGAACAGGAACTCTTGGTGTGCAATCAGGCCGAGGACGTAAACGTATCAAGCAGGAACAAGTTGAAGAAGTTGTAACTTCCGTTCAGGATCAGGCGATAGCTAATAAGCAGGGTACCAGCAGTGCACGTTTAATATCATGACAAACAGATATCCCGTTGTCGACGGTGCAGAAGATACTGCATAAGATCCTGAAATTTTATCCGTATAAGATAATATCCATTCAAGAATTGCTGCCAGGGGACAGAAATACCCGATTAAAGTTTGCTTTGATATTTTTGGCTCGATTGGAAGTGGATGACGAGTGGCTGTGGCGGATATTATGGAGCGATGAAGCTCACTTCCATGTGAACGGTGATATCAACACACAAAACTGCCGTATTTGAGCTGATAAAAAAACCAAACGTTGGTCAAGAGATCCCCTTACATTCGCCGAAAGTCACAGTTTGGTGGGGGTTCACTGCTTCTTTTATCATCGGCCCGTACTTTTATGAAGAAGTTGGTAGAAATGGACTAGTGACTTGTTCTGTCAATTCCGACAGGTATGCCGCTATGCTCGAGAACTTTGTGATATCTCAACTGCAGTAAAGAAATTGTATCGATTCTACCATTTTCATGCAAGATGGTGCGCCACCGCACATCGGACGTCGGGTGAAGGATGTCCTGCGTCAACATTTCACAGACTCTAGAATAATTAGTCGCATTTTTCCCATGAATTGGCCTCCGAGGTTCCCTGATCTGAATCCTTGCGATTTCTGGTTGCGGGGCTACCTGAAAAGCATTGTGTATCAAGGACATTTTCCTGATATTCCTACCTTAAAAGATCAAATAACGTTACATGTCAGACGAATAAATGCCGATATGCTGCGAGCCACCGGCGAAAATCTCGTATACCACATGCAATTAGTGGAACGTCAGGCTGATGGTCACCTTGAGCCAAATTTGCAGGTTGCTATAATAAACGTTTTTCATTGGTATTTGGTGTGTTGTTATTTACTGTTTCCACTGGCAGTTATGTATTCTTTTTTCACATATTATGCGCTTGCAGCGCCAGAATTTCCCCTATCGGCGTTATTTGGTACTAATTTTTTTTCTTGACAAATCCAAACCGGATCCTTTAATGTATATGGTGGCCAAATTTTGTTCTATTTCGTCCAGTACATAACACGCTACAGGGTTGCGAACACCTCCTGTTATTTCTTGATCACCCGGTATTTAGTGTGTTTTCCTCAATCTACCAGTATTAGTATCCTGAGTGAACATTATCAGTCTAGATCAAACAAACCTAATACTTGACTGCATCTAAAAAAGCTATCTGTTGAGTTATCCTAGTTGATGAGAGGTTAGACCTCAAGTTCTCGGATATTTATTAGATTTAAAACTCTAGATTTGAAGATTTCTAGAGGCAGTGTCGAAAAATACCTGATTTTCTAAGGCATCAGACTATCATATTAAAATTATAATAATTACAGAGGGAATAGCTTTAGAGAATTAATAATTGTAAAACCCTAATAATTGTAAATTGCGGAATCGTTTTAGGTGATTTGTGACTGCTTGTTGTAACAATCTTATTAATGTTTTCTACCAATGTGTGTTAAAACAGGTTAAAGTTACAGTGGTTTCGGTGGCTCTTCGTGTCAGGTAAGTGCTTCCGACGTTTCCAAATCAAAGGGACTAATCTTTTTTTTTTTTTTTTTTTTGACTAAGTTGAAGTCTGACAGTCAGCGCGACGCCGGTCCCCAACTTTTACCCTCGAGAAAGACATCCGCTACCATTTAAAAAGAGGGCTCAGCGAACCACAGAACCCTTGAGGAAGAGAATTCTATACGGAAGAAAATCCTAGGTCTCCGTGGGGACTGAATCCGGCTTCTCTAGGAGCTTAGCACTTGGCTACTGGTCCACAATTTCTGCTATACGTATGTTAAACTATTACACTGTAATTATCAATTGTTGTAAATCCAATACTATTTGCTGAAATGAATTGTCCTTTGTATCTCAACGTCGGAAGATATTATAACAGTCTGAAATTAGCTAAGATAATTTCTCATTGAAATTCAAGAATTTTTTCTTTAAATATAAGAGCCACTAATCCTACCAATGGTTGATGCTGTGAAGTTAAAGAGAATGAAACTTGAATATGTTGAAAGATATTAAAAATGGAATGATTACAGGAAACTGTGTCGCCTCTCTTGCGCTAATCCCTCTGAATAATAGAATATCTTGTTTCCTTAGAGGAGTTTCATTTCTTAAAATAATTCTCATTTATTCGTTCCGACTTCGACGAGAACATCCATTTCAACTAATTTAATATTA
Source organism: Thereuonema tuberculata (assembly GCA_023159025.1). Taxonomy (NCBI): domain Eukaryota; kingdom Metazoa; phylum Arthropoda; class Chilopoda; order Scutigeromorpha; family Scutigeridae; genus Thereuonema; species Thereuonema tuberculata. The sequence goes on along the minus strand of JAFIDM010009631.1, from coordinate 17,478,953 downwards.
CTTAGAGAACATTCTAGAAGAAGAAAAAGAAAGAAAGGAAATGGAAAAGTTTCTGTAAATGTCTGAGATTCGCACAACAAGCTTTAATAAAATTTGATTCAGTTGAAATTATAATGCGTCGTACAATTAAAAATACTCTCACAATGATTTAAAGGCCCGTTCTGTCTTCATGGGAACTATTTCAATTTAAACTATATTCGACAAGAAATATAGAATACTTTTCTAGAGTTCTCAGAATTAATATCTTAGTCTTATTTCTTTCTGTTTTTAAAATGAAGAAAATAAAAATTTAAGAGTGAATCTTTCGTCTCCTTTACGTAGAAAAAAAATAAACGTAAATTAATGAAGTAAGAAAAGAAGCAAGTAATTTAAATTTCAGAAGAAATATAAAACACTTATTATTTACTGTTTGCTTTTTATTAATATCCAAATAAATCAGTTATAGCTATCCAATATTCAACAGCTTCGTCGTGTTATAAAATCACATTTATAATAACCTTTTGTTATTACCTTTTGCTCCTGATCATGCATAATTAGCATAATTATCACAATTGCTGGATCGAGGATTAATAAAATAAAAATACCGCATTAAATTTCTAGTTGTGTCACTTTGAACGATTTGAGATTATGTTGAAGGGAAATAATTTTGAAGTCAATATCCATTAAAAGCAAGTTAGGTATAATTGAGACGAGCGAAGGGAGTCTCTCCACTCCCAAGCAGAACACATTTTGTGAACCGTTTTATTCAAAATCTACAGTAACTAGAAAATTTTGCACCCACGTAGATTTCCATGTCGAAGTTCACAATCATGAAACTGTAAAACTGTAAAAAAATTAAAACTGTAAATTTTATAAGAATTATTTTTTTTTAGAAACATGTAAAAAGCCATAAGAAAGACCATAACAAAAGCGCCAATAGTTCTGAAACTGAAACAAAAAATTGTAATTTCTAATAATCCTACAGCGTCGTAGCATTAATCACTTTTAAATACCTTCAATCTTAAATTTTCATATATATATTTAAGATTTAAATTTTCGGAAGTGATTTTAGCAGTGCTCAAGTCATCTCAAAGCCCAGCTTTTTGCTAGTTATTTTAAAAATCTAAGATATGATAAGAAAACAAGATAAGATATCAAGATCACATGAAAATATGAAAAGATAGCTTGAGACTTCTGGTCGTAAAGTTTCACTCTTTTTTTTCCCCACCACTAGAGACCACCACAATCGGTAACTTCTTTTTCACCCTGTTGGATTTGAAAGAATCAGTTACTTTTGCGGGAAGGATGTGGATTACGAATGTTAGATTTTGTTACTTAAGTTGTTCATTCAACGAATCCTTGCTCACAATCCTATAATTCCTAAGTTAGTAGTTTTGAATCTTCAGGTGGAATTCAGACCATCTTTCTTAGAAGTATTGATTTAAGCTTCTTCTTATGCAGAGCTTATTCAATCTTTTTTAAGTCCTTTGGTGATCATCAAAATCCTCAGCATCTTATCGAATATTTTCCCCTTCACGAAATTGATTTTTACTTTTTTCGTTAACAAAAATGCAATTCCTGGAGAAGAAACAGGATTTTTCTCTCAGAGCATATAGTTCTCAGATGTCAGAAGGTACAACTCTTACGGTTTCTTTTAATTGTTAAATAACAACACTTGGAATGGAAGAAACAATTATAATTTCTAAGATTACCTTTTGTAACGATTAAGCTAATAACTAACGAAAAGAAATTAAAAATCTCAAAGTTTTTGTCAAAATGCGACTGAAAAATTATGATAGTCTAATCCAATTGCCTTGTCTACATGATATAATAAAGTTTGAGTTGGTAATTAAAGTTGCTAAAATTTGTTTAATCTAAAATGTTTATACAGTAAAACCTCGTTAAGTCGTCACTCCGCTTAAGTCATCGTTTTCCTTTGGTCCCGACAAGGTCTCATAGACAATAATGTAAAATAACCCTCTTTTACTCGTCACCAAATTTAATCTACTCCGGATAACTCGTCACCCTCAAAAATGGCGAAAACCATTTTTATTCTCAATTTTGCCTGCTATATCTTTTCAGCCCCGCCCCTTCACTCTAAGAAAGCCTAGCCTTTACGAGGAATTTTCACGTGGGAAATTCACTTGGGAAATTATACATTTCTCGCTGCGACTCTTGTCAAGAGTAGACGTTTTTCTTGACCGCTACTGAGTGTGATTTCATTTCATAGCGAGTAAGCCCCGAAAATTTAAAAGCGATGAAATTGTTTTTCTTGCTCCAAATGTAACTGCACTTCTTCAGCCTTTAGATCAAGGGATAATTCTTGACTTTAAACGAAAGTACAAAAAAATGCTTGTAAAGGACATGATAAAAGCCTTGGATAGGAACGAAAAGCTAGAAGTTTCGGTTTTAGATACGATTAACTATGTGCACAAAAGTTGGAGTTCCATTTCATTACAAAGTGTTTCGAATTGTTTCCAACATGCAGGGTTCATAGCAAACGCAGGATTTTTTTTTTTTTTTTTTTTTTTTACAAAAATGCCCACTCTGCTTAAGTCGTCACTCCGCTTAAGTCGTCAAAAATGTTCGGTCCCTTGAGTGACGACTTAAAGAGATTTTACTGTAAAATATAATTATACTAAATAATAAAGTTACTGAAACTTATTGGTTTCGATAAATATTAGAAAAGAGCTCTATTTAGAACTTTAAAATACTTGGTAAGATTGACAGAATGATTAAAAATGATTGACGTTTTGGTGTAAAAATCACTTTTTCTTCTATTTGTTTCCTGTGATCTACAAATTTCGAATATGGTTCTTGGATATCATTTTCTGTAACTTTCAGCAAAAACTGAATTTTTTGACATTTAATTTTTAAAAAAATTAAGTTTCAAACTAGTGGAAGTTTGGCAGATACAATATACACTATAACTTCCGAGGCATCAGAAAGAACATAACATTCAGATGCTAATATTAATTCTCAAATAACTTTGAGATTGTAATAAAAATCTATATTGTTTCTTAATGTCTTACGTTCCACATAAAATGCATAGAAATTATGCATTTGTTTTAAGAATGCATATGAATACAGAAATTGCCAAAAAAGAAAATAAACTACAAATCGTAGTTGAATTTACAGGGAAATTTAAACTCAGTTTTCCTCGATGAAGTGAGACTTTAGGCTGACTCTCATTGTAAGGAAATCCTTCTTTGCTGCGTTATCAGCGCTGACACACGGATCCCTGAGCGGATTTGTGGATGCCTTCGACTTCGCTTAGAAGAATTTACCTCTGAAAACTGATAACGCTAATCATTCGCTCTACTTACACTACAGCTATGAATCACAACTGTGAATCCCATAGATAATATTTTTCAATAAAATATTCGAGTCAGAAAAAAATAATTTATCAAATGAAGTAAATTATCAATGAAATAATAATAATAATAATAATAATAATAATAATAATTTTTTTTTTTAATACACTTGGCAATATGTGTTTTGGTCCTTGACCCGCCATATTCTCTTAGCTGGGGAATCCAATGGTTTGAAACTTTTTCATTATAATAATAATAATAATAATAATAATAAGGACTTCATAAAAACACTTCTGCACAACTCCAGAAGGCTGTGGTACTCAACACAACACGCATAGTTTGGAAATTTATGGACACAAGCACACATCCCTAACTATTCTTCCAAATTTTTTTTTTTTTTTATACACTTGGCAATATGTGCTTTGGTCCTTGACCCGCCATATTGTCTTGGCTGGGGAATCCCATGGTTTGAAACTTTTACAATTATAATAATAATAATAATAATTAATAATGGTAACACCTCTAACACAAATATTAAATGAAACAAATTATGGCTATAAGCTATCAAATTCACACTTGCTGTGCATGGATGGCTTGAATTTATGGAACGGCTGAATCCGAAAATGAATCACTACTGATTTTTTTTCAAAATTTCAGCCAGGGTATTGGAATGGATTATGAAATTGACAAATGTTTGATACTCTCAGAAAAAACGAGAGGAAATCAATGAATCAGAAAGAATAGAATGAGGAGATGGAAAAGAAATAAAACATTTAGAAAAGGAAGAAAACTCATGTCCTCATTCTACATGCAGAAGATATCCGCCATGTAGAAGTGAAAATGAAACAACCATAAAATATATCAAGCAAAAACGAGAAATTTAAAATCAAAACAGAAGGGTGGCAAGCTTAAGACCATTAATACTTGGGCCGTCCCAATTATTCGGTATAGTGCTAGAATAATTAATTGGACAGTAGCTAAATTAAAAGATCAGACAGAAAGCACGAAAACTCATGACAGCTAACGATGCTCTTCATCTTAAATTGACATAGAACGACTTTATCTCTCAAGGAATATTCGTGGCCGAGGATTATCACAAGTCAACCACACTTTGAAATCGAAAATAGATAATGAAAAGATTTTGAAAGATGCAGCATTTGTACTCTGTGACATAAAAATTAAAACATTCATGAAGGAAGTGTCGAATTTGAATGAAACTTTATAATTACGAAAAAAAGATTAACAAGAGTAAAAAAGTATATGATTTATTTTAGCGAATAACCCTTTAATCACGTCATCTTGTATTTCATTATTCTTGTATATTTATTCATAGGGAACCGCTCTTGCTTTTGTGTTGTCTGTCTGTCAGACTCTGTAGCTGCCAAACGGTTAGAGATATTAGAATGAAACCTTCACCATTGTGTTCAGCATCATAAAGTAGGTGACCACGTAAAAAAAATCAGACCTTTAGGACCACTGCCTGACCCCCCAAATTAACGTTTTCCATAGCAGTGTTAGTAATAATGATAACAATTAACACAGTAATAATACTGATGCTTCATACATAACAATACTAACAATTGCCAACAATGTTGGCACTGTTATTATTTACAAACGTATTGTTTCATAAATTCTTTAACATATCCAAATGATGCACTAACTATTGTATTAGCGGCCCCTAGGTTACAGCTTGCCTGTAAAACATAAAGGAACGTTCTTGCATTTATATGCTCTTGCTTTTAATTATTTTGTTTATACAATTGTGCATATTATGGGGCCGCTTTCCTTTTGACACTGTCTAAAAACATTAATTACCTTGTTTAAAGACAATTTTTAATCATTTTGTGTTTTTAAGTGTTGTTTTTCTTTTCCTTACAATGATTGGATTATTTTTATTATAATGGAATCTCCCAAATCTATGGAGAGCTTCTATTTTTTATGTGGGTTTTGAAGTGTAAAGTTTTCCAGATTTTAACATTCGCTCTGTATAGAAGTCGTCGGGAATTATGCGCAGTGGCGTAGCAAGGGGGGGGGGGGGGGGCCGCCTGGGGGGAGCCCCCCCAGCCCCCATTTTTTTTTTTTTTTTTTTTTTTTTTCGTTTTTAAATAGGAAATCCCCTGGTTTTTTTTTTTTTTTTGGTTGTTAAATAGGAAATTCCCTTTTTTTTGGTTGTTAATTAGGAAATCCCCCTTTTTTTTTTTTGGTTATTGCTTAATAATGGAACTCCCGCCCCGGGCCCCCCAAGGCGTTGCTATGCCACTGATTATGCGATCGCTAATTGGATTGTTGTTCCTATTCTTATTATCCTGTTCACTTTTAAGCTTGTTTAAATTTCAACAAACCTTTCCTTCATACAAATGTGAGCTATCTTATGGTCATCCCTCTCTTCAGACGACACTGTTTAGTAAGACTACTAGCTCCTAATATTGACAAAGTAGCATAAACAACGTAAACTTTTTCTTAAAATTCTTATGGCTATACTTCTTCAAATCCATCGTTTTCATAATTCATAAAAAATACCTCCACATTCTTTTCATTTATATGTACTTACTAAGCAAATTTTCGATTTTCCTTCTTCAAGCTACAATCTATATTACTAAAATCGTTTATTTCTCTGTCTGTCTGTCTATCTGTCCGGCGCAATTTCCTGAGCGAATGGAAATAGAAATACTTTTCACAATGAAACGTCCGCAACAGGAATCGAACCTACAACCTTCTGATCCGAAATTAGACGTCTTATCCATTAGGCCAGATGACTACTACTCACTTATATTGTTTTTTGACTTATGTGTCCTTCCCCTTCCCCCAATCAATAATGAATGAATTCAACCTTTTTGTTTTTTGAATCTCAAGATTTTTTATTTATTTCCGATCCGTCTGTTTATTTTTAATTGAAAAATGACAATTAGAACTATAATTACAGAAATGTTGGAATATTTTAAATATAATAATATTCTTACTCAACCAAATTGTATGTGATATTGAAAAACAAGCACGTGTACACGGGAGATGTTTAAATAAAAAAAAGAGTCAAGAAAGAATGAAGCACTATTTCTATTAGATAGAATACTGAAAAATCACTATTTTGTAACTCAAAAACCATCACTATTTGTAACTCAAAAACCACTGAAAGGTATCAATTGTAATTAAAAAAAGAGATTCAAGAAAGAAAGAAGCAATATTTCTATGAGATACAATACTGAAAAACCACTGAAAAGTATCAATTGTAATTAAAAAAAAGAGTTTGAAGAAAGACGCAGTACTTCTATTAGGTAGAATACTGAAAAATCACTATTTGTAACTCAAAAACCATCACTATTTCTGACTCAAAAACCACTGAAAATTATCAATTTAATTAAAAAAAGAGTTTCAAGAAAGAAAGAAGCACTATTTCTATTAGGTAGAATACTGAAAAATCACTATTTGTTACTCAAAAACCATCACTATTTATAATTTAAAAACCACTGTAAAATATCAATTGAAATAAAAAAAAAGAGAGTCAAGAAAGAAAGAAGCACTATTTCTATTAGATAGAATACTGAAAAATCATTATTTGTAACTTAAAAACCAATATTATTTGTAACTCAAAAACCACTGAAAAGTATATCTACATTACTAAAATCTTTTATTTCTATGTTTGCCTGGTGCAATTGTTATAATTTGTGAAAATAGAAAGAACTTCTACAAGTTACTACGGGAATCGAACATGCAACCTTCTGCTCCGAAGTTAGACATCTTAGCCATTAGACCACGAGCGCTGGTTCTAAAAGCAGTCGTGGATTGAGAGAATACAGACATCAAAACTTAAATTAAAAAAAAAAAAAATTACTTTTAGTTTACTTCATGTAATTTGTGTGTGTGTTTTTTTTTAATAAATAAAAGTTGTTTTCCGTTACATCTGCGAGGCTTCTGGAACGAAGCGACGGGTAGCCGACTAGTTTCAAATAAATAAAAAAGACAAAGACAAACCTGAAATCGATCAACAAACCCTTTGCTTATGATACCTCTGTCATTACTACAACAATATTCTCTTGAACAATCACTTTACTTTAAAATACCAATTATTTAATTCTCACAGTTAAATACCTGCTTAAAAAGAGTAGATAACAAACTAGTCCTTTTATGGCAGAAAGAATTTACAACTTAAACATGCATTAAATTTTGGTTTGGGCCATTATTTAAGTATTAAAAGAAACCAATTAGACAACTTTAATAGAAGAATTGACGTAAGAACTAAAAGAGAATAAGATTTTGTAAGTGAATTAAAGAAAATGAAAGAAATTTTAAAAAGGAATGGTATAGCTCAACTTTTATCGATAAGGTCAAAAAAGAAAATTAAAGAGATTAACAAAGAAGAAAAATAAAAGGAAATTGTTATCCCATATAGGAATAAATATAGTCTGAATTTAATTAGAATTTGTAAGCAATATGGAATTCAGGCGATATTACACTATTTATTTATTTATTTATAGCATTTCTTTAGATATTACATTTAAGTCCTACTAGATTTTTAAATAAAAATCTGTCTGTAGGTGCAGTGAGTATAGTACAGTTACAATGAATACAGCATAGTTAACAGAATAAAACAACTTTTTTTAGATAAATAAGTTATAATTACAGTATTAAATATGTTTTAAAGTGATTTATCTATAGTATATAAGAAAATAATAAGAAAATCAAAAGAAGATAATTGTAGCAAAGATTTGAGTTATTAAATAATTATAAAATTAAATGTAAACAAAATAACAATTACACTTGTATATACAGGGTGATTCACGAAGATATGCAGAAACTTCGGGAGTTCATTCTACATGTAAAAGTAAAGAAAAAAAGTTATATAAACATAGATCCGGAAATGCTTCGGTATCGAGTTACGGCTAGCGAAAGATTTCGCCCATAATGTAGTATCCTGGGTGAAATGAAGTCTTGCTGGAAGTCTGGGAAGGTAAATTAAGGGGCAAAATCAGTGGTTTCTTATGGTTGTTGACCTGAAAACTCGAATGAAACATGTCGCAGAACTGTATCTCTTTGTTTGTAAGCGTATCCCACGTGGAACCTACAAAAGAGAGATCGTGAAACAACGTTTCTTCCGTTTGATGTACAATAACGTTGTTAAAGTAGGTTAGACACATAAACAATTACACAAACTTTGTAGAACACTTAATTCTGAAGAAAACAGTGCAAATACAGGATACAGAACTTGATTAGATGGTCGAGTAAATGAACGTTTCGTCAGTACAAAACAACACATGTTGTACATATGGTCGACAATAATGTTGTTAATTTCCCAATAAACAGCGCAAATGTTTATTACAACTTTATCATGTTACATTGTAAAAGTAATTGTAAAAATTAAAATGAACATCTGTGTCGTAAAGTACATAAATTATTGCATTGAAATACTGTATGACAGAATGTAATTTTATTTAAAACCACAGAATAATGTTGTGCGAAAAATTGTTAGTACATAAGTTGGCAACACAATAACAGCTGTTCAACAATAATGTGAATTGCATTGTTTTGATTTATTGTGACACCTAAATCAACTGAGGTGTAGTCCATGTGCGTATTGTTGTACTAAATTTTGGGTGAAATCTTTCGCTAGCCGTAACTCGCTACCGAAGCATTTCCGGACCTATGTTTATATAACTTTGTTTGTTTACTTTTACATGTAGAATGAGCTCCCGAAGTTTCTGCATATCTTCGTGAATCACCCTATAATATATTTGTTCTTTTTTATTTTATTTAGTTTATCTACTTTAATTTACCATCGATAATTTTATCATATAAAATAAATTTTAAAGTAGATATATTTTTTATTTTATGCATGTCAACATCAAATTGATCAAATATTTTATTTATAACTCCATTTTTAATTCGAAGACCAAAATTGTTTTTTGGATTCTCGTAAAATTGCCTTTGATAAATTTGTTTATTTCTTCAGGAATAATTATTTTCATTTTTATAATTATAGCAAATTTTATAATAATTTAGAATTAATTAAATATATAATTTTTGATCTTGGAAATAGAATTTTATTTGTTTTTAAAACCTTTCTTCTTTAATCTGAATCAGAATCTGTTGATCTTGAGATAAATACTTAAAATTTGTAAAAATGCAATTTAATATTTTAAATAAAATTCTATCAATATTTCTCAGTTCATCTTTATTTAAATGGATCCAATTTAAAATTCCAATTTAAAATTTAAAATTTGGCAAGGGAACAATATAACTTTTGTACAATAAAATTTTGTTTTTTTATAGGAAAAATATTTTGTACGTGATTGAATATATAAATAAACGTATTTAATCTTTTTAAAATACACTCATTAACAAAAAAAAACGACACACCGAGAAGGAATTGTCCGATTGTAATGAAATTTCGTATACAAAGACATTGGACCGCCCATGCAAATGATTAAACTTTGGTGTCCAATGAATGAATAGCGAGAGCTACAGCGCAACGGAACTGCGCACTCAGCATGTGTATATAAGAAGCGATTCTCAATCTGATGGTCAAAATTTCTGTTGCATTGCGAGTTAGGATACCTTTCAATGACTGAAAAAATGTCTCGCCGCAGGATTCGAGCTCATTACGTGCAGCTGTCAGAGTTTGAAAGAGGTCGTATCATTGGATTGAAAGAGGCAGGTTGGGCAAATCGGAGAATCGCTCGTCATATGGGTCGAAGTGATGCGGCGATTAGAAGATGCTGGCAGGAATGGGTGGACAATGGCAGATTTCAACGTCATGAAGGTAGCGGTTGCCCTAGGGCCACAGCAGAGCGGGAGGATAGAGTGATTGTCAGATTAGCTGTCACAGCGCCTGAATCATCGTTATCAACCATAAGACGTGCGACCCGCACACGAGTGTCCATCATGACCATTCACAGACGGCTGAGAGAGTGACATCTACGCTCGTACCGACCGCTACGCCACCTGCCACTCACGTCTGCACACCATCGGGCTAGATTACAGTGATGCTTGGCTGAATCCGGTTGGAATGATGCTGACTGGGCACGTATAGTGTTTAGCGACGAATCTCGCTTCCAACTGTGTCCTGATGATCGTCGCAGACGTGTCTGGAGCCGACCGGGGCAGCGTACCGATCCTGCTTTCACTATTGCACGCCACACAGGCACTCAACCAGGAGTTATGGTCTGGGGTGCCATTTCCCTTGATAGCCGGACCCCTTTGGTCGTCATTAGCGGCACACTTACAGCACAGCGGTACGTCGACGACATTCTGAGACCTGTTTTGCTATCCTTCCTTTTGCTACCCTTCCCTGGCCTTATTTTTCAGCAAGATAATGCCAGACCACATACGGCACGTGTTGCTATGACCTGTCTTGCAGCTTGTGAAACACTTCCTTGGCCAGCCAGATCCCCAGATCTCTCTCCAATCGAGCATGTCTGGGATATGATGGGAAGGCGACTGCATCCACCAGGGAATGTGGATGACCTAGCCCGACAATTGGAGCAAATTTGGCAAGAAATACCGCAGGAGACCATCAGGGAGCTTTATCACTCTATGCCACGTCGTGTGGCAGCTTGCATTCAGGGTAGAGGTGGGTCAACACCTTATTGAGCTCGTTACTTTATAATTCTGTAACTCTGAAATAAATCATTCAATTTGTCTGAAATTTTAATCATTTTCTATTCTGTACATAATCTTCCTCTCCACCAATTTTTGTCTCCATCGGACAACTCCTTCTAGGTCGTCGTTTTTTTTATTAATGAGTGTATAAAGGTAGTGATTGTGCCATCTGAATTTTTCATTTATATATATTTCTAAATATTTATACTATTTTATAAGTTCTTTATTGTCACAAGTACAATCTTTGTTAGTTATTAAATGATTATGGATACATTGATTATTATGAAATTTAATTACAGGATGTGAATCTAGTTTTTTTTTGTTTTTGGTTTTAATAACCATTAATTTTGATTTTTTACTATTATTATTCATTTTATAATCATGAGTCCATCTAATTAAATTTGTAATTTAAAGTCATTTTGTAATTGAAAGGCTGAGTGCAACAGTGGTCTAACCCTCTCCGAGGTCGAAATAGAGTCAACTACGCCATGTGTTATCATTAACCTTGAACTATGTATTAGAACTGATTTACGCTTAATAGAAACATTTTTCGTGATTTTACAGCATTGTTATTTTTTGTTCTCAAAATAATAGTAACAATTTCTAGTGCAACCATGGTCTAACCCAATTCTATCAATCAGAACAGGCATATCAAGTCACGTGTACAAACAACCACTGTCATTTTAAACATTCACTGTCAGAACTAGAAAGTTACAGATCAGTAAATGTCACTAAGAGAAAACCACGCAGAGAGAAACACACTCTTGATCTTGCACAAATTGAGCTTCCTGTAAAACACAAATCTCCAAGGCCAATCAAAGCCAGTAAACTTAAAGATATCAAAGAGCTTCTAAAATATGTACCACCCATACATCATGGTTTCTTCAATAATCTCTGTTCCGTTGCTGATCAGGAAGGACATGGCCATGAAGATGATGTCTTTGATTTACCTGATTATGTATAATTCAGCGATTTTCAACCTGAGGGGCGCGCCCCCCTAGGGGGCGTGATAAAACTAAAGGGGGGTGCGCGAGTATATCGAGAAAAAATCTTATTAAAAAACTACGTTTGGAGGTTTTTTTTTGTTTGTTTTTTGGTTGAACAGATAGGTTTGGAGGGGTTTTTTTTTTTTTTATTTTTTGGTTGAACAGAGAGGTTTGGAGGTTTTTTTTTTTTGGTTGAACAGATAGGTTTGGAGGTTTTTTTTTTGGTTGTAGGGGGGGGGCGATGAGAATTGTGATTGAAAATTAGGTCGCAAGTACTAAAAGGTTGAGAAACACTGGTATAATCACAATGAAGTTTATTTTTGTTTGTAAATCATATTTCTTAAATATTCTAATGTAGACGTGAAGTTGGTGACTTTGATAAACCTGGTTACATTCAAACACATGATTTTTTATTACTTCTATTTTCATTAATTTCCTATTTTATGTCATGATATTTTTAGTGGCTGTAATACTAGTGTAGTAAATAAAAGTATATTTCTGTAAGTTTCAAGGATTGTTTATATTTTGTTCTGAAAAGGAAAATGATTTTTTGAAATTCATTGTTAAAGTTGTGTGCAACAGTGGTCTAACCCATTCTGTGATGTTTCAAGTACCAGAATTTAATTAATTTCAGCCTTTTCAATTCATCTTAAGACATTTTGTCTTATATGACTAAGATTAATAAGGTTCAGAGTAAGTACTGATACAAATAAAATGAATGTAACAGAAACACATGAAAAACAGGCTTATGTCAACTTTGCAATACAATATCTCAGTTCTTTAAAAAAGAGGGTTAGACCACTGTTGCGCTCAACCTTTCTATTGTTGTTTTGCTAAAGTGATATTATTCTATTACACATAATAACTTTATCAGCATAAGCAAAAGCATTTGCATATTGTGGGGTATTGAGAATTGTATTAATTATATTAAAAATAGGATAGGGTCTAAATTTGATCCTTGTGATATTCCATTTTTGATATTATATATTTTACTTGTTTGTTTACTTATTACAATTTTAAACTTTCGTTTTTTCAAGTAACTTTTTAGCAATTGAAAAGTAGGTCCTCGTATGGCTATGTTATGCAATTCTTGTAATAATATTTCATTGTTTAAACAGTCAAAGCCTTTTTTTTAAATCAATATATCATAATTAATATAACATTTCCTGTTTAAATTTTTATTTATATATTTGTTTAATGAATCTAATAATTGAACAGTACTCTTTGTTTTTCTGATATGCATACTGATGTTTATTTATAATATTGTATTTATAAAGATAATTTGTCAGTGAAATAAATTTCAGCAATTTTAGAAAAATGAGATAAAACTGATATTGCCCTATAATTGTTTAAATTAGTATGATTTCCGTTTTTATAAATTGGTATTAATTTTGATATTTTCCATTTTTTCAAGAACTATAACAATATTAATCATATTTTCAATAAGTATAGTAAATATTTTTGAAAAATAATTTTTCAAAGTTTTGATTACGTTCACTGAAATATTGTCGAAGCCCTTTGAAATGTTTATTTTTTATATTTTTAATTATGTTTATAATATCAGCTTCTGTAGGAGGAATTAATACTTCTTCTTCTTTCAGTCATTCAGTCGTTAGACTGGTCTAAGTTCCGTAACATGTCCCTCCATCCAGCTCTGTCCTCCGCTGCTCTCTTCAGGTCGTTGTATGACCTCAGATTTGTGTCTTCACATGTTCTGGAAATGTAGGTGGCTCTTGGTCGTCCTCTTCCTCTCTTCCCCAGAATTTTGCCCTCCAGTACTCTAGCGACAAGGCCGCCGCTCCTCAAGTTATGGCCCAACCATGACAATCTTCTTCTCTTTATCAATTTCAAAATTGTTCTTTCTTCATTCACTTTTTCCAGGACTCTTTCATTTCACATCTTTTCCTGCCATCCGACTCTCTCCATTCTTCTATATCCCCACATCTCAAATGCTTCCAGTCTTTTTTCATCATTTTTGTTCAGTGTCCATGTCTCACAAGGGAATGGTTAGGCTTGTCAGTCCGAAACATCCCTTGAAATTTTTATTATTTATTCAGGACCTTAAGTAGTTGACATATACCAAATTTTAGCTGCTTATATGCACTGAAAGGGGGTTAAAAAAATGCTAAAGTTACAAGAAATACGTCATCACTCTTTGCTTGCCACGCATGACGTCACTATCTCTCGCTGGTTTGCCGGCGCTCAAGGTCACACGGATGGCACGGCAGAGCAAAATCCTTACTTTTAAAAGTATACATAATTACTGTTTATAAAATAAAAGCAATAACTGCAAAGTGTGGCTACATTTGTATTTTAAAAGAATTTAATTCTACTTAGAAAAAAAAAAAAGAAAGAAAAATATTAAATTAAAGAATTGAACAGAAATTTATATAACGCTAACTGTAAACTATTGGCATATTATAAATAAAATTACCAATAAAAATAATGACAATAAAATCGAATAATAACTTAAAGAAATTAACAAAAATAAAGGAATAGAAAATGTTTAAAAAAATATGAAAAATAATTTCGTAAATTTAGAAAACATTTCAAAATCGTAAGATTGTGGAACTAAAAGTTTTCATTGAAGTCAAGAAAATATCTAACTTACTACTACTATTAATAATGTAATTATTTGTTAAAATCCACAACACAAACTTCTTCTAATCATTTATGAAAATAATAAATGATTGTGGATTCTAATATATAATATAAAGAGCAGTGATGTCAGGATTTTAAAATATAATTATTATTTGAAAACTTTTAAAATCAGCAAATGAAAAGTGTGGCATCATTTGTATTTTTAAATAAAGTAATTTGAATTTGAAAAACAAAATAAGCTTACATTTTTGAAAAAGAATGTCCAATTGTCATTTTATAGCCCATTATTAACAGTTAATCATAAGTAGAATATGAAAAAAGAAGAATAAAATACAATGTAACGGTCTCGTTACATAATTTACTATTCTTCATAAATAGAATAGAAAATGTTTTTAAATAAAAATGGAAAATATTTCGTAAAATTTAGGAAACATTACTACATGTAATTGTAATAATAATTCGGATATTAGTCCTATGTACAAGTGTAACTCAATGGTTTTATAACCCTAACGACATTTGAAATTACACAATAATCAAAAATAGTAGAAATAAAAATCCTGTGGGCTTAGATAATTATTGGATATTTTTGTAACAGATAAAAAAATATCCAATAATTCCATTTCAAATTCCCTTCTAATCTCCCATGGTTATTTCTCCCAGACGTTCACCTTTGTTTTACGCCACCAGATATCATGCCAGAAAAATAAATCTAAAAAGACAAATTCTTAAAACTAAAGTACCAACTCATTTCAGAAGAAAGTAAATTCAAAATAGATTTATTCAAGATTTGTGCAAAGTAATTTTTGGATATTTTTGTAAAAGATACAAATTTAGATATAAATAGATAGTTAAACTTAGTTTTTTTTTAGAATCCACAACACAAACTTCTTCTAATCATTTATTTTAATCATTATTATTATAATAAATGATTAGAATTTTAAGTCTGTGTGGTGGATTCTAACGAATAATTACATTATTAATTAAAACATTACATTATTAATAGTAGTAGTAAGTTACATATTTGCTTGACTTCAATGTTTAGAAACATTTTAGTTCCACAATCTTACGATTTTGAAAT
>JAFIDM010009631.1:17447005-17458402 GCA_023159025.1 Thereuonema tuberculata | reverse complement strand
AAGCAGCTAAAATTTGTTATACGTCAACTACTTAAGGTCCTGAATAAATGATAAAAATTTCAAGGGATGTTTCGGACTGACAAGCCTAACCATTCCCTTGTCAGCACCATACAAAGCTATAGTCCAAACATATGTCTTCAATATTCTTTTACGCAATTTCAGATCAATATTCCTTGCTGTCAATATTCTTTGTTTCTCTCTAAAAGCCCTTTTTGCCATTGCCAATCTTTCTCTTATTTCTCTGTCACATCAGGCATCGTCAGTGATCTTCTGTCCTTAGTATCGGAAGCTATTGACCTGTTCGATTGTTTGACCTTCAATACTGATGTTTATCGTTCCTGGTTCTCTTGCTATCATCATAACCTTTGTTTTTCCTCTATTTATCCTCATTCCATATGATTCTGCTACAGTGTTTATCTTATTTAATTTAACATTCTCTGCAAAGATCTCCTTGTTCCGGCTATTATTGCTTGGTCCTCTGCAAATTTAATGGCTGAAATTCTTTCACCATTGACTAGTACTCCGTCTTTAAAACTATTTAGGGTTATGCCCATCTTCGTCATCGCCTCTGAGAATAGGATAAACGAATTAATGCTATAATAGTAAAATTAAATGTATATTATATAATTTAATTAATATAAGTGATAGAAGAAATGAAATTGAAGTAAAATAGGAATATGACTGCAGAAATTGTAAAAAATTCTACTTAGGAGAAAGGAAAAGAACGTTAAGAGAATGGGCATCGGAACACGAGGGTTAAATTGAGTAAATTGATTGGATATCTGAAATAGCAAATCAGTGTTATAAGAAAGGCCATGTAATGAATAACAAAATAAAAATAGTAAGAATAGAAAAGAACTCAAAAACAAGGAAAATATGGAAAGTATTTTCATAAGAAGGACAAAAGAAAGAATTTTGAACAGATAGGAGGGTTCGGTAAAATACAGTAGAAACTCGATTAACCCTCACCTTCGGGACCGGGACTGTGACGGTTAACCGAATAGACGGATAATAGAAATTTCGCAATAAACATGTACAGTAACGAAATTTCAATGCTGGTTTGGGACGAAAGGCAAACAATAAATTAATACAAAGAAAAATCTATCGGTAACAAATAGATATAGTCAAACACCAAACAAATAATAATAATAATAGAAACATAAAGCAGTAGGCCTACTAGATAATAAGGTTTATATATTGAAGCTGTAAGCAGTCATCTTCTTCTGTTTCTTCGAGGCTCGAGCTTTTTTTCGCGGCAATGTCCCGTATTTTACGGAGAAGTAGGTTTTGCGATCGATGACGGATAACAGAGAGTGACGGTTAATCGAGTGACGGTTAATCGAGTTTCCACTGTAGAAGAAAAAATTGTACAATGGGCAAGGGATTTGTTAAACGATTTCATGTAGTTTCCATTTGTTATAAAGTCTTTTATTTATTTGAAATTGTAAGTTGAAAAAAGAAGATCGAAATTACTTCCAAAAATTTGCATAATAAACTTAATCTACTAAATTAGTCTAATTTATTAAATTAATCTAAATTAATTTTAGATTTACGCAAAAAATCAACTTCTGTAGCATATTATTTTATTCCTCGAACTTTAAATAGCTTTGTAATCCTTAAGTTTCAATATTTAGATTGAGTCATTAAGTTTAAAATTAAATGTAAACCTTCTGTATTGGGCTTTGAATTGTCTGTATAACTTTCTACAATAATGTTTTCGAAATGATTTTTTTTCATATCTCCATAAATACTTAGGAATATTTTTTTCTTTTATCTTCCAGCATCTTTTTAATTACAGTATCTGATCAAAAATATCCGGACACCTATCTGAAACTTAGTCAGACTTTCCCCATGACTCCATTCTCCAATAGTGAGCATTAGTATGGGATGGGTTATGCTTTCGCCTTTCTCACAGCTGTGACTCTGCCAAGGAGACTTTCCATCAGGTGCCTGAACGTCTGTGAAGGAATGGCAGCCCATTTTTTCAGAATAGGAGTTGTAGTCAAAGCAGGTCGTGATAAGTCTTTAGAATACAGAGAAATATATACATTCCTAAAAATATCTTACTTTTTGCATGGAAAACTTTTAAATTTTTCTGAAATTACTCTTCATTGCGTTTTTTTAATTGACTGTGTCAAAGAAGTTACATAAAGTTTCAAATAGTTCCATCATCAAAAACTGTCAGCGTTTTTCTTTTCGTATTACTGTGCTTTGGCTAATCACTTACAAGGGAAGTGCGTGACCTCGAGCGCTGAGAACCGCACTAAAATGTGCTTAGAATATAAATCGCTCATGCCAAAAACAGTGGTATGAGTCATTCTCATGCAAAACTGCACATCTTACCACGAGAGACATTTCAGTGATCACCTATTGAAGGTAGAGAGGAACTTTGGTAACGCGAAGAAACAAAATATCGATATAATAGGACCAAAAACACACATATTTCAATGTCATGACTATATTGCTATATTTCCCTCTGCTTAAAATAATTACGCTGTCTGAACAACAGACTTTTCCTACAGACCTGATAGTGTTGCACAGCTATTCAGTCTTCAAAGTGCCACCGTCGGCTGGTGCTAGCAGACAACAGCTGAGTTTTGCATGGGAATGACTCATATCACTGTTTTTGGGATGAGCGATTTGTATTCTAAGCATATTTTCGTGCGGTTCTCAGCGTTCGAGGTCAAGCACATCCCTTGTAAATAATAGTAAGGAAAACCATTTACAAATCTATGAAAATAATGTCAGTTAAGGAATTTCTGTTATTAAATTAATTACAGACTAAATAAGTTATTCAATAACTGCATATATTGACCTTATCCCTGAAGTGAAATTCTTTTCACTGATTATTAAGTGGAAGCATATAACTTCATTAAAACAAGAATATGTATTGCTTCTATTGAGCCTGTATCTAGTGAATTTCTAGATTGTTTTACAGTTACAAAGTTTTTCTTCGATTACAAGAACTGTCTAAGAAAACCAAAAGACACCGTTATCTTTGGTTCTTTGTTAGGGCAGCTGATTCTTTCTCACGAGATATTCCATCTACTCTCAGTTAAAAAAAAAGAACCAAAACCAATCACAAGATAATACAAAGAGCGCTGTTTTATTCTAAGGCAAAGTAAATATTGTGATGAAAGAAAAGAGAGCAAACTAATATCTTTGTTTGAAACACATAAAGCAGACAGTAAAAACTAAGCTAATTGCAAATGACTGAAATTAACTCCAAATAAAGCTCTTAAAACATTTAGTTACTATTTTTTTTGGTCTAAGTTGCTGTTCTTAATAAATCTTAAGTTGGCTCTTTCGATATAAGTCAAAGTTTCTCTTATTAAACTGATTTAAAATTTAATATATTTCACAAAGGCAGAAGGCATAGTCAATAAATTAATTTTGTCTTTAATTTTTAACGATGCGATGCAACGATGCAAAAAAATAGCAAGACTACTGAACTTTGTAAATACATAGTATAATTTCTTTAAAAATTCGAAGCTTTGCTTAATTATGTAAATACTATTGTTCTGATAACTTGTTCACTAAAATTTGAGATTTGTCAAGCAGCCAATTAGATCTCGTTTATAGTAATTTGACGAGATCTAAGTCAATTTACTATAAGTCTGTCGTATTTTGTTTTTACATGGTAGTTGCTGCAGTTTTAACGTTATCACATCGTGCATGAATTAAATAGATATAAAAATTAATTCCATCAGAAAGGCCTAATTTTGGTGAGTGCTAATGGAATGAATTTTTCATATTACACTGTACTAGTGCTTTTATTGAACCAAGGCTTCATTCATTGTTTTGCTGAATTTTGTTGTTTTCAGTTAAGCAAATATTCCCTTTGCAAATATTCCCTTTGCTCCATTTAACTATACCCTTCTCTTGCTAAGTTTTAACTTGAGACAATACTCCGATTTCATCTCCTATACGTTTTTCTTTTCTTTCTCGAAGTAATAACTATTTCTTCAGGAAATAAAGTAGGCTTTATCAGTTAAGCAACGAATGCTTTAGGTTGTATCTGTTGGTGCCCTGATAAATGTTGTTCGAATCCTATAATCGATCAGTGAACCACAAACACCACAACTCAATAACAAACAATAGGAGAAACAATAATAAAGCTCACTTAATTAACGCGTTTTCGATCTGTAACCATGATTGGTTAATTAGACACTGTACTTTCTAATGTAATGACCTTCATCAAGTAGTCTCCAATGATTAAAGGTTGCTTGAAACTTGTCCACGGAAATACGATCTGCTTCGTTTGCTTTGGGAGCTATTGATTATTGTTGTAAAGCTAAATTCAGTGCTGGATTTTCACATCCGCTCTTTATTCGGATATCATTTATCACGCATGTCATCCAGTTGAAAGAAACTTTTAAGTTAGAAATAAAAACTGTTAGCTTTTAGAATATTTAGAATATTTTCAAGTAATTACATGTTCTTAAGACCAATGAAAACTCATGAATCCTTTTTAATATCTAATCACAGTGGTTCATATAAAACTTAAAAAAAGTTGTGAAGAACAGTTATGAACTGTTGCAACGTAAAATAGTATATTGTGGTGATTTTCGTTGGTGTCCTGGCTCGTGAAAAAGAAGTAGATTATACTGAAGTTGGATCTAACTGGGTTCTGTTTATTTAGAGAGAACAAGGGCTTTTATAAAGTATTTACAATGATCAGTCATTGGCTGAGGGTTTTAACAGTCCATTGGGGAATTTGAAATAACACGTGATTAATAACTGAAATTAACTGAAGATTTAAAAATACAGGGAATTATGAGAACCCTCAGCTCTTGAACTTCAAAAGTAAAACGAACACAAAAGATCGTTAACGGTCATAATTTGAAATTTACAAGTGATTAGATTATAATTGATTGGATAGTAAAATACGTGTAAAAGTAGATAAGATAAGCAAAATAATTATAAATATAGTTATAAAAACTCATCACAAATTAACTGATTCTCTTTACTTAATGAACACTTAGGAAGAGTTGATACTTATGAAATCACATACAATCACAAAATCCCTTCTTAAATGTTTCCAGATTAAGTAACAGAAAAATAAGTCGGACTGCTTTTTTATTTTACAATTAGCCTGTTGTTTGCTACTTGATATCTGAAATTACGCCTTTTACGACTTCGTTTAACTTTTCTGTAAAAATTAAGCCTTAAAAGAACGAAAGTTTATTATAATATTCAGTAGTTCAGACGTCAGTAAAACTATACTTTTTATCCTTTGTTAATTAAAAAATAATGTTTTAACTAAATAGATCTGAATCATTTAATTGTTTCCAAGAATTCCTTAAAACCTTGATCATATTCAACGGAAACCATTTCTGTAAATCGTAACTTTCACAACATGTTAATTGCATAGGAATGCAATAAAAAATGATTATTATGTAGTGCTGATTATTATCACTGAAAATATGCAAAAACTTTGTTTACTTGTTGATCACTGACAATTCTGTGACTAATTGTATATACAATATGTTTGAGAGAGAGAGAGAGGGATGGGCCATTTAACAATTAAGTAGATAGATTCCTGTAATTACACTCTTATGCGAAGTAATTTTTATTAAACTTGATATATTCGAACAATAACTTTGACAGATACAGTAACACCTCGATTATCCGACACTGCTTTAACCGGACCCTCGTTTAACCGACGTCGGTTTCCTTAATTTTTTTTTGGTAAAGAAACAATTTCTTCCCCTCCATCCCCCTTGTGCTCTCTCTTATGTGGAATTTTCGAGTTACCGACGGAGATCCGGTCCCGACAACTGCGGTTAATCGAGGTTCCACTGTTTTTGTCTACTGTTCATACAGGCTAACAATTTAGCAGAAATTGGAAAATAATCAAGTAATTCTAAATTGAACTTTGAAAAGACATTAATATCTTATCTAAAGGGTTTCACTACCAGATACCGCTTTTCAGAATTATTGATGAGTTTCCATAGTGTAGGACAAGATCATTGGGAACTGAACCGGGTTTCTCCAGCCCGCAGTCCAATGACGATACTACTAAACTATCTGAACCACAATTTTTCAATAGAGATTTTGAAGCGCTAGGAAATGAAGCATGGGAAAATTTAGAAATTGTAATTTCGAGAAAAATGGATATAAAGGTTTCAACACCAGATACTTAACGGGGTTACCATGTATTGATCTCACGCAGAACGCCGTTCATTAATTGTGAATTGATCTGTTTGTCTGTAAACCAGCTAAATGGAAGATTGAGAACTTCTTCATTTTGCGGACTCAAATTTGTTTTAAAATTGTGGGTTACAAAGTTTTAAATTCCCAATCCTTCAAATGGTGGACGTTTATAGATGCATTGCTGACATTTCCGTGTTAGGATAATTAATAAATTTTTGTAGATCTGAATTAAAGTATTTATCTTATTATAACATATATTAACATCCAGTATTGTCATTGGAGCTTCAGTAAAAATCTTACACATAACTTTCTAAAAAAATAACTAAAAAAAAAAAAAAAAAATCGTAAAATACATAACTAGTTTTACCACAACTTTTGGATGTTTACAACTAACAAATAACATTATTCAAATAACATTAGAACATATAACATTAAATAACGAATAACATTACTAACAAGTAACATTATAACATTTTTATCTTTTTTTAATGTAGTTATTTTTTAAAAAGTTATATTTGTGATTTTTATTAAATCTCCTATTTATCTTATTCTAATATCAATTTAAGTTCATCAATTTTAGTTTTAAATAAGCAACTGTTTCTTTCGCTACTTCCAAGATTATTCTTAAAATTATATAAAGAAAAAACTTGTGTATACTTTCTTTTTTTGGAAAAAAAATTACTAATTCTAAAATTAAAACGTCTTCTGATACGTATAAGAAAATATAATTGATATTGCTTTAATTTCCTTATTATTATAAAGTTCATTGTTGCGAATGCAAAATGCGCAATTGTGATTATTGTGATCGTTGTTGAGCTGTATTGTAAATGTGATTGTTGCGAATGCAAAAGGCGCAATTGTTGCGATTATTGTGATTGTTGGGATTGTTGCGCTAATGATACCTGTCCACAGACGGACAGACAAAGCGGGAATATAATAAGTCTTCTGATACTTGTATCAGAAGACTAAAAACATATTTTTTAGAAATATTAGCTATTTACAGAACTCAAATCAATTTAGAAAACCTAGATATATTTTTTAATTCTAAAAGTAGACTCAGTTTAGATATCTGTTCCTTTAGAGAACAAGCATTGATTGTCGACAGCTCAGCTTGATATACTCTTAATCCGTTCTCCTTTCCCTTCAGTTTCCCTTTCATCATTTGTGGTTCAATGAATAGGGTGTAAATCCATTGTGTCAATCATCGAAATCTGTCTGTGGCACCTGTCTCTAGCTCTTCTTTCTCGGAGGGGAATTTCCCTCTTTCTTCACTGGATTTCCGGTCGAATGATAAGATTCACTCTGTGTTATCGTCTTCGCTGAAACGACTCAAAGGCAACTTATTCTAAAATATGGAAGAAAAGAAAAAAGAATATCAGACAAATACCTTCTCTTGTTGCTTATTGGTTTGGCAACATTAAGTAATAAACAATTTTATCGTCTAGATTTTTACAGAAGTGGATTTCATATAAACAGGATTTTATAATTTTCAGTGACACCAAACAGAATTAGAAATATCGATTTTTTTTTAAAAAAAATCGTGGTGACATGGACTACAGTCAATAGAAATTTTTGTATATCTTTTAAATTTCCATCATTTTCTGTTACAGCTCTGGATATAACCTTAAAGAGATATTAAAAATTTGTTATGCTGAACAAATATATATATATATATATATATATATATATATATATATATATAAATCCAAATGACAAAACTTGAATCGCCATCTTTTCAAGTTTCGTGATGCAAATATTCTGAAATTTAAAAACCAAATTAATTTCAAAAAGCTGTTTCTGTGTAAGTATTAAGATTCGAATGAACTTCAGAAAGCTGTCCGGCAAATTTTAAATTATATATATATATATATATATATATTTTTATTTCGGCCTTCTATGTCAGTCCACGGCGGGACGCAAGGCGTTCCCCCTAAGAACGGCGGGAACACTGGTCGTAATCACCCCGACTGACCAGGTGACTGGGGTGATGGGAAGAGAAGAGACAAGGGACAGAGAAGAAGCAGACATACACAGGAAAGGAAAGTGAAACAGCCAAGCCACGACCGGGATTCGAACCCGGGTACTGGCACTCTGGCCGCAGCGGCAGACCGCAGTCGAGACCGCACGTCCACGCATATATATATGCAGATAGATAAAGGGTGATTCCAAAAGATATATATATATATATAAAGCCGGATAGCGATTTGGGATTTGAAGACGCTAATACCAAAAAACAAATCACTGTTGCTATGGAGTTATAATCTAATTACCTCCACGTCTTCAGCGGTAAAATTTAGAAACAATTTAGAAAACAAAAACGCAATATATCAAGACTTTGCTCTTTTTTAAATTTAAAAACTACAACCAAATTACCTAAAATTTAAAAAAATTACCAATATAATAACTAAATTACCTAAATATAAACGAAGCAATAAAGAGTTAGAGAGTTCTTTATTACTTATTGAATTAATCTAATTTTATGTATTAAATTTAAAATTAAAACCAAACTATCAAAAATTTAGTAATATATTAAGAAAATGCTCACATACTATTGATTTTGTAAATATGACAATGGATTTACTTAATATATAAATTATATTGTATTTATTATATATAATTTAAATAAAAACTAATATGTTAAATTTTCAATGCTATCAGTAGTGCTATCTCTAAGTATTTAGCATCTTATTGATGCTAAAAATCCAAATACATAAGGAAATTATGAAAAGTATCTTCTTAAGATCTTCTTTAAAATTTTCTTATTTAATTAAAAATTAAAAATTCAGTATGTTGGTAAGTGTTATAGAAGAAAGCATCTGACAAACTTTAAATCTATAGAATTTCTTTACGCCAATTTTTTTAAAAACTCTATATATCAACATTAATTACTTTCGACAAAAATTACAAGAAATAACATAAAAATAATTTATATTCAATAATTTGAATATAAATATACTCTCATTTTCAAAACATTTACCGTACTCAGACGAATGATTCGGAAACGACGAAACTTTGTATACTTAACCGTTAAAGGTAGTTATGTCACTGATGACTGTTGGGCTGCGATAGCCGCTGAGAACTACCACCAGAGACATTACTTTCGCAACGGCTGTGGTTATGTGAATGTGAAGGACTTCTGTATGCTTTACAATCAATGTAACTGTGGAGTGCAGATCTTTAAATCCTCAGCATGGCTAGACGAAGCATTCGACGCAGTTTTGAACAAGACAAGACTCTTGTTTGACGACAGATGGAGACAGAGCTTGGAGAGGTCGTATCGTAGGACTGCGGGAGGCAGGCTAGTCATTTTGTCGAATTGATCCCCGCCTGGACCGTGCCAACTGTACTATGCTACGGTGTTCGGAGCAGTGGAGACATCTCAGAACAAACACACGCGCAAGGAAGACACTAGGAGACCTAGGCAGACAAACAGAAAAGAGGATCGTGTCATCTTCCGATAGGCACGAAGTTATCCAAGCGGATTCTTGATCACCATCCATGTAGCGGCATAGAAACCCCTGAATCTATCCGGATGACTGTGAGGCGACTTGCAGAACGAGATTTGCAATCTCGGCGTCAATTACGATGTCTGCCATTAACACCCCACCATCGGCGGCTTCGTTTACAGTGGTGTATGGAACGGATGGCATGGACGGCTTTGGACTGGCACCGAATCGTATTTAGTGACGAATCCAGTTTTTGTCTGGACACGGATAACCATCGTACTGGAGTGTAGAGAAGCAATGAGCAGCGCACAAATTTTGACTTCACTGTTGAACGACACAGCGCCAGATCTGGTGGCATCATTGTGTGGGGAGCCATCTCATACGATTCTCGATCTCCGCTAATAGTAATCAGGACAACATTGACGGCGCAACGATACGTTCATCTAATGTAAGTCTCAAGGGCTGCATCTACAGTCCCAAGTGCTTCCTTCCTGGAGCGACAAAATCCTATTTTCCAACAAGAAAATGCCCTCGCTTATACAGTAAGGATTTCCCTGGATTGCCGACGTTCTATCGCCATCCTTCTTGGCCCGCCTGGTCTCCAGACTTGTCGCCCATTGTACATGTGGGACAGTTGGAGTCAGCTTCGGCCATCAGCAGGTATGAGCGATCTGGAACAGCAGTTGTGGCATCTAAGAGAGGATCTTCCGCAGGATAGCATTAGACGTCTCTTATGACTCTATACTAAGTTATATCACCGCATGTATCTACGTTAGGGTTGTATGCCGCAGTACTAAAGGGACTACTGACCTAATAGTGTTTTCCTCGACTAAATGGTCTATTGACTCTGTTATTGTAATCTGTTATTTGCATTATCATTTTCATTGCCAAGTGTCATGCCATTTCGACAGCTGCTTCTGGGTGCGCTAATTTTTCTGGCAATAAGTGTATATTCAATATCACCATTATTAAGAGATTCTTAAAGAATTCAAGCATTAGGAATGTAACAAGTTTACTATTAAAAATTTATACTACAAAGAGAGTATTTCATAATTGGAAAGTTGTTTTGCAGTCATTTCAATATTACCTATTATCTTTTACATACTATTATTTGCAAATGTTTTAATAATCAGATGACATTGTATCGATTAAATAGAAAAGATTTCCTACTTAGAACAGACTGTCAGATGCTGTAGGTATATCAGATATAAATATATTTTTTTTTTCAAAACAGTAGGCATCCACGTGATTTAATGATCTCTACAGCGTTTAAAGACTTAGCCCTTCAATTAATCAAATCTAAAATACTAAATCTAAATCACAATTACTATATACAGAAAGAAGGTACTAGCATTTTTCAGTAAAAGCTCTTAATACAAACCCATCTTACAATACAGATATCTCTTTAACAACAAGAAGGCTTAACGTGCATGCATGAAAATAAAAAGAAATTGAGAACAAATGAAACGCACTTACTTCAAACATGTATAACAGAGAATTAATAATGATGGTAATAACAGACAGTTTCAGAATACTGGGCGTATTCCTTCATCAGGGACGGCACAAACATATAAGACATCACAGCGACATTTAAGACGACACGAGGTGGAAAAGCATGGTGAAGATGAGGGAAGTGAGAGGATTAAAAGTGAGAGACTTTCTCATACGCAGAGCAATCACAACTTGCTCCACTAAACCAGCCTTGCACACAGAATTAAAAACCAGCCTTGCACACAGAATTAAAAACCAGCCTTGCACACAGAATTAAAAACCAGCCTTACACACAGAATTAAAA
>JAFIDM010009631.1:17431357-17446605 GCA_023159025.1 Thereuonema tuberculata | reverse complement strand
AAAAATCTAAAAATACTAACCTTAAACCCCCTGTCAAATACATCCACTTTCCATACTATCCACCCCTAGAAAACTTCATTAAAAAATTCCTCAACCAATACAAGTACGCCCCTGCCTTCAAATCACCCAACATAAACAAAACACAAACAAAGCAACTAAATAACTCTTCAAACATTGTATACTGGATCTCATGTAACCAATGCTCCTCTGGCAACTTGGGACAAACATCCCGAACCCTATCCACATGCATTAAAGAACATAAAAAAGCTTTCAATAACACAGATTCCACACGTTCGTACACCGCTACGCACTTTAAAGAGACTGGACACACCCCCAACTTCTCCGCTGCTAAACCCCTCTCCCTCCACTATCAACTATCCCACCGTCTCCTAGTTGAATCCTTCCATATAATAAAGCTCATAACCCCATCACCGGCGGGCAAAACTCCCGTCACTATTGCTAAACTTGCCTAATCCTCTCACTTCCCTTACTTTCACCATGCTTTTCCACCTCGTGTCGTGTTAAATGTCGCTGTAATGTCTTATATGTTTGTGCCGTCCCTGATGAAGGAATACGCGCAGTATTCTGAAACTATCAGTTTATTGCCATCATTCTTAATTGTATGTCGTACATGTTTGTAAGTAAATGCGTTTCATTTATTCTCACTTTCTGTTTATGTTAATACACGCACGTTAAGCCTCCTTCTTGTTATAAAGAGATTATCTATATTGTAAGCTAGGTTTGTATTAAGAGCTTTTACTGAAAAATGCTGATACATTTTTCAGTAAAAATAATCTATATAGTAATTGTGATTTAAATTAGTATATAGATTTTTTTCTTTCTCTATATAGTAATTGTGATTTAATTTAGTAATTTAGATTTGATTAATTGAAGGGCTAAGTCTGTAATCGCTATAGAGATCATTAACTCACATATGTGGATGCTTACTGTTTTGAAAAAAAATATTTATATCTGATATATCTACAGCATCTGATAGTCCGTTCTAAGTAGGAAGTCTTTTCTATTTACAATCGATGCAATGTCATCTGATTATTAAAAAAATTACAAATAATAAACATAAATATTTTCACTTTCTGTTTATACAATTGGTACAAAAGCTAACACAATAGCTGAAAAAAAATAATATGCTTCCTTTACAGAAAATAATTTAATCAAAAGAAATTTCATCTTTGGGTTTAGAATTTTATATCATCTCTTATAGATATTAAACGTTATTAAGACTTCATCTATAGTAACGGAAACGGAAATTTTATCTATTGGGTGAGT
This sequence comes from Thereuonema tuberculata, assembly GCA_023159025.1. Classification (NCBI taxonomy): domain Eukaryota; kingdom Metazoa; phylum Arthropoda; class Chilopoda; order Scutigeromorpha; family Scutigeridae; genus Thereuonema; species Thereuonema tuberculata. Next base: position 17,445,318 of record JAFIDM010009631.1, on the reverse strand, counting down.
GCAAAAGTTCTACCTGTTTTTCTTACCCATAAAGAAGAGCAAAGAAACGCAAAATGAACAGTACCTATTATTGTGCATAATCCCCATTGCTATCTAGGACCTCTTGCCATCTTTCTGGTAGGAGATGAATCCCGATTTCGAGTCAAAAAAGTCTTGGAAGGCAGTTTTCACAGCATCAAGATCATCAAAGATTTTCTGACTGAAGGAATTGTTCAACGCACGAAATAGGTGATAGTCAGTTGGTGCCAAGTCAGGAGAATAGGGAGGGTGGGGTAAAACCTCCCAACCAAAGCCCAGTAACTTTTGGCGAGTGATGACAGCAGCATGTGGCCTGGCGTTATCGTGATGAAGGATAACACCGCGACGATTGATGAGACCTGGCCGCTTTGCTACCAAATTTGAATGCAGCCTGTCTAACTATGGACAGTAGAAGGCACCATTGATGGTTTGGTTGAGTGGCAGGACCTTCCAGTGAATTATTCCCTGCACATCCCACCACACACTTAATAACACCTTCTTGGGATGAAGTTCAGCTTTCGAAGTCGATGCAGGCGGATCGACACACAGTCCTACGACACTTTATGTTACGGTATATAACCCATTTCTCATCTCTGTCACAATTCGTGCCAAGAATGGGTCATTTTTGTACCGGGAAAGCAAGGAAACACAAGTGGCGATTCGGTCATCCCGTTGATTAGCTGTCAGATTATGTGGAACCCAACGATCCAATTTTCTCGTAAAACCCATTTAACCAACCATCTCTCGACCGTTGTTCGGTGTACGTTGAAGGTCTCCGCTAATTCTTGCATGGTTGGGTTCGGGCTGTTCCTTATGGCTTGGTCAATATCGTCCTCTCCAACGTGTGATGGCCGTCCACTCCTAGCTTGATTTTGGCAGCTTCTGTTTCCTTCCCTAATTTACGAAACCATCGACGACATGTGCTTTCGTCTATTGCATCCTTCCCATAAACTTGACAAACATTGCGACCTGCCGCGGCTGCCATACTATTTTTATGGAACTCATTTAACAAACAATTTCTTACATGCTCCTTCTCGCTTTCCATATTACACCTTCTGATATTTTTTTTGAGATGATTAACTTTGTGAGACACGTTGCATTTGTATGTGAGGCATCCACACGTTTGATTGGCAGACGATTTGCGTCATTACAATGTCATGTGTGAGGGCAATTCCATTGCAAATTTCCATATCCAAAAACGGGTAGAACTTTTGCACTCACCCAATAATATAATATAAAACACAAATTGTGGATATGTGTGTCTGTTCGAAATGTTTAGCATACTTCCCAACATGCTACAAACTTGAAATTAGGTTCCATACTGTAGGTTCGGTAGGTTTTATACTGTAGACAAAGGTAAAAAGTGATAAAAGAAAGTTTTTTTTTTAATTTGGGGGAGGGGAATGACCATGAAGTGTGCTAAATAATTTGCTAAATAAATAAAGCGCTTTGTTGTGTTATATATGCAAGTAAATAAATAATTATACAAGGTAATTTTATTTAAGATAACTTTACATTACATAAGTATATAAATAAGTAGGTATACGAATAAACAACATCGTAATATTTAAAATAATCTTTGCTTCTCCTTATGGTGATATTTCGTCCTATTTAAAGGACTTTGACGAGCCATTTACATCTCTTCTTAAATTCTAAATAACACAAAATCAAGAATCTACAAGCATGACTACTGCAACAAAAGAAACGTGATGTCAAACACGTTCAATTAATTAATTAATAAAACCAAATATTATATCCATAGTTTTAAATTTAAAATTCTTTTATAATTTAAATTTTTGCTTTCTAACACGACTATGCTAGAATCTAACTGAAATAAAATGAATGAATGAATGAATGTCAACCAATGAAGATATCTTGACAAAAAGTTATGGTTTCAACAGATAGTTTAACATCATTATTTAATGAAAGAATTTGTATCATGGACACTTTAATCAACGTAGAAGCACAGTTAAGGTTCCTAACGAATACTCAAGAAAGGACATCCATGAGAAAGAATATCGGAAATATCGTCGAAAAAATTTCAATAAGAACTAAATTGGTCCTAAATCAACGTCAGTATAAAGAAATCACAGCACTGCAACCTCAGTATGATAGGTTGCTTTTCATCGAAGCTAACAAAAGCATGGTTATTGTTTTAAATTACGAAGATTACATAAAAATGGGTGAGCAGTAGATTGTGCAAAAAAAGCACAACAAAAAGGTAGAAAACTACAACGACACTTGAGGATATTTTAAAAGCCGACAATTCATTGCCTATACAGAGGATTGCGCAAAATCCACAAGGACAAACACAATGAGCTTTAGAAAATTAGACCCATTACAGCCTGCAAGGGGAAAGCCATTATGGTGATTTCCAAGACTATTGTTGAAAAATTATAAAATATTGAGTTCCAATTTAAATACACCATAATTAATTGAAACCCGAAAGTTGGAATTTCTCAAAGATTACAAATGCTACCCAGTACCAAGATGCTATCTTCAGATGTCACTAATCTATACAACTGACTAAATCCGACACTGATTAGGCAAGCCGTGCAACATGCAGTGAATAATGACAGCAAAATTATTGAAGATAGATGCTATTTTAACTTACAAGAAGTGATATAGCTTAATAATTTATCATTTCGTTTCCAAATTTTCATTTTTACTAAAACAAATTACATCCAAAATTCAGGTGCCTTCATGGGATTACCATCATCCGCAATACTAGCAGAATGCGTTATGGCTTTTATTGAATATCAAACCTTCTCTATTAACAATGTCATTAACAACATACACTACATAATACATTGATGATTTCTTTCTAATCGTAAATGATAATTATATAAAAACGATATTAAAGAATTTTAATGAAAACTTTTTTCGATGTTTTCATAAGTAAACACGACAAAGGCTTCGACATCATGGTATTTCGGAAGCTCACAGATGCACGAATTACCATAAATCATTTCAGCGCGGTGGCGTATGCTAAGAAGCGAAATTCTATCCGAATGGCAATCAATGGAGCAGTCCATGTATGCTCCAACAATAAACTTCTCCATCAGGACATTAGGCAGATAAAGCACATCTATTTAAACAATAATTTTCCAAAAATGAAGTTAAAGAAGTAATTCTAAGGATAGCGCAGCAAATAAAAAATGGCAAACCCCTATCGCACTTGAGGCCAACAATAGAACACAGCCGAAATCTACAAAAATCACGAAATATGCATCCATAGTATACAATGAAGACATGACTACAACATTAAAACCACACACTTGGAAGCGTTGATAGAAGAAATGGCCAAAGGACACTTCCTAAACAAAAACAAGAAAAAGGAAAACATAAAAGAAAGTAATCTTAACTTAAAAAAAAAAAGCCGTATGTCATTTATGGAATACAGTGCCAAAATCGTAATAATAAAACATGTCTCTATATAGGAGAAAATAAAAGATGCCTAACAGTGGGAATGAATGAACACATTGCGGCCATTAAAAAAGAGAATATCAACAATTCCACGGCGATTTATTGCACAAACACAGGCCATGAAACTAATAGCAATCCAATTATCCAAACTAGTCCAATTTTGTATGGCGAAAGAAAGGAGATTTATTTGCATATATTCTTCGAATCTTGGATTACGCAGCTATAATCATGACTTAACCCCAACGCGCACAGGCCAGCGTCGAGCTTCTGCGTCGACCGAATCGCAGGAATTTATGCGATTTTTGACTTCATGTCTGCGATTTGTCACGTCATGTCTGCGTTTTGTGACGTCATGTCTGCGATTTTGTCGCCAGACGCCAACCTTCAAGAGCTTTGAAGATCGGCGTATCGCGTCCGCGTCGTGGCTGAGCGTTACCAATCAGAATTCTGCGTTAATTATAACGTCAACCAATCACAAAGGAGCAGCACTTTACGGAAAATTCTCAATTTATCTCATTCAAGATGGAGGCGCTTATTTCGTTACTTAAAAACTATCCACGGTTTATGATGTTGTTTCCAAAAATTACAAAATGAAGGATCAAAGTTGCCAAAAACTGTGAAATCAAGGTAAGTTTGCATTTATTTTAGTCTTTGTAATCGAATCAAAAACCTACGACATGAACGAGTGGTCAGGAAATTATTGTTTTAAACATCATTTTTGTAGTTGCCGACTACATGAAAGCATGGAATAATCTTCGGGATACCGATGCCCTTCGGAAAAGCAAAAAAATTCCAATAGATCTCCAGTAGATATTCAGCAGAAGTGCTGCAAACACAATAGGCCTATATGCATTTCATGTATTTTATGCCAGAACACATATCGGCCGTAAGTATGTCAAAAAAATAATCAAGTAAGTAGTACTCATAAACAATGAAATAACGAACAAAATATTCGTTTATGAGGACAGGATACGATAATGTTGTTAAAAAAATGTAACAGCTATGTGACCAGTTGTAATTATTTGTTGTTGAAGTTTGTGTATGGCAAATTGACTGCTGTTACAAAATCCACAGAAAATTCCTTATCCAAAATCCTTTCATTTAAACATCTACTCAAAAAATTAATGTTCCTTTAACTATTTTATTCGTAATACATGTTCCTGTTAATGACAACAACATTATTATTATTTTTTTTTTAATAGAATGATTAATTACAGTTCAGGTATTCTTCGTTGATTTCTAAAAAACCTGGTTTGTTTGTGCTGTGAATGTCAAAAGTCGACAGGTTACAATGATAACAGTACTAACACATGATATAAATAAAAAACAAACAAAAAATGATAATGAATGCGTTAATAAAGTTCAGAATGTAAATCCTGAAAATGCATAAACAAACCACATACAAAAATAAACATCTATCAGACATTATCTATTGATTGTATTACAACATAATATATCTGATGAATTTCTATTATATTTGTTTTTGAAATTCCCAAAGAATGAATAACTCTTGATTGAAAAAATATATTCTATAAGTGATGTAATATATGTGTGGGTGTACATACATATAAGTGATATTTTGTAAGATATTAGTAATTTTTTTTAATTGCAACCAGTATGTCCTGTCAACGTATATCAATTCATTTACATTTGTTTGTGGAGCATCAAGACATATCCTTAATCAATCAGTTTGTATTTACAACACTATAAACTTGTCATGATTTCTAAGTTATTGCAAAACGCCACTTAAATCACTTGTGTTCCTCATTACATCTGTCTACAAGACATTTAATATTCCAGTCCCATATCATTGTTTAGACTCAATTGTCTTCTTTGAATTGAATGAAATAATATTTTTTTTGTACTAGCTATACAGCAAGTTGTAAAACTGTAATGTGTATGTTAACATCATTACGGGTTATCCATTCTCCAAAAATGTTTCCAACAACATCCTATTTAAAACTCTGTGCTCTGTAAATTACTGTTGTTGTTATCATTTTCCTAGTACTAGATGCTCTTGTGAATAGAAACCTAATGTTTCCAGAAAATATCATAACTTACAAAATATCACTTTCAGTTGTTATTTGTGTGGGAAATGTTTTTGACAACCTTGTCAGTTATAGTGAAATCTCGTTATGCATTACTCTCTCCCCTTTATACCTCTATGTATAACCCTACCCATTTAAGAGTATCACCCTCCTTAAAAAAACATATAAACTTCAAATTATCTCACAAATACAGACCCAAGCTTGTTTCTGTCTATTTGTCCTCAGCCAATTCAGCTAATGGAACTAATCCTCACAATTTATATGCAAACAGAAAGTATGTAGGTATTTTGATTTATTGAAGATAATATTTCTGGGGTTGTGTTTTCTTTTTTTTTGGGGGGGAGGGGGATTGGAGAATTCATTGGTGAATCTATTTCATACATTACTAAAGGTGTTGCAGCCAAGATAATTTAGTAAATATATTTATGGTACATTAATTTTTACCATGCCAAAGTTATGTGCGTTAGGTTTAGGCTTTGAACATTGTTTCACTGAAAAGGATGTACAGTATGGAAGGCCTTTCAGTTTGTGCAATGTAAATTTTTGTAAGTATTTCCTATGGTATTGAAAAACTTGTTTTATGTAATTGTTAATTACAATTTTGGTTCTACAGGGTTCTTATTGAATCTCTATGTAGGGTGTTTTATGATAGTTATCTTACAGAAAAGTAATAAAGAATATATATATCAGAATAATGTTTTCATATAGTAATGCAATATAATGAATACTATTGTAAACTTTTACATGGACAATTTATTACAACTGTAATTATACGAATGGGTGATGTATATTGCTTTATGATAATGTATTTTAAATTTTACTAACTTCCATAGTAAATTTAAATGAGTTGTATTTTTATTAATTAATTAAGTTATAATGTTTATGCTTGAAAAGAAAATTAAGTTTATTATTTTTTTTTTCCTTCAATGAAAATTCGAGTTTTAATGACGTCACACAACGGTGAGAGCAATGACGTAGAATTGCGTGTGTGATGACGCAGAACAGTTGAGAACGATTGTCGGATCGAGACAGGATGGTTGCGTCTCATTGTATGTCTCCAATATCGAAGAGCGGGAAGTTTAAAAGTAATGAAGTTACTGCCGAAACTATAGAAGAAAGTATTATGAAGTCGCAGTCACCTAATTCAAGTAAGATGTATAAGTACATTTTCTAAAGCCTGCTCGTTAAGTTAAGAAGTCAGAAGACTCAGCAAGAATGGAAAGTTACCAAGGCTGAACTGACATAAGCTGTGAATATTTCGAAAGGAAAAATATTATTTTCGAATATTCGAAGGACGCAATTGATAGAAGAAATATAGCAAATAGTAATAATAAGTTTCAGTCGGAAAGATTTCGATGAAATTTAAGATTGGATAAGATAAAGGAATCTCTAATCGGAAGACCCCATTTGCAAGTAGGGAACAGCAATAAGTAAGCTAAAGCATAGAACTGAATCGTTTCACGATATCATTTATTTTGAGTAACAATTATTTGAAGAAGCTTATTCGAGTGATTGGAAATGAAGAAGCGATTGTAGCGGAAGGATTAAAGTAAACTTCAAGCTACCTGGAATGGTCCAATTAAATATTGCGGAAGATAGAAGGAAGTTATTACCCGTATCTGTAGACTATTTCCGTATTGTAACAAGGATCACTTTGAGAGTAAAAGTTATGGAACTATCGAATGGAATGATTATCATAAGTAAGGATACACCTTTAGATGTCTGAAGAATTAGTCACGTTAAGTAGGAATCCTAGATTACGGACGAATCTGGAGCATTGCGTACAAGTGAAAGGGCAACGTCGTTATCCTCAAGCTGGAAGTGATAGTAAGAACTGAATGTGTGTTCGCCCATTAATAAGAGAATCCAGAATTCATATTCCGAATTATAATCTGCACTGGTTCGTATAAGGATACGAATACGACAGTGCTAGTGTGAAAATAAAATTAGTGAATATGGCCTGTTATTAAATAAAGTGTTAATTAGCGATATATGCTTAATATATCAATGGAAGATTTATTTTGTGAAAAGTGAACCTGCTACGTTTCATCTATTGAAGACGTCATACTGTGAGTACATTTATTTGTTTATTTAGTGGGAATACAAGATTAGAAGAAATACAAGTACACTAAGACTATTGTGCGTATTTAGATAATTAATCTTTATTATTGTAAGATCGTAGATGTTTAATTCATACAAGGAAAAAACCTGAAAAGTAAATTGATATATATATATTACAGAAATACTTACCATGTAATGACACACATAAGTGAATTTACCATTATTAGATATTGAGAACTGTAGATTATTAATTCTTACACACAGGTGTTAAAGCCATTATTAATATTTATATTTGTAAGAAACCTATTTACTGTAATAATTACATTGAGGTTTAGTGCTGCAAGGCCCATCGTTGTTTAATCTATATATTGTTGAATAATACATTGAGGACAGAAACTGTTAGGTTATCTAAAGTATAGTTGCCCATGTTTCCATCATATGTAGTTGATCAACAAATTACCCCCTATGAATATTGTATTAAAGAATTTTAAAATTTTAAACAATCCCTTGTTTCTCTACTTTGTGTGCGTTTTGTCTCTGAAAGTATGCATCTGAAACATTAACCGTTTCACTTTACCAGTTACAAATACTAAATCATAAATTCTCATGTTTATATATTATGCATATACAAATGTAAATGTTCCCAGAAATGTAAACACCTACTTGTTTTTAGTATACCACATGTACTTTGTAACTTTAGTTAAGGTTACAGTTGACTGTGATTTATGAACATAGTAGTGAAACATTTACACAAATGTTTCGTTTATTTTCAGAATCTCCAGTTTGTATTTCTTTATTTCATTCTGTATTATTTATACCTTTCTTTTCATATATTTTATTTTTAGGATGTTTGAAATATCTTCATATATTGTGATTGTTATTTTTTTTTCAGGCTATGTTGAAGAATGCAATATAACATGATCAACAAATGAAGAATGTAATTTCATATTAATTGAATGGTCAGACTTTTCCTGTACATTGATGAAAATAAACCAGATTTGTATTGCAAAATGAGTTCTTTTCACTATTTTCATAGCTTAAGTATATTGTTTTCCAATATAAGAAAAGGCAATATAAACAATTTGTATTAATTTAATCAATGTTAAAGTTTTTACTTAATACTGCCATAGGTGTACATACCTATATAACTAAGGTGACTATTTTCTGTATCATAAACAGGAGAAGAAACAAAATTTTAAATCAGATTTCCTATCTGTTCAACTTAACAAACCAAAAAAAAGCCCTCCAAACCTATCTGTTCAACCATAAAATAAGTTAAAGAAAAACGAAAACCCTCTAAACCTATCTGTTCAACCATAAAAAGAAAACATAAACAACCCCTCTAAACCTATCTGTTGAATCATACAAAAAAACAAAACAAAAAAAAACCCTCTCAACCTATCTGTTCAACCATAAAAATAAAATAAAACAACAACAGTTTTCAACTTCACATATCACAAAGGAGGACAGATTACTCTTCAAACATAAGAAAGGAGGACATCATTTACAGAAGGAGAACATTTAGGAGGCCACTTGTCAAGGGAGAACAGAGCTTCAAAAAGGAGGACGGTTGGTCACTTTACTGTAACTATGGTTTACTCAACAAGAACTGACTGTATTTATTTCACATTTTGGTGCTAGGCAATTTGAATCATTCATAATCAGCACAAATATTTATAGTAATATACAGTATTGCAAGATACACAATTTTTACTTTATAATTAGCTGACTACAGGCAAACAAAAAAATACACTGACATTATATTGTTTTCAAGAAAAATTAGTAGTAAATGCTATCCTATGCCATGAACATAAATAAATTGAGCATGTTATTCAAACTCAAGGTTCTTAGTCACTCAAACATTTTAATAATAACTTTCATAATTTCACTACTACTTTCAATGTTTTGGACGATGAAAGAGTTATGTATTTTATGCTGTTCTCTAAATTATAATTATAATTTATAGAATTTTAAAATTCCTGTTAATGCTTCTTATCATGCGTTTTAAATTTTATTTATAATGTATGAACTCTTGAAATTCTTGTCAATGATTCTTGTAACATAGTTACTTTAGCAGAAAAAAAAATTATGAAGTTACTGGAGTAAGGGCTTTCTTTTCTCTAGTCATAATAATTCATCGTGTATTCATATATTTCAAAAAATGTAAATGATTATGTGTTAATTCATGCAATAACTGGTTCTATACTAATTTCTAACGTGTTAATAATTATGTTTTAAATTTGTTTTACATTTTTATTGCAGACACACAAATGAGACTAAACATAATTTGAAATGTTTTAGTTTATTTTCTTTTTCTTTCGCAAAACAAGCAACAATTATAATTTTCACTGTAAAGATCATCATTCTATGTTACTGTATAAATATATATTAAGGTACTTACAGGATTTTATTTATTTTAATTTTTTTTACAACATTTAAAACTGTACTGAATCTCAAAATAGACATCACATCAATAACTGCGTTGATAAACAAATTATTACCGTACAAATTGTGTTCCCATATGATTCATTGGCTAAAATTGCGTTGGTGGTACACCTCGTCATTCGGTTCGGAGGAATACATCACAGTGTTAATTTTCAACCAAAAACAATTGACTGTAGGTTAGGTAAGATTAGGTTGGCTGAGCTGCAGGATGTATGTAATGAAAAATAACCCTTTATATATTGTCCGAATCGCGATGTCCGCCAAAGATGTACCACCATCGCAATTTTAACCGATTTATTTATCTTAAAATCCACATGATTGTATAAACAGATAGATAACCAGATGAGTTTATAATTTATGTTATAGGTTTTCATCGAGTCTCAAATCTCACAACCCATACGATTACACATTCTGGTGAACAGCCATTATGTTTCAATGTCCATTCTATGATAAACGATTTTCAGAAGCCTTAAATCCCAATAGGCACATACGATTTCAAAATCTAGCATATGAAATTAAACATTCACTACACATTGCTCGTCGCTCTCATCGCAGCCATGTTCGCACGATTTATGGCTCGGAAACAGATGCATTATGGGAAACGTTCATTTCCGGTTCCTGTTGATCTACGCAACGACGCGACGCGTCATGAAACTCAGTGCGCGTTGCGACGTTTATCTGAGCGTTTGCGATTCGTCGACGCTCGACGCTCGACTGTGCGCGCTGGGCTTTATCGATTAAAAATGTTTTGGAATATGAGATTTAGTTCATTGACAAGAGAAAATCTTTTTTTTTCTCTTATATCAACATACAACGCTCAAATCAGGATCACGACAAGCAGACGACAGCTTCCGACAAAAACAACAACAGATGGACGTCTTGACAACGTTTCCGGACAACGAACGCAAGGACGAATCAGACGGGAAGATGAAGCCAATGGGAAATCTACTACCACTTCATCAAGGGAAAATTATTGTGTTCTATATCCACTTTTTAAAATAAGACAGATATTCAGTTGAACATTTTAAGTCTTATTTTAAGCTATCGTCAGTATATATTTTATAAATTCACAAACAGAGGGATCTGCACGCAGAAACACTTTGGTCTATCTCCAAATTTATAAGCCAACTTTCAGTGTCCTAATTCCTCAGTCAATCACAGAACAGCTCACGGCAACATGGAGGAGCAGAGTCTATTTGTCATATTGCCTACATTTTGTAAATATTGTTATAATTCGAAAATAGAATGTAATTAATACCATTTTTATTTTCAGAGATTATTCTCAGAACGTAGCTTCAGAGCTTCATCCAGCTACCGAATCTGCTTCAGAAGACCTCCTAGAAGCCAATGCAACCGCAGATCTCAAACCTGTAGCAACTGAAGTTCCTGAAGACGCAGTTCCTGAAGATTCAGAGGGAAATCACCAACACCGTAAAAGAAATCGCACTGCAGGAAAATCAGAAAAAGACTCAAGGAATCCTTCTAAATGGAAGAAAAATGTTAGAAAGTCACTTCACCAGTCAGAAAAAAAAGTATGTTACATCCAAGGATAAATTGTTTCCAGCCCAACAAACAGGTTGAGAAAAGCACTGCGGCGGAAAGTGTAAATTTAAACGTTCAACTAAAATCGAAGTATATTTCCTGCATTTTGGATGTTATGTGCCCATGAGAAAAAGCATTGCTTTGCCAAAAGTGATACGAAAGCGCACTGATAAGGTAACATCCAGACGTAAATATTCGATCTGTAAACATAGGATCTGTAAGGAATATTATGTTTCAACTCATAAAAGTGCGAGTAGAATTAATAACTGTCACGAATATAAAGATAGTCTAACCGACACACCTGAACAAAGTAAATGGGGAAAATATTCTAAGAAAGTTACTTCAAAGAAAGGAAAACAACGAGTTAGGAATCCCATTAGCTCCTTTCTGCAAATAGAATCCCGTTATTGCAGTGCGACAACAAAAAATAAATACGTTGAAAGTGCCTTAAGCTTAATGAAAATGTACGACTGGTATGTAAAAAGTTGTAAGAAGGATGGTGTAGGTTACGTAAAGGAACATTTGTATCGATTAATTTTTAATACTGAATTCAATATCTATTTTCCTAAAACAAAAAAGGATAAATCCGATGTATGTGCATAGTTTGAAAATACTGCCAATCCAGATCTTTTAGAAAAAGCAGAGCATGAAAAATACGTTCAAAGCAAAACAAAAACACTGGAAGAACAGCAAAAGGACAAGGAAATTAGATCCAAGAAAGTGGCGCTTATATCATTTGATCTTCAAAACGTCCGTTCCCTGCCAAGAGCAGATGTATCAAATTTCTTCTACAAGAGGAAGCTTATTGTATAAATATGACAGGATATTGTACAATCAATGGTGAAACAGATGTAATGTAATGTACAATCAATGGTTACTGTTGTGAATGGAATGAGTTTCAGACAGGGCGTCCGGGTAACGATATGGCCCAGTATCTGAATTTATATTTTTGAAAAAGTAACAGAACGCAACCCCGCAGTTGAGCACTTGATATTGTGGTCCAATTCAAGCGTACCTCAAAACAGAAACTCTCACATGAGTGCAGCACTAAGAGAATTTCTAAACATACTTATCTCAATAAAATTGATCACAAATACTGCGAACGAGGATACTTTTCAATACAAAAGTTCGATAATTTACACAGTCAGATCGAGCGATCTCTATAAACTACTGAAGTGTACGGTCCGGACATGTTTTAGTAAGCCATCGATAGAAGTCAACCTGCACTAAACATTGGCTAGTACCAGACGCAGAATGCTACCGTCTACTGAACCTGCAGCTCAGTACATTTTTGCAAAGCCTATTAGAAAAATCAAATACCATATAAACAATACGCGACACTAAGCGATTAACCATTGTTAACTTGAGAGACAATTTTACAGCAGCGAAGCTAGTGGCAAGCCCTGGCAACATCAAATTTCAATACATATGCATGGTGCTAAATAGTACAGAAAGAAGTTCATATTAATAAATATTGACCAAGACAGAACAAGAGGAATATGAATTTAATAAATGAATAAAAATACGAAATATAAATATAATATTTCGTCGTATAATATATATCTATATATAAAAAAATGAATCTATCTTTCTTTCTTTGTTTCTTTGTCCTTTATACACTCCTAGGCCCTTTGACCTATCTGGACCAAACTTTGCAGAATTCCTCTTTAGGACACTGCGGAAAAGATAGGCTACCTTAGAACCCGGACCCACCTCCCAAAGGGGTTGACAAGGGGTAAAAGGCCTGAAAAACCCAATATCCACCTGGTGGTGAAAATAAGAACTACACAAATATTGTGTAAAGTGAAAAATTCGCTCTCCTACGGGGGGCAGGGACACCACATTTGGGTGGGAGGAAGCCAACACAAAGGCTGAAGTGTCCCACCCCGACCGACACCGGGACTTTATATTTAGGGCCCCTTCTCGGGCCCCCAAGTCAATTGCAAATAAGGAAAAGTTCGCTCTCCTATGGGGGGCAGGGACACCCCACTTGGGTGGGGGGATGGCGACACATGGGCCTAAGTGTCCCACCCCCGATCGACACCGGGACCTTATATTTAGGGCCCCTTCTCGGGCCCCCCAAGTCAATTGCAAAAAAAAGAAAAATTCGCTATCCTATTTGGGGCAGGGACACCACATTTGGGTGGGGGGATGCGACACAAGGGCCTAAGTGTCCCACCTCCGACCAACACCGGGACCTTATATTTAGGGCCCTTTCTCGTCCCCCCCCCAAGTCTATTGCAAAAAGGGAAAACTTCACTCTCCTATGGGGGCAGGAACACCACACTTGGGTGGGGGGATGGCGACACAAGGACCTAAGTGTCCCAAGCCCGATCGACACCGGGACCTTATATTTAGGGCCCCTTCTCGGGGCCCCTAAGTCAATTGGAAAAATAGAAAAATTCGCTCTCCTATGGGGGA
>JAFIDM010009631.1:17412272-17431257 GCA_023159025.1 Thereuonema tuberculata | reverse complement strand
ACTCAAGGGACCAAACATTTTTGACGACTTAAGCGGAGTGGGCATTTTTAAAAAAAAAAAAAAAAACACTGAAATACAATATTTTCATGAATTGCTATAGGATTCGGTGAGAAAAACAAGATTTTCAGAAATCAATTCATTCAAATGAATGAGTGGAAAATAAAAAAAAAAAACCCCACTTTTTATAGTTACTACATTTTAATCGTTTTAAAAGATAGGCAATGTCTGTCTTTGAAACGTTCCAGCCAACCATTGATGCCGCCGAAATCTTCCGTGTTCAATTCCTTAGCAATTTCCATGGCTTTTTCTTTGAGAATCACGACAGAAATCGGCACATTTTGCGATCTGGCATATTTTAGCCATCGAACTAAAACCTCCTCGATCTCGTCAAACTTCAATTTCCTCCTTCTCTTTCTTTTGTCTTTGCAGTCAGCTTCTTCAATTACTTGTTTCGATGAAAGAATATCGTTTAATGAAGTCCTGGGAATACGATATTCTTTGGCAAAAGCTGTTTTCGAAACATTTGATTTTTCAAAAAGTGCAATTAAGTCTTTTTTTTCTTTAAAAGATAACGAGGTAAGTTTTCGTTTCCCTGACATGTTACAAATGTAATCAAACGACGAAATTGCAAGATTAAAAAATAGCCCTTATAGCGGAGCTTACTCGCTATGAAATGAAATCACACTCAGTAGCGGTCAAGAAAAACGTTTACACTTGACAAGAGACGCAGCGAGAAGTGTGTAATTTCCCAAGTGAATTTCCCACGTGAAAATTCCCCGTAAAGGCTAGGCTTTCTTAGAGTGAAGGGATGGGGCTGAAAAGATAGCAGGCAAAATTGAGAATAAAGATGCTTTTCGCCAGTTTTGAGGGTGACGAGTTATCCGGAGTAGAATTAAATTTGGTGACGAGTAAAAGAGGGTTATTTTACATTATTGTCTATGAGACTTTGTCGGGACCAAAGGAAAACGACGACTTAAACGGAGTGACGACTTATCCGGGTGACGACTTAACGAGGTTTTACTGTATATTATTTATAAATACAATGCTCTTTTGCAAAGTAACAAGCGATTCGCACAATGGCGAAGTCCGTCTTACAATCAGACGGAAGTGCCTGACCAAACTAATCGATGATACATGCGCAGATCTCACAAAAACAGGGCGGCAATCATTCATTTTGTTTTACTATAATACTTGTGTTGCCCTAAACACAATTTAGGAAAACATTTATCTTTGGTTTAAAATTTGTGGATTTCCATAAGGAGATCCTTCAAAAATTAGATTTCCGTGAGGAGATCCTTCTAAAACTAAAGTGAAAAATTCAATATCCTGATGCCACTGACAGGGATACTAGATAAGGGTCTACATAGATACTCCATGTGGCTCCTCTTTTTCGATATTTCTATTATTAAATTTACACAACTTGATTTCCTTATGCCCAAGTGCACCAAACTTCAATTAACTTTGACGGCTGCATTGTGGACGTAGCTAAAATTAGTGGGGTGCTGCTACAGAAAAATTTTAGCCTTTGCTTTAAAATTGTGTTAAAGAAAACATGTATAAAAAGAAAATTTATTTATATACTTGATAAATTTCTTTTTATACATGTTTGTTTCCTTTCTCACAATTTTAAAACAAAGTCTAAAATTTTTCTGCAGCAGCACCCCCCACTAATAGTTAGTTACGTCCACAATGCAGCCGTCAAAGTAAATTGAAGTTTGGTGCACTTGGGCATTAGACTTCTATTATTAAGTTTAGATCACTATGACCTTCCCCCCCCCCATCCAAGATGGTGAACGCTTTTCTATATAGAAAACAAACAAAACCATGGGTTTCCAAACAAAAGCAAGACCAAGATATAAAATATTAAAATAAAATATAACAAAACCTTTATTATAAATAAAAAATTTAATGAAACCTTTTTTTAAATAGTTTTTTACCAATTAAAATATTATTTTTTAAATATTAAATATTCTTGTCGTAAATAGCAATATATCAGAAATACCACTTTTTTGTTGCTATTGTTCTTGCTCAATTTTCATTATAACTATGTTCGTTGTAACGAAATACCAGTGAATGAATACATTACTCTTCGATTATATATTACATTGGTAAAAAGCCAAACGCTGAAAGAATTCGAAAACCAACTTTGGAAGTCTTCGAGGAAATAATAAGGAAAAAAAAACGGACATTATTAAGAGGTTTTGCGTGAAAACAGGAACCTCCCTTTTTGAAATTCAGACTTGTTCATTCGCTTCTCTCTTTCAAAAAGTAATAATAATAAAAGCAGACACGTTACTTCCAAATCTAATTTCAATCTTTCGTTGAAATAGAAGCACTTCTTTTATTGTTTGCAATTCTTGGCATAAAACGACTTCAATAAGCATTTCAGCCCAAAAAGAAAGAACAGAAGAACAAGGCTTGGGAGTCGTTCGTAGGATTGAACCATCTGTGTTTTATCTCTTAAGAAACCACTGACACCAATCCTGATTTATGTCTTTTTCTCTTTTCTACCATAAAATACTTGTTTTAAGAAACAACCCGCATGTCTGCAGCCTTTCTCTAGAATTCTGAGCAGTTGAATTTTCGCACTTAAATCGGACTATTATTGAAAAAAAAAAAGTTGCTCTTTTAGTTTTCTGTCAGTCTTACATCATGTTTTGCCATTTGAAAAAGTGTAACAGAGCCGAAATATATTCAGATTCGAGGATTACATTCACTCCACCTCTTTCTGTAAAGCATTGAAACCTCCAGAAATTGCCTTTTTCTACTGTTAATTAATATATTATGTTAATAGTTTCCACTAATATGTGACGTTAACTTTTATAGGGTTTCTTAACCAATTTTATCTTTATTTCAATTTAAGCAACACAATACATTAGAACTGAACTTGTCTTTGATTACATATTTATTCCTACGGGTTGAAACTAAACTGGGCATATGCATAGGGTGAAATTTAGAATATTTTAGCTTGATATTGATGTCAAGAGGGATTATAGGACATCAAGAGGATGGATATTTGAGGAAATTTGTAGAATCCTTTTGGATTCTTAAAAAACATTCTTATAACAACCATATTTCAATAGAAAATATGGTTTATAGTTAAAAAGTTTTTTTTTTCTCAATCTTGTTTTTTGAATGAAAAAACTTGTTTTTTGAATGATTTTTGGCAACGAAGGATTGATTAGTGGTTATCAATAAATTTCGATTTGCATAAATTCTATTTTGATTGGTTTAGGCGTGGTGACAACACCCTTATAATGGGTGGCTTATCTATTGAGTCAGAGTACGATTGCCGGAAAAGGCAATCGAAACATATTACGCTTTAATTTTTAATTGTTTGTATTTTAATCTGTGTGTTTTTAATATTTAACTCAAATCTGTTTATATCAGAGTGTAAATAACCAACAAATGCATACAATAAATTATGTATTCCATTAAAAATATTTCCCGTTTTTACTATACAAAACAATAACCACCGAGAAAGTAGCTTTTAACCTAAAAGCTGAAACACATTTTAAAACATGGTCATCGTAATTTTTCTACTTTTTAATCTTTTTCAATAAAAAACATTTTTGTGATGTAAAAAACTTAAAAACTCTGATCAGGAGGATTTACAATTGCAGGGGATTTGTTTCATTTTCACTTTCCCATCTCACAACAATCTTTTTTCACTAGTTTACAGAGCAGATGTTGGTCGAATTTGTTTCTAATCCAATTTTCAAGCCCCACTGATGAAGCCTATCTTGAATTTTCCCTGCAAGTTCAATTTTCTTTTCCATAAAGCAGTTTCATGACTCGAACAACATTTTTTATTTTCTGACTGTTTTACGATTCCCGAGCGTTGATTTGTGGGAAGGACCCTTCTAAACTCAAGTTCAAGTAACAAACAAACGCATAAGTTGTTCTGAAAAGGAAAAGCCGACTAAAATGCTTATCAATAAAAAATTTCGTGTTAGTTTTAAACAAGAATGATACAAATAAAAAATTAGAAATAATTTAAGTAACAATTACAATTCTATTTTTATACCAATATTTATGATGATTAATAAAATCCAAATAATTTTAAAACAACAAAAATAAAATCGAGTTCTGTTAACCAGTTGAGAGAAAAGAAAATATTATAAAATAATTACCTATGGTCTTGGTATCTATGATAAGAATCTGTATCTTTTTAATATTCAGTAAATATAAATTCAAAAATAATGAGTTTATAAGAATAAATACAACTTACGTATATACTCATGTTTGGAAACTAAACGTCATCTTCTATTTTCAACTTACTATACATTAAGAGATACTGTTTATAATTAGCTGTCTTCTTCAGATTCTGATGATAATAAGCCTTATTTACATATCAGTTTACGAAATAAAGCTTATACAATGAATAAATTTAACAATCATAAACGATTGTAAACAATGCTGTAATATAAAATATCGCAATGAGATGCGTGATATTGTATCGAGAAGATACTATTAAGTGTCTTCATAATGGAAATGTTAGGTTATCAGGCAGTTTTAAGTTTTTCAATCATCGGATCTGGAGAGAATTGGTCTTTTACGTCAGCAGAATGGAATAGCAGCAGTCAGTGAAGGTAATAAGAGTCTCGAAAAATTAGATCTATACAATTACAATTATATATGATAGGAGCAGAGGATTCTTAGTTTTATATTAATTTATTTTGAGTTTGTTTTTCGATCTTAATTTCAATAAAAATAACAAATAAACAAAGCATAAAACTCGTTTCATAGTGTATACGAAAACCATAGGCACCCCCATACATGTTTCCTTGTCTACCCCTTCCTGTAAGACAAAAAGTTACAGCAGACCGGGACTCGCATTTTCTCCCACCTCTGTAAGCGATAAGGGTTCCAATTAGAGTTTACTCAATTCTGTCGGACTTGTAGTTTGGGCTGTACAATAGTGACGGACGGTCCTTCAGAATGAACGTAACTTTTCGTGTAAGGGACTTCTAAAAAAACAGATTTTGTTAGTCCTATTTAAAACCTTTGAAACAAAGACAGTCTTTTTTAAATAAAAAGTTGACGGAAATAATATATACAGAAAATAGAAAACAATTTATCTCATAGATTATTTATATATAAAAAATAACTAGTCGCTAGTTTAATTATTAAATGTTTCGTCCTGATGAGTTCACCACGAGAACGAAAGGGTCGTCCCAGACTTACCGATGATGGCTCAGATATTTTATAATTTTGTGCTTCAGTAATTTATTCTGTTATGTTCATTTGACACGTTAAATTTTGTTTTTATTTATCAGGGTTGGATTCAGCCTTGGTTTTTGCTTTCTTCATTTTGCGTTGCGTCTGACGGTCTCGCAAGCCAGGAATAGAAGCTTAGTTTTTTTTCTTATGATTTTTTTGATTGTGTTTTCGTTTCGAGAGAGACCATTATCGGGTGCGAGAGTGGTATCCCTATCACTTTTGCAATTTCTGAGTAGTCATCGGGTTGTGGAATCATCAGGTATCTGGCTGATGAGTCCACAATGAGGCCGAAACGGCCGTCCAGACTCTCACTGATAAACATACAGATATTCTTAATTCTGTGCCTCATGAATTTTTTCTTTTAGTTTAAATATTGTTTGGCAGTGTAATTTTGCAACAGGCGTTCTGCACCAAATAAGAACAACTCTAAATAAAAATGAGGTACATTCTTGAAATTTGGTTGAAATGTTTATTTAAAAATCTCATTTAGTTTTTTTTTTTTATTCTTTATATTTATTACTACTCAATTGGCTTACCAAATACATTTTATGTACATTTCTTGTAAAAGTTAACTTACAACAAAATGTTAGGTCCATTTGCGAGAAAATAATCTATATGTAGATCTATATATATTTATAAAAAAAGAGGAAGTTTCTTTATTTGTTTGTTTGTTTGTTCGCTATACACTCTTAGTTCCTTTGATCGATCTGGATCAAACTTTGCAGAATTACTTTAGACCCTGCGGAAAAAAAAAACAATGGCATTTCGAGACATCTTCCTCTCCCGATGACACTTGACACTTTTTTGTGTAATTTTCAAGTATTGTCTTATTAATTGACTTCATGTTCCACAATGAATGGGGTGAGACGCGGCGGTTAAACTCTGGCATTTTGGAGGTATGGTTAGCGCTTTCAAATCTGCTTGGAGGCAATTAGCTTTTTTATTCTTTTTCTTCTTCCTGTATTTCATTTTTTTTTTTTTCCTTTTTTTTACTTTTCTTTTTTATTTATGATAATGATTTTTTTTTTATTATTATTTAGATTACAAATCCATTCTTTTATTTGCTCAGTGTATGAATTCATTGAATCAAGTAACTTCTTGATTTTGTTTTTGTCTTGAAATAACGTCACAACAGATCTTTACCAAATTTGGCAGCGAGTTTCACATGCATCTTAGAATAATGCATGAACAACGAAAACCAGGATCCGGACTAATGGGGTGTAAATAGGGGGAGAGGACAATACCTCCAGTCGTCATAAGTTTAAATTGATTTAAACCTTAAAAAAATTCCGAATTTAACAAAACTTTGGGATGTTATTTGTGGGTGCCCAGTAGTAGTAAATCCAATTTTCCGAACAAAAAAAAAACCCGGGGAAAACTGGGGGGGGGGGGGGCGAAAACCCCAAAATTTTTGCACTTTTTTCAGTTTTTTCCAAATATTTTGAAAACGGTTGATCTTAGCGGAAAACTTTAAAATAGTAATTTGTAGAAGATTAAATTTCCTTCAATTTTCACTTTCAAACTTATTTTTTGACCACATAGGTACCGAGATACAGGGCGTCGAAAAAGTGCAAAATTTCTCAAAATCGTAAAAAACTGCTAAAAAGGCTTGTTTTTGTTATGTATTTTTCATTTTGCAATGAGTTATAGTATCTATTTTCATTTTCATACGTTCAATTCCCCCCCCCCCCCCCCCCCCCCCCCCCCCCTTTCCCTCTTTTTTTTTTTTTTTTTTTTTTTTCTTTTTGAAATGAGTTAAATACTAAATTTCATATTTCTAACGTCCATCCCCCCCCCCCCCCTGAAACATGTACTGAATGAACATTATAGAGGAGGTTGTGGAACTGGTGTACATGTAAGGATTGAAAGAGAAAAAAGCCCAATTCGTCTTTCAGTTTGGGGAATTTTAACCCCCTAACATACACACACACGCACCCGTTCCACAACCTCCTCTATAATGTTCATTCAGTACATGTTTCAAAAGTACATAAAAGACTCATTTTTGTTTTCTGTTTTTCAGTTGTGTCCCAGTCGTTGTGAATAGCCCTTTTGAGTACATATGATCCGCAATCATCTGGATAGGATCTCCAATGGCATCTTTGTGAAGCTGAAACGAAAGGTGATAACCCTCGCGTCCATTTCCTGTTCTTTGAAAATTGCAGACAAGAAAGTTACAGTCGATCCACTGACTCGGTCCCAGCGAGTTTGCATTGCCAAGCAGTCTGACGAAGACCTCAAGGAATCGTTCACATATGAACTTGCACCCTTCCCAATGTCGCTCTTTACTGAGGAAGGAATGCGTAAGGGCACCAAGTCAGCATTATACGATGCATTATTCACCCCTATGCAAGGAGAAGCAAACTTTGGCTGCAGAAAATATGCGGTAATTGATGGAGAAAACTTTTCATAAGTGATTTGTAGAGGATTAAATTTCCTTCAATTTCATTGGTCAAACTTATTTTTTGACACCGTAGATACCGAGATACAGGGAGTTTTTTTGTTCGAAAAATTGGGTGTAGTACTACAGGGCACCCACAAACAACATCCCAAAGTTTCGTTAAATTCGGAATTTTTTTAAGATAAAAAGTAAATGACGACTGGACTACAACCTTACTTGAAGGGTAAGCATATCTCTGAAACTTTAGTTGGAAAAACGAAATTTCACATGTGTTTTCTTTCTCAAAATCGAAAAGATAGGTATTCGACGAATTTTCGATATTCGGATCCTGAAGGGTGTAAACAGGGGTTGGGGGTGGGGAGGCAATCTTTGTGGAAGGCTACTTTAGGGGTTTTTCAGGTTACAAAACAAGAATATAACATTATATTCTGATCATCGCGTGATTTTGTACAAACTGGGAAAGGGTTGAAGTGATAGGGGTATGGAGAAGGACAGAAAGGATTGGGAAGTCTTTTTATCGATATTAATTTGATATCTAGGGATTATCGAGTTACAAAATAGGAATATAACGTTTATTTATAACTACCATGTAACTTTTTTTTACCAACTTGAAATGGAAACGTTTCTGTTTGAAAAGTGATCATACAATTACAATTTTTTCGTTATCCACTTCAGGAGAACTCTTTTCTTGTAATCCGCTCGAAGCACTGGTATTTTTGCTAGTTATATAAATTAATACTTAAAGCCGATGCGTTATCCATCAAATCCTGACATTAATAAAGACATTATTAAAATCTGTTAAATTTTCTTTAACTATATTTATAAATTCATGAAGAATATTTAAATTTTGAAGCATATTTCGAATTCGGCAATATCATTTATTAGGAAGTAGTCTCTCTTCTTAATAGTGCTATTCTGTAATCTCTGTAATTATAGTCCGTTCACTATATCTGTGGAGACACGTGACAGCTCCATTTATGGTGAACGACTTCCCGTTAGTTAGTCCGCGAAGTTTCGTTTAGTGGTTTTCAACATGGTGGCTGCTGAAAACAGAACCGAAGGTCAAAATACAATTGCACATGCTTTAAAACGAACTTTTTATGAAATCGAAAATAAATAAATTAAGATTAATAGACTATATTAAAACTAGACTGGTACCATCGCTTTGCTCCGGAACCCTTGCAAGTATAACATTAAAAAAAAAAAAACCTTTATTTATTTAGCAAATTAATATGGAGATCGGAGAATACACGACTTCCCAGCTCGTTGTGGGCTTCTCCACTTAACTCAGGTATATTCACACGGGGGGTTGCCGCAAAAACACTTCATTTTTGCATGTATCTTCCAAACGCAGCAACGTTTGTTAATGACTGATATACCGTTCGATAGAACTTTCAAATATCAACATTTTCTCAATATAATGTTCTCTTCCAACTTTTATACTTTTCGTTTAAATTGAGAAAAAGTCCAAATTTGACCCTTTAAAAGGCGCCATCTTGGAAACCAAAAACTTTTTTCGAAAGATTTTTGTAGCATTTTGTTTGTCTTAAAAAGCTCTACGTTTTATGCATTTACATGACTAATCTATCTCTTACAGTTTGGTCACAAAATTGGAAACACGTAAAGTCTTATGACCAGGGCAAGGATTCTGATGACATGTCATCTTTTAAATGGTTCACCACAGACATTGCTAACTTATATACAAGTCCTGTTCATGGCCCCATATTACAGAAATGCATATTTATTAAGTCATTTTTTCGTCATTTTTCTGAGTATTTTATTTATAGGTCATTTTCTCGCTTTACGCGTTATTATTATGTCATTTTATGGAATTTATTAGAATATTTTATATGTTTTGAGTTATTTTCTCCCATTCTTAATGGTTTATGATGCATTTTTTGCAACTAATCCGGAAGCGATGTTAAAATCGAGGGGGTAGGAAGACAGGCAACAGTAGCCCCAGTAATGCCAGTCTGGTTAAGTACCTCAGTGCCACCATACGTGTGCTAAGTGGATTTGTGTTATCGGCCGCGATTGTTTTTCGAGTGTATTTAAAATGCCGAAGTTAAAGCCATCTAGGGCTGTTTATTTCAAACAAATAATTTCGGAATTAATATGGAGGATATGATGAAATTATGTCAGTTTCATTCAAATTTTTAGATCATTTTTTTAAGTTTTCGGGTCATTTTATGGGATACTTGCAGTCATTTTATAGGTCATTTTTTAAACATTTTGAAGTCATCAAAATCCGTGCCAATGACAGACAGAATAACGCTTTTATATACCGGTAATACAATAATGACAAGGAATTATGCACGCATAATTAAAAACTCACTTAAAAATACATTTAATATTAAAAAGCCACAATTAATTTCGGTAACGCTCGTTACCATTTTCAAGTGTAAATACTTATAAGTACAGCTCATTATAAACAGCCAATAATAATTAATTCAAAGAAATTAATATCAACAGCCGATCAGAAACGTAGGTTAGATGGATTTAGTCAACAATGACATAGGTAGGAGACATCTATCTGTTGTCCATAACTATAAAACCCCAAATTTGTAGAATATATCATTCATTAATAAAACTATTATACAGGGTGATTATAATTAAAGTTCAATTTTCAACCTGCTGTAAAAAAAAAACCATAGCTCAGAATGACCTGAAATTTGAACTGAATATATTCGAAGAAAGGGGAAATGGTATGGCATAAGAAAAAAGATAGTTCCAAATGTTAGCAATAGATGGTCTTTTAAGCGTCATAATATGTAAAATACAAGACGTGTCATATGCACGACACATTGCATTTGTTATAAAAACGCGGGGTACATGGCGTTTTCCTCATGTTGTTTCTGAGAAGCTCGCCATGACTCTCTCAATGAAGGATCGCGCTCTGCTTGTGAAGCTCTTTTAAAAGAATGGTAACTGTGCTCCAGTAGCTCTGAAGAAGTTCCGGACAGTAAAGGATACGAAAAAAGGCTGTGGTCCGATGTCTGCCAAGGGTCTGGAGAAAATGATGAAGAAATTCGAAGAGATAGGTTCTTTTGAAGTGAAATCTGGCAGAGGGAGGAAACCAAATGCTTCGACGTCAGTAGAAGCTATGGCCACAGCAGTCCAGGAAGAGACGAGGGGTGGTGTGCAAACGTGCAGTGCACGGGGAATTGCCTGAACTTTGGACATGCCTGTGAGCACAGTGCATAAAATTGTACGCAACATCCTGCATTGCTATCCATACAAAATTACCCATGTTCAGGAGATGCTTCCTGCTGACCAGCCAGTAAGAGAAAGGTTGGCTCTAGAATTTCTTGCTCGCATGGAAGTGGACAATGAATGGCCATGGAACATTTTGTGGATAGACGAAGCCTATTTCCATCTTCAAGGACATGTTAAATTCAGAATTGCAGAATATGGGCAACGGAAAATCCGTTCGCACATGAACCAGTACCTCTTCTTTCTGCAAAGGTAAGTGTGTGGTGCAGGTTTTCGCTAACGTTTATCGAAGGGCCATTTTGTTTTCGAGGAAATGAGTCGTGCGGGTCCTGTAATCTGTACCGTCAATGGTAAACGTTATGAGAGTCTTTTGCGCAACCAATGTCATTCCAACACTTCAACAGCCTGCATAGTTGTATAGTATTATAGTATTTATCTATACTACTATTATAAAGCAGAAGATTTTGTGTGTTTGAACGCTCTAATCTCAGGAACTACCAGTCCGATTTGAAAAAGTCTTTTTGCATTAGAGAGCCTGCTTATTGGGAAAGGTTATAGGCTATATAACATCACGCTACGATCAATAGGAGTGGAGCAGTAAACATAAACATCAACAAATCTGGCAATCTGAGATTCAAAAAAGAGGTCCAACACACTATTAATAGGGGAAAAGGGAGGTCGAACACACTATTAGTAGGGGGAAAAGGAAGGAAGCATGAGTCAAAAAACAATATAAAATAAGTTACAATTATAATGATGTATAATAACAAGGACATGGTATGATGTAATGAAATTAATACAATAAAATAGTCATTATAAATACAGATAATAAATTTAATTAAGTAATTAAAAATATTTAAATAAAGGTTTAAATTCAACGCCGTACGGCTCAGTCATGTGATTGGCCCCTTAAGCAACAGTTCTGCTTCAACGAACTAATTTTTGTGGATGTGTTTGGTTAATTTCATTGAATAATTCTATGCGTTTCCTATATAATAGGTACTAACCATAATAGGTATGCGTACGTTTGAC
Organism: Thereuonema tuberculata; assembly: GCA_023159025.1. Lineage (NCBI taxonomy): Eukaryota > Metazoa > Arthropoda > Chilopoda > Scutigeromorpha > Scutigeridae > Thereuonema > Thereuonema tuberculata. The sequence continues at coordinate 17,419,391 of JAFIDM010009631.1, read as the reverse complement.
TTAATATATATAAATTTTAGTTTTTAGTTACATTTAATAAAATCAATTTATGAAGAGGTAACAATATATTATAGACAAGAAGAAAAAACTAAAAATATCGTCTACAATGAAGTACTGTAAATTTTCATTAAATAATTTAAAATATATCATATATGTAAAGAACCTCATTATCTATTTTTTTTTATTTCTTAGTATATAGCCATCAAACTGAAGACACTTTCTGTCAAGTCGGTTTATTTTTTAGTGATTGGTCCTTTTATGTTTCCACATAATTTCCAGATGGTATTTATAGTTAATGCGATGCACTTAGTTATGTACTCATGTGTATGAAACATATATTTAATTTAACGCGGGTGAAACCGCGGGGCACCGCTAGTAACAGAGATAAAGTATATAAAGTATCATGATAATTAATAAGTTCAATACGTATTTCATTTTATTAACAATATTCATAAATAAACCGTTATAATTAAGAAATTCCATACATAACTATATTATTAATAACAAACAAAGAATTGTTACTTCAATAATACACTTTCATTTATCAATTTTCAACTTAGATCTAATCTTCTTATTTTTATTCATAATCTTTGCAAATAAATCAAATGATATTGCTTTCATCGTCAAAGACTTATCCCTGCTTATACATTTTGATAAAGTGATGAACTTGATTCTAAAATAAAGCGTTCCTGAGATTTGTATATAATATCAACCATTGGATCAGGATTGTGCTGCATTTTTAGGACATGATCAGCCCAGTCAGAAAAGATTATGAATGAAAATAAAAAGATTAGATCTAAGTTGAAAATTGATAAATGAAAGTGTATTATTGGAGTAACAATTCTTTGTTCGTTATTAATAATATAGTTATGTGTGGAATTTCTTCATTATAACGGTTCATTTATGAATATGTATTGAACTTATTGTTGTTATTTATGATGATTTTTAACGTGTGTTTTCTAAAATATTTAATTCATATATACAATTTACACACTGAATCCATTAAAAAATTCTTTACAATTAAAATCAAAATCAAATTAAAATTAATTAAAATTTAAAATTTTTTTTTAAAAAAGATTTTTTTTTTTTTGTTTTTAAATAACAAATCAAAAAATACATTAAAAAAAGTTCCTGAACAGTTTCGGGGATTTCATGATCCCCATCTTCAGCAAGATGGTTTTTTAGTGTGATATATTGGCATTATAAAGGAAAAAATTAATTTATTCAAAGGGTTTAGGCCAATGGTGTGATGACTTGATGATCTATTGCTGTCAGTAATGACGTTGTTGTTATTTATGGAATTTCTTCATTACAAGGGTTCATTTATGAATATTGTTAATAATATCAAATATGCATTGAAATTATTAATTATCATGATTGTTATCCTTTATCTCTGTTGTAAATAGAAGAAAGAAAGATTTCTTCTCTTTTGTACCTTTTCTTAAGAAAACCCTCGGTGAGAGGTGTTGAAATATTGAAGAGTTAATGAAGAGTTTTTGTTAAAAAGGATGTTTGTGTTTCTTTATATTAATATAATGAGTATATAGAAGAATTTAATATCTAAGTTACTGAAATTTTAAATTGCTATGGGCAATTTGGCGTTTCAATAATTTTTTTTCACAGAATAAACTAAAAATTGTAAACTATAAAGGTAATAACCTATTAAGAAAATATAAAGTAGACAAAACCAAAATACTTTTCAAAATGGATGTTATTTATTCGTTAGAGTGTAGGGACTGCCATGAAATATATATTGGAAGCACAGGCAGATCCCTAAAAGAACGTATTGATGAACATATTAGGGCCTTCAATAGTAATAATAAAGGAGTGTCAGATTGGGCAGATCACACTTCAATTTTACAACACACTCTGACCCAATCGTTAACATTATATATGAGGCTAGCGATGAAGCTGAAAGATTTATTTTAGAATCTGGTTTTATAAACATGTCTAATTGTATAAATAAAAACAAATTTCTAAAAATGAATGATATTTCTTTCAGTTTTTTTGATAAAATAAGGAATAATAACAATTACGTAAAACAAAAATTAAAATTATAAAAAATCCTGTATAAGTTTTATATTTTTAAATTTTTAAGTAATGTTGACTGTATTGATTCTTCAATATATTTTTAAATTTTTAAGTAATGTTGATTGTATTGATTCTTCAATATATTTTATAAAGTAAAAACCAGTATATGTTTTAAATTTTTAAATTTATAATTAATGATGATTTATAAAATAAGAGTCAGTAGATTACTATAATGTGTCTTAACTATGAATATGTAGCGTTTTGTTGACAACGTTTTTTATTATACAGAACTAATTTAGCAACAACCGTTGCATGTTGTCAACAATCGATACAAGACTTGTTAGTTGGGTTATAATGTCCATATGGTTATTATGTATGTTACCAAGTTGCAACGTGATATTCAATTCATGATTATTATTCTGTTTCTGTTTTTATGTAGAAGAAGAGTGATTTAATCAAATTCCTGATGAAAACTTTTAATGAAAAAGTTGAAATATTGAAATAAGTCTGAATAGTACATATTTTTTCAGTTACTTAACATATGGTTTTTGTTCTTGTTCCCCCTTTTTTAATCAATTTGCACAGCACGTTAAATGTTTTATTTAATTTAATAAAAAAATTATGTTGGATTCTCATCTTGCGATGTGTTTTATACATTTCTGATGGTCTCTAATATAATTGAAATTAGTTCTCCCATAATTTTCTTTAATCCTCTTAAAGAAACTGCCATTACCTTGTTGTTTAGAAGTTTATTGTAATATAAGCCTGTACTATAAAAAGTTAATCATGTATCACCAAATATTGAGGTTACACAGTGAATAGCAATACATTATCTCATTTCCAGAATGTAATGCGGCATAAAGAAGAGAAATTTAAATAATGGATATTAAAAAAACATACGTCAACAAAGGTTACACAGTGAACAGCCATTGCCGTGCTGGCGTGGTCGTGCGGTCTCGGCGGCGGCCAGCCGTGGCGTCCAATGCGCCAGTACCTGGATTCGAATCCCGGTCGTGGCATGGTTGTTTCTTTCGTCTTCTTCTGTGTGTTGTGTCCGCTGGGGACCCGAAATCTGCTCTGTAGGTAGTGGTCCCCATTTGTCTTCTATATGTTACAGGCTATAGTGAACAGCCATTGCATATACATTGTTAAAATTATAATTAGTACATTTATTGTTATTTTATTTTGCGAAAAACTTTACAAAGCGATAGTTTTCCGCGAAATATCGTTGAAGAATTTTTAAACAGATAGATGAAAATGGAAGGAATATATTTTTGTTTTAATATATAAAGAAGAATTTTATTCTAAAAATTCGATCAGTGATGCTAAAGGATTTTCAAAACATACATAAATAAGCACAAATTACATTTTGAAAATTTACCATTATTATCCCTTAATATAAATATTCGAATGTTGTCATCTTTGTTATTTCTCTGAAAGAGTTAGTATTATGATCAAAATACTGTGCAACTTGGATAATTCGAAGGTCTTTAATTCGAAATCGTGGTTAATTCGAAGATTTCTCTTAGTCCCATGAATTTCTTATTAAATCAATGTTAAAAAATCGTGGATAATTCGAAGTTCAACTTCCTTAATTCGAAGTTTTTTATAAAAAATTTCGAACCATAACGACTTTTCGGCGTTTCATCGTTAAGAATTCGACACGTGAAACTGAAATCCCTTCCCGCCACCGTTCGACACGTGACGCCATTTGACACGTGACGCTTCAGACGCCATTCGAGCTTCCAGCTGTCAGTGTCACCATGTCTTTCAGTAAACCACGCGTGTACAAGAATTTAACGTTCGCTGAAAAGGTCGCCGTCATTCGCGAGGTGCAAAAGGGTGTGAAGAAGAAATGCCAAATCGCCAACGAGTACGGGATAGCGCCGAATTTCATCGGTACATTGAAGGACAAACCTACGTAAGTGAAGATGTTTTCTGTTCACTAAACATGCTTGATGATTTTGCTAACCTTAAGCGACTGAATTCTACAAAACAATCAGACATTGAACATTTTTTTAAAAAAACTATAATTTTCTGTATTGAATGTAATATATACTGTAGCTTACGTAATATAAATCTTATTTTGTTTACATACATATAGTGTTTAAGTCTTTCATACCATGATCTTTCTGAATAAATACAGTATTTACTTATTGACAGAATAATCTTTTCAAGCATTCAATGGACATGAAATTAAATTTAAAAGATGTAACTTGTTTAATTCGAAGTTTTGTAGTGGTCCCTTCAGCTTCGAATTATCCAAGTTGCACTGTATATGTATGAACTTGTTCAAGCTTAACATATTGGTTTTCGGTTACTGAGTTAATTGTGTGAGTTAATAAGAAAAGAAGTTGTCTGTAAGTTCACAGTAAAATAAGTTATAGAAAAATACAGGCTTTCGAGTGGAAAAGTATACGCTTTTGGATAGAAGACACGACTAAGAATTCCTTTGAAATTCGTAGAGCTTTCTGTAACGGAACTTTGATTCTACAGAAATAGAGAGTAAGGGTTGGTTAGGCAGGAGAACTGCTCTTTCAAGCGTAACTGCAATTATTTATGTTTATGCCCCACTGGATCTTTCCATTTTCTGTGATTTCTTTTCAGTGAAATCAAATGAAAACTCAAGCTTTTTCTTAAGAAAATATTTCTTTTAAAGACTTCGATGGATTAGAAATTTCAAAAAGAAAAAAAAAATGTCATTCATGAAGAAAAGACTTTAAATTCGAATCAAGGCATGGTCTTGAGTTCTATTTTTCTCGTATAAGCTTTAAATAATTCAACCCAAACAACTCATTTACAATCCTATATGTTATTAAAAAAATTCAGATTCCAATAGCATTTTATAATATTAAAACACTACAGGGTCATTTTCCCTATTTTTTTTTTAATTTTTAAAATGGAAGCTGACTTTTTTAGACAAAGAAAGTTTTTGCATGCTAAATATTCAAATATGGGCTGCGGGTTAGAGGTGTCGGATTTAATCCTTTGGAGGTAGGAGGTTTTTTTCTGCGGTGTTTCTTCTCCATAAGGTTTGACGATTCACCTGGATCACAGTAAACTGTAGACCGGGTTTGTTCCCCAGAATCAAAGGTAGGAGTGTTGTAGTGACCACCAGACCCTAACTTCGCTGGAAGTAGATAGGATTGAAACGGATATAGATGGGATTCACCAAACTGACAGGGCCTTAGAGTTAAAATTGTTAAGAATGGGCTTATCAAGGATACGAAACAGTTTCAGGATACAAGAATATGGAATAGCTTACCTATGCTTGTGGAGGGATGTCCTCACACAACGAAACCGCAGAACGCTTCATGAAGTAACAATTATGTCAGAAGCCCAGCAATCTGTTTCCTTGTACCAATTAAAAAAAGCCAGGTCTGAAAAGGTATCGCCGACTTGTAACTTGGGTCACTAATTTTGCAGAAAGCTCTTTTCTCAGATAAGTAAAGATTCAGGATTCAATCTGTTCAATGATTCCAGATTAGAATTCCACAAGGAAATATTAGAAAAAGCTATCTTTAGATTTGAATATCTATTGATATAAGCAGGAATCACTACGAATACATCATTAATAATAATGAATAATGTTTCATTATAGAGATGAGATCCTGGAATAATATGTTCTTGCATTTGCAGCACAGTGGGCTCAGGATTCATGTTGCAAGATGATATTACGGACCAACATCTTGATGAACAGGAAACTCATCGGAATCCAATTTCTCACTCATCGGATGCTTTGAAAAGATGAGTTACTCCTCTCATTCCAAATTCCAGAAGCCCAATTGAACCTACGACCGCTGTTTTGCATCATTGGCTATTAATAATGTCGGATCTGAGATAAAGCCCCAAGCGTTTTCCAGTGGACCACCGACTCTTTCGCAACTTGAGAAAGGGTTGCTGGCCGACTGGAAAACGTTTGTGTGTTTTTAAATTGTTATTTTTTTTTATTTCTCACGTTTATTTATTTCGCACAATTATGTTGCACACGTTAATTTGTTTTATTGAAACACTTACATCTCAATATATAATGTTCAAGCACAGGTACAGCGATCCCTTTGAATTGCTAAAGCGGCAGGCATAGAAATTATACAACTGCTTAGTTCATTTAATTAAATCCTTATATATTAGAAACTTCAAACAACAACTGCAGACTTTGTTACTGCAACAATTTTACGTTTTATCGAAAGTTACAGGAACTACACTGTTGAAAACTGAAAACTTATTACATATTTGTTATAACGTAATTCAGAGAACAAAAGCTAAAACCACATATTAAGAAAGCATACTACAGTTCGGAAATATTTTGGAAAAACTGCCTGAATATATTTTTCACTTTTTACTTTTACCTTAAAGTATATGCTATATTTTAATTTTTATTATGACTTTTACAATTCTAAATTATTTACGGCGTCAACGCCTTGCCTCTAACTATTTAATAACTTATGTACGGAATTTTAAATTAAATGAACAATGTACATTACTAATATCTTTTATTTCTCTGTCTGTCCGGCGCAATTGTTAATTTCCTGTGAAAAAATTACTACAAGGAAACGCCCGCGACGGGAATCTGCAACCTTTTGATCAGACGTCTTATCCATTACGCCACAGGCTTACATTCAAATTATTGTTTCTTATCATTCCCTTTGTGTGTGTGTGTGGCGCAATAAGAAAAGAGCCAGAGAAAAAAGAAAATAACTTTTTTTTTTTTGCCTGCTAGATTAAAATTTAAATTTCAATGTTCATGTTTATTAGCTTCTCTCCGTCAACAATGGCGCGCGCTGTCAAATAATGAATTCATTCAGAAAGGAGTAAAATATCACTTCTTTGCCATAACCGCTTGGAATCGATTCTTTTTGGATTATCTCATACTTACCAGGGGAAGACAGGGCGATGACCTAGTTAGTTACATTTGTAGAACAGAATCTTTTCTTATCATTCTTTATATCTTTGAAAGGCAAATAACGTTATAAATCGTAATAATAAAAAGGTTGTAGATCTAATAGGGCAACAAATTGTTTCTTATCCGTTACAAATTTCATTCTGTATGATGGCAAAAAAAAAAAAAAAAAAAAAAAAAAAAAAAAA
>JAFIDM010009631.1:17395444-17412172 GCA_023159025.1 Thereuonema tuberculata | reverse complement strand
AAAAAAAAAAACCAATAAAAATGAAAAAAAAAAAAGTTAGTGAATAACAAGAGGAAAAAACTTTTTTTTTAAACTAAAAAAAAATAGTCTTTATGAAGGAAAAAAAAAAAAAAAAAAAAAAAAAAAAAAGAAAAACTCACAAAAAAAAACACTTTATGTTAGTAAACTCACCGAAGACTTGAAGGTGCTCATTCTTTACCTCCCAACTTTTATTTACTTTTTTATCCTTTTTTTTGGCTAACGAAGTAAACTTCGTCTCTTCCTTAATCTTTTGTTTTCCGTTTGGTGTTAAAAAGCTCGATTACCTCCAACAAAAAAAGTTTCTTTGTTTACTGGATCCTGTGTCTCGGTAAGAATTTAAGGAGCTTATCGGACAGACGACCAGCTTTGCATTTGATTAGTGCCTTTAATTAACGTCTGAAGAAAGCGGTGGATTTAAAAAATTAATCAATTCGGAGATCATTCACTGTCTTTGAATATTAAGCATCAATTTTTTTTTATTCATGTTCAAAGCTTCTACGAGATACTCCCTTCGTAAACAAATCGATAATTATGAGAAACTTTTGTTGACATTGTATCGAAAAATGTGAGATTAAAAGGGAAAAATCTCGTTCACTAATCCTTTATTAGTGAAAATAGAACTTTAATGTCTTCCTCTAAAAAAAAAAAAAAATTTATCCCACCGCCAAGGATAGAAAGAATTCCGCTTATGATTGACCATGAAACCAAATAACTTCCTGTCAGACAGTGCATCATTTCTTCTTAAAAAAAATACAACAAAAAAATTAAAGAATTTATTTGCTTTCTCCTAATGTATTTTAATCTTTTCATATCATTTTCTAACGCAAATTGTATGTATTATCTAATCTGGGAAAAGAAGTTTATTATGTAAAAAAAATGTTTATTTAGTATATTTTGCATTCTATAGAAATTTTAATATCATCTACCTATAATCTAGAAGGCAAAAGGTCATTCAAAGTTATGTTGGTAGTGGTAAAATGATTCATCAATGGGAATGGTTTTGCAAGAATTCATGGCAACTACGTTTTCATTGTTTTGCTACTTTAAAACATGATAAGCGGTTGAAAAATACGTAAATATATATTGTGATGCCAATTTAATGGACTTATTATACTTTGAAGTATATCGGAAATGGCAATTCTCCGGAACGTTTCTTGCGCCACAGTTACAAGGGTGTACTGACAATGTACAACAAACAGAAAACATCTAATCAGCTGCGTGCCTGTGAACGAAAATCGCTTGTTCATGAAACAGGTCAGATAGGATGTCTAGAATTGTACAAGCAAACAAACGGGCCACAATGTCTCATATGTCATATCCAGAATTCAACATCGATATGAATGTTGAACAACATATCGCAAGCGACCACTAGGTGCATCTTGCCGCGAATGGGCTACAACAACCGCCGGCCACGTCGGGACCATTATCATCAACGACGAACAAGAGAGCACCCATTTTGTGGGCACAGCAACACAAGCATTGGACCATCGAGGATTGGAAAATCGTTGCTTGGTCTGACATATCTAAGTTTCTGTTGCAATGTACTGACAGAAGGCTCAGAATTTCGCGAAAACAATATGAATCCATGGACCTCGCATGTCTGATGAGAAGCTGTCGATACGGTGTAATCGCTTGGGAATTTGTTTTCCTAGGATACGTTGGATCTTTTGATACCCATATATTCACATCTTAATGCCACATCATACCTGTAAAAATAATACAGGGCGCAGGCTTAATTTTTTTTTCTTTTACTGTGAAGTTTATTTACAATTTAGATACACTAGAATCTCTCTTCTTAATAGTTGAAGGCACCACTAAGATTGTTCGAAATAGAGTTCGATTCTAGCAGTTGAATACTTTGTATAAAATTACACAGTATTAGAATTGTTCTGTTGAAAGAATACACAACATAATTTGAACTTGAAAATTGAATTGTTCTTCCGTTGAAGTCTCTTCTTAACACAGCAATTATTGTTAAAAGACGCACTATGATGTACGCTCAATTTGTTCATTGGTTCCACGTAGCACTTATGCACTACAATTGGCCGCGTGGTTGGCGATGTCGCTGGCCTTTCACCTCTGAGTCCCGGGTTCGGTTCTCATGTGGGTTTCGTTGATGGTGGCAATCCGCGCTGGGCAGGTTTTCCCGGGGTTCTCCCGTTTCCCCTGCATTTCTCACACCACCCTTTCTCTCCGTCTGTCCTTCTTTCCGTGGGATAGTACAAAAGATCTTTCAGGTCAACGTGCTCGGCAGTCATACCAATCATTTTCAATTAATCTAATCTAATCTAGGCACTACAATTAAGATGACTTAATTGTTATAGTTAATTGTTATCCATCACAGCAATAATAGCACTGATAATTTGTTCCACTAAATGTAGAAATTGCACTGAATGTTCATATGAAGTTCCTTTGAGTTGAAGCACTTAATTTTCCGCACCTTTATATTCGGTTGCACTTCAAATATAATTGAAGCACTAAAACACTTTGAAATAAAATCAAATTAAATCTTCAGACTCAATCTTTATCTAATATTTTCTGCTAGTATTTAATTTCTTGACTTTAGTAATGAAATGAATCGAAGCACTTAATAATTGTAATTTCTCAACTTGAGAAATTAACTTGTAACTTGGATTGTATTCACTGAATCACTCGACATGTGATTCCGCCATTTGATTCAGTTCACTCGAACGATAGCTTCAATTAACGGTAGCTTATTCCGTTCCCTTTTACTAAAAATGTTATTAAAATTTAACTCACAGTTCATGTACATGGTTCTGCTACAGGAATGCGTTGAATTTTCTCTCTTCCAAACGAATTCATAAACCAAACAGCGTCGTCGTGAATTCAAGTGTTCCTTTGCTTGGCGCTTTCGAAACGTTGCTTCCCCAGTGATACCGCGCTGCAAGACTTCTTACTCATCTCATCTCATTACGAGGCTTTCGATTCTTTCGCTTCATTTGACACTTGTCGTTGGACACGATTTCCCGTTGGCGTCTCTGCATTCACTCTTTCCAAAGAGGCTCTCTCACTCTTTTGTAATTACGGACTTGTGACGCTGCACAAATTATTAATTATGCAAAACTATTTTAATTAAAACTAGTGCGCCAGTTCCTGGGTTCGAATCCCGGCGTGGGGCTTGGATGTTTCTTCCTTCTTCCGTGTTTGTTTCTCTTCCTAGGAGGCAGAAGTCTGACTGTCACCTTCGGGGGCCTCCCGGATAATAATCTGATCGACAGTAAAGCAATAAATTCCCCATCATAGAGTGTTCTATGACCTGTGATCCGAAAATGGATCCGGGGACACGACAACAACAACATGTCGTCCCTTGTTGTTGACGCTCTTGGTATACAACGTCATTAACTCGTCCCCGCAGAAAGAAGTCTATTGAAGACAAGTAAGGAGAGCGAGATGGCTAGGCTACCGATCCTTCTCGTCCGATTCAACGTCCAGGGAACAAATGGTCAGCACCTAGTCTAGCCACCACTGAATAGTGAGCTCGACAAGTTGCAGACCAATTGCTGAATAATTCGGTCAGTACCGAACAGCAAAACAAACCACAATAATTGAAGACTGCCAAACAGTGGCAGCCAACAGTTACAATCACGACTACCGGCACGTATTCCAGATCAAGATACTTGTATTTCCTTTCCACATTTACTCTTTGTTGCACATTTTGAACACTGATTGGATCATTGTCAATTTCATTGTTGTCAAGATCTGCAATTGATGAATATCTTTTAGTTTTTAGCGCCATCAGTTTAGTTTTCCTGAATTGTAACTAAATAACGTTAGAGAAAAAAAAGTTTTATTATAAGTTATTTCTTTTGAAAAGACCTATCCAATGTTACCCCACATGTTCTAATTTGAATTTCAAAGCTGAACCCGGATTACACCCACATCCGGTTTCTACCATTTCTACCAAAGAGAATTTCTGGTCTGCGATTTTCCGGATTTCTCGGGGATTTTTCCACCATTTTCCACCTTCTCTAAACTGACCAAAGATTCACTCATCCCTCTATCAAATGGGTGCTATGTTTCATTTTCAGGGTTAAATGTGGGAGCTTGTCGATCTGACCATCCGACCTTTCAATTAATCTCTTTTGTCGAGAATCGCTTGGAGCCTAAACTTCCCATGCACATTAGGTCTTTAGTGGCACCTTTAACTAATAAAATGTTTTAAATGTTCATGTAAATCCATGTAATTATAATCGAACTTCAAGTTCTTTAAGAGCCTCAGAATTATAAAATATAACACAATCATAATCAGTTAATGATTTATTGATCAAAATGAACTGAAACATATATATTAATAACTGTGAGTTATTAATTTAACGGCAATGAATGAACTGAAAAGAACTTCATAACATAATAACATTACAACTATAAGAATATAATAAAAGTTAAAATAAACATCTTTTGAATGTTCAACAAATGATAACCAAGGAAGGCACAATGCTAAATAATGAATTTTAGCTGTCGGGGTGTCAAATCCTTTTTTTTTTGGTTTGTGCCTTCCTTGGTTATCATTTGTTGAATTATTTAGGTACGTTAAATTTCTTATAGCTTTTGAATGTTCTTTATTATTTTTTTATACATAGAGTGAACATGTTACTTCTCATTCTGCAATACTTTGCTCTGTTCTATAATTTTAAAGCACTAGTCGGCTACCCGTCGCTTCGCTCCGGAAGCCTCGCTTATGTAACGGAAAACAACTTTTTATTTATTAAAAAAAAACACACACACACACATACACACACACACAAATTAAATCAAGGAAACTAAAACTAAATTTGTTATAAGTTTTTTTTTTTTTTAATTTAATTTTTGATGTCATATTCTCTCATTCTACGACTGCTTTTGGAACCAGCGTGCAAATCATATATCTACGATATATTTTTATTTTTTATACAGATTAAAATGTAGGCGTCATAGTCTAATGGCTAAGACGTCTAACTTCTGAGCAGTATTCTACCTAATAGAAATAGCGCATTTTTCTTTCTTGACTATCTTTTTTTTTTATTCCTATTGATACTTTTCAGTGGTTTTTCAGTTAGAAATAGTGATGGTTTTTTGAGTTACAAATAGTGAGTTTTCAGTATTCTGCCAAATAGAAATACTGCTTCTTTCTTTTTTGACTCTCATTTTTATTATAATTGTCACTTTTCAGTGGCGTTTGAATTACAAATATTGATGGTTTTTCAGTAACAAATAGTGATTTTTTCGATATTCCTCTTCAAAAAAAGAGTGCTTCTTTCTTTCTTGACTCTGTTTTCTTTACTCCAACATCTGCCGTGTACACGCACTTATTTTTCAATATAACATAGAATTTGGTTAAGTAAGAATATTTAATATATTGCAACGTTTCGGCAATTATAGTTCTAATTGTCAGTTTCGAATTACAAATAAACTGACGGATATGAAATAAATAAACAATCTTGAGATTCAAAAAAAAGATTGAATACATTCCTTATTGATTGGGAAAGAGAAAGGAGAGATAAGTCAAAAAACAATATGTAGAGAGTTGTAGTTCCTATGGCCTATTGGCTAACACGTCTAACTTCAGATCAGAAAGTTGCAGGTTCGATTCCTGGCGCGGATGTTTCGTTGTAAAATTTATTTCTATTTTCCATTCTCACAGAAAATTGCGCCGGACAGACAGACACACAGACAGAGAAATAAAAGATTTTAGTAATATAGATTTGTAACTACTTTTAAATTATGTTTGAAGCTCTGTTTTTAATAATTATCATTTTAATAAATTAAAATTCTCTACAATACCTAAACATAATTGCTGACCAAGTGCATTCATTCATGCTGACAGTGCTTCCTTAGTCAGATGGTTACCTCCAGCAGGATAATGTGCCGGCGAAGCCCGAATCATTATGTGTAGTTCCACGAGCAGAAAATAACTTTCATTGGCTGCAGTGGCCTTCTCAGACTCCGGATCTCAATCCTATTGAACATCTTTGGGATGAGCTGAAAAGGGCTGTTTCTGCAAGTCTTCACCGCAGTCATAGCTCCATGGTCCACCATTCCTATGCAACGTTTCCATCTTGCGGAATCATGCCTAGATGAATTCAGGCAGTTTTGAAGGTTAAAGGAAACTCCACACTCTACTAGATAGATATAATAAAAAAGTGGCATCATAGTGTCTATATTCCGAACCTAATAATTATAAAACCATTACAAATGAACACTCTCTTCGATGGATAATTTTACCATTAGTAAACAGCAATGTAACTTTGGTAACCATTCTCCTTCTAGATTAAAACTATGTGGCATAGAAGTATTTATAACAAAATTGCATATTTGTAAAAAAAAATACTATTTAAAATAGTTAAAGGGAAAATTTATTTCAAAGAACGAAAAATAAAGTTTTTATTAAGTTCACTTAATAAAGTTTTTGTTTTCTTTTTTAATTAATTTTGTTTATTACCACTTAAAAATCGTTATTATAAAGCAATTCAACGTGCATGAGATATAATTATAATATCTAAAAATATAATTAGGTCAACACATACACTAAAGATTAATAATTTAAAAACATTTAAGAACAAAGAATTAAATACTATAGTTTCAGCTCGCGTGACGGGAGCCAAAACTGTGGTATTTTAATTCGTTTAATGTGTATAATTTTTAATCTTTAATATGTGTGTTTCCCTCATTATATTTTTTAAATATTATAAAAAATCATGATATTAGATGATAACGGGTGATTGAATAAAATTTGTCTTAATGATTTTAAGATGATACTGAATAGTTAAAGTTAAAGGATCGCCACGACAGGTCTATGCAGGCCCAAGGGCTCACGGGAGGTAAGGCTCCCAGCGTTTCTTGACCAATCGGACTAAGTTAAGGTCGGGAGGTCATCCTGACGCCCGCCCGCCTTTAACTCCCGGGAAAGAAACGCGGTCCCCATTCTACAGAAAGCTGGGTAGGCCCTAGGATCCGTTTGGAAGAGAATGGAGCGTGGAAAAATTCCCGCCCTCCGCCGAGGCTGGGAATCGAACCCGACACCTCCAACTCGCAGCCAAGCGCCCTTACCTACTCGGCTACCGGGCCCTAGATACTGAATAGTACTGACTTAATTCCAATTATGAAATGTTTTGTTTTTTAACAGTAGTTTTATTTCAGTTATATTTTTGTGATAGGAAGACTGAAATAAATGAATTGTAGCAGGTAGATGATGCATCTAAATGCACTCCAGATATAAACAAACCAAATTGACCCAGGAAACAGATTTTGATCAATTACAGCTTTCCTACTACGAAATAAGTCATTAAAATATATATATCACTTCTTTAAAAGTAATTTATTTATTTAAAGGAGATTACAAAATGAAGCCTTAATCACAGTAGGAAGTTATTTTCGGAATCGAAATAGAATTTGAATGTAAACAATCAGTTGGGCGACCACCTGTAGTGCCAACAGGAACCCCAATAATGTTTTCAGTTGTAAAGGCTGTAGTCCTAATCACAATTGGTTGAAGACGCTATTGACTGAGCCACGGATTGGAAATTCGTGTATAATTTGTTTATCTAAGTTCTTCATCAAATTGAAGAGTTGTGTTTTCTGGAGTTCTTTCCGTTTTTGTTTTCATTTACCTATTACGTTCTTTTGTAAAAAGGTGGTCTCGAAAAAGAAATGTCTTTCTTCGGTTCTTGACAAAACTAAGAGCCTCTTTGTGACATCTTCTATCTCAAAGGGAAACCACATCAACTAACGCTAGGACGAAAGCAACAATGCTTAATGCAATCAGAATTAGCTCTGATTGAGCTTCTGCTATTATTTATTCCCTTCTGGAATTCAAAGGCTTTCTCTAACTAAATAATGTTTACGAAATTAATTGCATCTATTTTCAAGTACTTGTAATAAACAGACAATTGGCAACGTTTTAGTGTCCACTAAAAATTGCATGTAAGATAAAAAATAAATAAAATTTAATTTAGTAAAAGTATGCTCTAAGTCTTTCATTTACAAGTGAATTTAAAATTTTTATTAAAATTCAATTTTTAAAAGTTTTAACTTCGGCACTGTAGTGTCTTTCCCTCCGAACATTGAGAAAGTTCCATATCTGAATAATGTTTTAAAATGATTGACAAATATTCTCATAGTAATCTATAAGTCAACACAACATATTAAGATAATCATTAAAATGTTTTTTGAGTCACAGTTCATATTCACAATTAACATTTCATTTATTATTAAGTCTGCATGTTGTGTGGATAACACGAAATTTATACGTTGTTAAAACTACAGATACCAATGGGAAGATGGACGCAGAAGATAAAGAAAGCATTGGACTAATTACAAAAGAATATGGTGTACAACAGCGAAGATTCAAAAACAATCACAAGATCTGTAGATGGATAAAATTTTTGCCTTTTGACCTGTGTACTTCATCAACGTCACAAATGTATAAAGTTTTTAGGATTTAAATAGGACGTTAAATTTATAGGATTTAAATAAATTTTGATTTGGTGTCTCACTATGCATCGTCACTGAAAAAGATCAAAGTATGAATATCTCACAGACTTTGAGCGAGGAAAGATTGTTAGGATGAGAGAAGATGGATTTTCTTACCGCGAAAATGCAACAACTACAACCTAAAATTTATAACCCTTAAATTTGTACCACTGAAATTTCTAAATATAAATTAGAATGTATAATTTTTAATTAAGTTTTCAAATATGCGATATTTCGACTTAAAATTTCATTTTGAATACTTTTTGGTAAAACTTTTTTTCTCTCCGATTTTTACCAAAAATTAGATCAAACATGTAATAAATAAGCACATAACTCCCTCATTTGTTGCAAATTTTCGGGGTTGCTGTAATTACATTCTCTTATTAAACTTTATGCTTCAACTTTAGAAAACATTCGACAATTAAAATTTGAAATTTAGAGAAAAAACGAAATAAGTTAACAATATTGAATTTCACTATCTAGATACCCAGTGGAATAGTGCCAGGCTTGCTGGAATGAGAAACAGTAATGTATTCATTTTTACAATCTTTTTTTTTTTTTTTTCATTTTTGTACATTTAGATTAACCAATGTAATTACACGTTGGTTAACAATTTCACAATAAGCCCTGAAGTAAGATATACAATTTTACTTGGTGTTTCATTTATTTATTATTAGCTGCAAGACCCGTTCTTCCTACAGGTTACAAAAAACAGATGTCCTGTGTGGATCAGAAAGAAATTGAAATTGTCAGATCACTTCGAAAATGTCCCATTTCGTACAAAACACACGTGATAGGTACAAAATAATATTATATTAATATCGAGATCGGAGAATATATTCCCATCCTTTCTCCACAAGATTCAAATCAAACCTATCAAATCAAACCTTCCCCAGTTGGTAGACAATTACGTCATTAGTACAAATTAATGTTATATTCTTATTGTTAATCTGAAAACCCGGTAGAAGTTAACCTGGTAAAACCCGGTTCAACAATATTTACCCTTACCCTCATCTCGCCCCCCCCCCCCGATTATACCTCTTACAGTTCGATATCGAAACAGAATCTTTTCAATTTTGACAAAGAGCACTCATGACAACCTTGTTGTTTCTATCTCAAGCGGTTTTGGAGATACGGAAATCCTTCAAGAAATATTGTCTCCCCCTATTTACACCTATTAGAATAAGAATATCGAAAATGTGTCTAATACGTATCACTTTTATTTTATCAAAGAACCCTCATGTGTTCACTAAGGGGAGGATGAGGAAGATTTATGCACAAATATATTTTAGTTCTAGCGTTTGCCACCAGCTTATTATATGGCGCTATCGTGTACAACAATATTTTCGTTCCAATTGTTGCACAACAATACTTCTGTAGTCCCCATTGTCGCCACCAGATACATACGGGCTGCTATTGCAGGGATTTCACCCCTTTTCATAGTAGGGAGTGGTGTGCCGAAGCTCCAAAGTAGCCTATATTTTCCGCATGGTAGTAACTATGCAAAATTTGGTTCAGATCAGTCTAAGCGTATAAAATTGTATAGAGAACATATATATACATATGAACATACATATGGAAACGTACATACAAATGAAGAAATGGAGAAGCTATAGAAGAAAGAAATCTATTATCCATGCAAATAAAGAAATTAAATTAAATGAATCTCATCACCTTGTAAGATTCATTAATTGTTAAATTGTTCAGTTTAAGTCAATAATTACTTAAATTATTAAGTTTAAGTTAATAATTAACTTAAAGTTAATAATTAAATTGTTCAAATCTAAGCTGCCTTTGCAGATACTTCTGAAAATGTCACATTAAAGAATTGATAAGAAAATTATATTTTGGACGCTAACTTTCCAATACCCATTATTAATATCCAAAATAGTTGACCAAATAGACAGTGGTTAAACTAAACCCATCATTAATGTTACAGGTTTTCCAAATCATTACTTATTGATTTTTCGTGTAATTTAAAGGCAATCTGCAATTGATGGTTTTTGATCCAGATCTGTAGCAATGGAACTCGAACAAAAATCAGAAAGGTGAGGGGTGGGGTTGAGTGGAATTCACATTAGGTGCCATTATAACTTAACCCATCATTAAAGATAAATAGTTTCTGAGTTAAGAGGGTTCATTGTTTTAAAGATAATGTATAATGACACTATTATAATGAGGGATAAAAATGTATCGAAGAAAGCGTATTACAGTGAAGATTTGACCATAAGGTTGTTCTACTGCTCATGCTCCAATGCATGTAGGAATTAGGATCGGTGCTGTTAGACTTCAAAATAAGATTTGGGTGAGAGGATAATGAACATTACCTTGAAATTTGTTTCTTTGTGAAAATGGAAGTATTATGAGAATTAAAATGGATATTCGTAAAGCAATTACTCCTCCTAATTTATTTCGAATAGATCGTAAAATGGCATAAGCAAATAAAAAATATTATTCGGGTTGAATTTGAATCGGGGTTACCAGGATTGGCTCCTGAAGATATAAAACAATATAACAAAAATAAGATCCAATATGGATATTGCATTTAATAATATACCACACAAGTTGCAGCTTCCTTGTTTTCTTCGGTTTCATAATCACAGACCATATTATTTCGAATTAGCATTCTTCAATGTTATTTTTTGTCTTGAAGCTCTTTTTTGAAATATTAGTGGCCGAGTGCACGAAACTTTGATTAACTTTGATGGCTGCATTGTGGATGTAGCTAAAATTAGTGGGGGGGGGTGCTGCTCCAGAAAAATTTTAGCCTTTGTTCTAAAATTGTGTGAAAGGAAACAAACATGTATAAATTTATAAAGTTTCTGAATAAATTTTCTTTTTATACATGTCTGTTTCCTTTCACACAATTTTAAAATAAAGGCTAAACTTTTTCTTGGGAACACCCCCCACTAATTTTAGCTACGTCCACAATGCAGCCATAAAAGTTAATTGAAGCTTGGTGCACTCGGCCATAAGTGTTACATATGTTAGACCAAACCCATAACAACTGTAGCTGTATGCTTAATGTGGGATATAAAAAATATAATATTGCAAATGTTTTTCTTTTTATTCGATTTCAGCGTTATTTTTTTTTTTTCATAAAAGTCCATAATTAAAAAATTGTATGTTGGAAGTATAAAAAAAATAGAACTACTGAAAGAAGATTGTGAAAAAATAGAATGGATAATGTTTTTTTACTGAATAAAATACAGTAACTGTTATTTGTTGAACCAAATTAAATAATTTCCGAGATATTGATTTTCGTAAGACAGTTGCCATAGAACCCTGACAAAGGGCAGTCTCCGAATAAAAAGAAAGTTTTCATTTCAAAGATGAGAAGGACCGATCTTTTCTTTGTTTTACTTTTTGTACAATTTTTCATTTTCAATTATGAAACTGTCACACTTAAGGTATCTCTTTCAACGCTGAAGCGAAATTACTATTTTTTCCATTATTATTTTGTCCATTAAAACAGATGATAGACATTTCTAAGATTTAATAAATTTTGAGTCTGTCCTTCATGGGATCGTTATACAAAAGATCTTTTCCATTAATTATTTTCCGCCTTTTTAGCTCAATGTTTTCCCATCCTTTTGCTTTGTCTAGAGTACTTTATTTTATTGGGGGTTTTCAGAGGAAGGCTTCCGGCAATTGTTCTGCGGAAGAGACGTTCTTTCCCGGACAGTGACGAACATCAACATCATTCTCTTTTTTTTATCCTCTGCATCTGCATTTTTTTTCCTAATTGACATAGGTGGCGCTGTCTTCAATCTCGTTGGAAGCCTTCTATTTTTCCTTCGCTCCTCCACCAAATGATCGAATATAGCGGAACTAGAAAATAAGAAGCAGTTTCCAATTTTCCGCTTGGTGGCGTCTTATGCGTTCCCGCCTGCTACAAGAATTATGGGATCCGTAATTTCATTCGAGATTGGCACCAATCGGGTTTCCTCTCTTTTTTTTTCATTCCACTTATTATCCGTGTTGTTGTTCTTGGGATAAATTGCTGCTCCTCTGGAAAGTCTCTCTTATTTAAGATGAAGAGTTTTGTTATTTTACTTTTTACTTTCTTCACTATAGAAAGAAACAGCTAATGGAGATGCTAAACAAAAATAAATAATTTTATTCCTTCTTTTAAATTCTTTCTGTTGTTAAAATTAAGCATCATAATCAGCCAAAATACATTAAAAGTGTGAGGAAATTGTTTAAACAGATTGAATTTTGGTGATTATACCATCTAGTAGCTAACTTCCATTGCATTATAATTTTGGAACTCTGTTTGTAACACTCCTTAATTAAGAAAGAAGATGTTAAAAAAATCTAGATAAAATTTTGCCATAAAGCATAAAATTAACGGCGACCCATTAAAACTCACGCGGACATTGAATGTGTGCATAATAAATTTCAAACAATAGACAAAAAAGAATTTTAGTTGCATAAACATGGAATCTTCGAAATAAAACAAAAATTCAAGGCTGGGATTCGAACTTACAACTTCTGAATTCGTCAATCTATCCTCTGTACTACTTCCGTTTTCCTAAAAATAGTGATAATTGGCCTATTTAAAGGGAATCTCCGAAATACAAAAACAACTCAAAAACTTTAAAACTCAGAGTATGCCGAAATTATTTGTATACAAAAATAATCATTCCTACGGTATTTGGGCCTCGCAACACGATGGTGAAGTCCGTTTGCCGATTCTACCTTCCGTTCGGGAGTTGCTAGTGGGGGAGAGACACGGACGGACAGGACTAATACAATAGCATCCATGTGATTCGCTAAAAATGCAATTTAAGTTGAAATACACAGCTTTCCAGCTGTGCACCGTAATTAAAGAACAATAATTCAAGAATTGTGCAGCCTAGAAACTGAAATTTTGGAGAAGTAGATTGCTAGAAGGAAGATCCCAATTGATTTTGGTTAAAAGCGGACCATTGGTAAGAAGTTAGGGTCCAAAAAACATCAATATAATATACTTTTAAATGAACAACTGTTTTTGATCTTTTTAAACTTTTATTCGTTTTTATGTTGCGGTTTTCGAAAATTGGCTCGCTACTTTTTTTTTTTTTTTATTTATTTCTTGCAAATTTAAACATTACAGTCCTACTAGGTAAACTCACGTACCTGTGTTGTAGGTGCTGAGAGTAGTTAAGTATGATAGATAATAAAGAATACATTAAGTAAAAATATTACAAAAAAATCTTTTGTAAACATATTACAAACAAAAATTAGAACAGTACATAATTAGAGTGGAGTAAAAATATTATATGACAAATAAGACCAGTACATAATTAGAGTGAATTAAAATATTATGTAAAAATAATAAGAGCAACATGAATAAGATATAAAATAAAACAAGATATAAAGATATAGTTTCTTTAGCTTTTTCATTTATATGTTCCAAATTATTTTTTCGTTGATTATTTTTTCTATTAGAAGATTTTTTAATTTTTCGATATTTTTTACATTATATATCTCAGGATCTAACTGGCTGAACACTTTCGTTAAAATCCTGTTATTGTTTCTAAGGCCGTAATTATTTTTTGGATTTTCAAACTTTAATATATTCTGTAGTTTGCTACGAGTATTTGTTATGTTAGGAACTGTCTTTATTTTATTATTTACATTATAAAAGTTTTTTATTAATAGTGTATAGGTAATTTTTTGTTTTGGTAATAAAATTTTGTGTTTGATTCTTAATTGACGTTTCTGATGTTCGTTTAGAGTATTATATTTTGAAAAGATTAAATTTAATATTTTCTTTAAAAGCCTTTCAATGTTTTTCATTTCTGTTTTGGTGATATGTATCCAACAAGATAGTCCGTAGTTTAATAGAGAGTCAACGAAAGCCTTGTAAATAATAATTTTTTGTTTGAGTGGAAATAAGTTTTTAATGTGGTGAAACATGTAAGTAAAAGTGTTTAGTTTTTTTTTAATTTGTATATAATGATTTGTCCATGTGAAGTTATTGTTTATGTGAATACCTAAATATTTATATACATTTATTACATCTAGTTTACTGCAAGAGCAGTTTATTGAAAGATAGTTTTGTCTGTAACAAGAGTGTTGATGTAATTTGATTTGTGGAAGGTCCGTCAGGCTTTTGTTTTTTGTTTTAATCAACATTAGTTTTGTTTTATCATTGTTTATGTGCATTTTGTTATCATGTGACCATTTCGTTATTTGATTAAAGTCTTCTTGTAGTCTATTCTGAGCTGTTGATAAATCTTTGTGTGTGTTCAGTATTACAAGATCATCTGCATAGGCATAGGCCGTTGATATTTGTAGTTCTGAAAAGAGGGAATTTAAATATAGAATAAATAGAAGAGGTCCGAGATTGGAACCTTGTGGAATGCCAGACTTAATGTTGTAGATCTTACTTTGTTTTGTGTTTAATTTTATTCTGAATTTTCTGTTTTTTAAATAGTTTTCTATCAATTTATTGATTTTGCCTCTTATTCCTAAATTATGCAATTTCTTTACTAAGATATTGTGATTTACGCGATCGAAAGCTTTACTGAAGTCAATAAAAATTACCAAATTATATAGGCTTTTATTAAGATTATGATTTATAGTTTCATTAAAGTTATTTAGAAGGTTGATAGTGCTCGAATTTCTTTGATAGGCATATTGTTCTTTTTTTAGTATGTTGTAATTTATTACATAGTTAAAAATTGTTTTTGATAGATAGGATTCTATTATTTTTGAAACGTTTGATAGAATTGAAATAGGTCTATAATTTTCTGCAATATCTGCTTTACCCTTTTTATAAATGGGAATGACTTTGGCAATTTTCCATGCTGATGGATAAATACTCGAATTGAACATGATTTTAAACAGCTCACTTATTAGTTCTGCAAAAATCTCCTTATGTTCCTTTATATCTTTTGTCTTAATATTATCAATTCCCACTGAATTTTTGGTTTTCATAATGTCAATTAAACTAATTACTTCGCTTATATTTGGTGGAAAGAATGCCATCGATTGAAATTGACTGCTTGTGTTATCTCTGTGCTCATTCAAATCGCAATTACAATTTTCATTGATATTTTTCAGTCTGAACGTTTTACTTAGTTTATCATTTGCTGTTTTTATACCATGCTTTTGTATGAATCTATCGATTTGTGTGTTGTCTTTTGATTTGTTTTTTTTTTATTTATTTCTGAATTGATAACACTCCAAATTTTTGCAGTACTGTTGTTATTAATATTTAATGTTTTATGATAATGATTGTTTTTGGTTTTGTTTATAATATTTTTTACCCAATTTCTTTTGTTTTTGCACTGTTCTTCGTATTTTGTGTTGGTCCTGTTATTTTTGTATTTTTTAAATAATTCATCTTTTTCTTTTATGTGTCTATATATATCGTCTGTCATCCACTGTTGTTTGTATGAGTTATGTTTATCATTGTTTCTTCTACTTTCTATATCATTTACGGCTTTTTTATTTTTTATTGTTTTATATGTATATAATCTGGCTTTATTGGTAATGTTGATTAGTTTACTTATGATTTTGTTTGGGTCAGTTTCTATGGTATTTTTTATGTTTGTTATAAGTTTTGTAGTATTCTCTTTAAAGTAGCTTTCGTCCATTTTTGTGTTTCTTTTGTTGTTGTTTTTATGTTTTGAGTTAATGGTCTGCTCGTTGGGGGTGTGATATTCTATTATGAGTGGATAGTGGTCAGATATATCGATTCTAATTATGTTTCCAGTTAATGTGGCGTTATGAATTTTTGCAAAACAATGGTCTATACAAGTAGAGGTATTTTTTGCCGTTTTTACATTTCTAGTTATTTCGTAGATATAATTTTTGAGGCCAAAGGATAAATAGGTTTCCAAGTATTGTAGTGTAAGTGAATCTTGCTTTAGAATGTCAATATTCATATCTCCGACAACTATGAGATTTTTACTCAAATTTGATTTATCTGTTATTTCTTTTAGGGTGTTATTTAGTTCATCTAGAAATTGTGGCTTATTAGTATGCGGTGGTTTGTAAACTGCTAAAATTGTAAGATTTTTATTATTAAATGCATTTTGGTTTTTATTTAGGTTATTTTTTAGTTAAAAACTTCGTTTTTAATATTACTTTAAAGGATCTATTTTAATGGCAGGTGGGATTTAAATTCATGTTTTTTCTGTCTTTCAAATCATTGAATTCATATCTAAAATTTAAAATGAATTTTCTAGCACATATTAAATTTCAAGAGCGAAAGTATTGGGGAGGCTGTTGAATTTGCAGGTA
>JAFIDM010009631.1:17383135-17395044 GCA_023159025.1 Thereuonema tuberculata | reverse complement strand
ATATAATATAATATAATATAAGATACAATGTGGGTATAATTAAAGTTGGCCTATTTAGAGCATCCTGCAGCTGCAAACAATTGTCAGAGAGACACCATTCAAAGGATGCGCTCAACGATTCTGCAAAAAAAAAAAAAAAAAGTTACAAAATCGCCCGCTAGAGGGCGTTTTTTGCTACAACAATGAAAATAATTGTTGAAAAAATATTAAACATGCAATGCTATAACAACAGAGTACGGTTTTAATTGTAACGTTTCTTTCTTTTTTATTGTAAAAGTGGTCCAAATATCATCACAATTGCATAGGGTTAATCTTTATGCAAAGAGAAAATAATCTGATTTGCGTAGACACCAGGAACGCAGCCGACATCGAGCTGTAAATAATCGGTGTAAACTGAGAACATGTTATTAGCAACAGCAGCGATAACGATGTCTTTACAAGAACGTGCGTTGATGGTCAAGTTTTATTACGAAAGTTATGGTAATTCTGTAGCTGCGATTCGTGAATTTCGTGGGGCTAAAAAAAGTACGCCGTGGATCGATGATACCACAAGGTGTGAGATAAACGATGATAAAATTTGAAGAAACCGGATCTTTAAGTGGCAACGTGGCAATGTGCAACGTGGCAGAGGACGAAAGTGCATCGTTGATCACGTGATTGAAGACGTTGCCACATCAGTCGTTCAGCAGTCGTTGGAGAATGCTGCAGGTTCAGAAAGTGCCCGAGCCGCATCACGACAATTAGATCTACCCTGGAGCACAGTTAGAAAGATCCTGAGAAACTTAATTCATTTTTTCCCTACAAGATCAGTCACAGACAAGAACTGCTTCCAGGCGACAAGAAGAAACGACTCACTTTTGCATTGATTTTTTTGGCTAGGATGGAAATTGATATGTCGTGGCCATGGGACATCCTACGGAGCGACGAAACACACATTTATTTGAATGGCACTGTGAACACCCAAAATGGCTGTGTGTGGGTCAAGAAACACACAAGAAATGCCTCTGCATTCGCCCTAGCTTACAGTCTGGGTTCACATTCAACTTTATCCTGGGTCCTTATTTTTTGAAGAAATTACTGCTAATGGTCCTCAGACATGTTCCGTTACTCCGGATAAATATCGTGACATGCTCTAGAACTTTGTGATGCCCCAGTTGCAGGAAAGACAGTGTCTTGATTCAACCCCTTTTATGCAAGATGGTGCATCTTCTCTTATTGGAAGGTTCGTGCAAACTTTGGTGCGTCATCACTTTACCAATGATCGAGTAATTAGTCGCACATTCCCTACTGCCTGATCACCACGTTCTCCTGACCTAATTCCATGCGATTTTTGGTTGTGGGGATACCTAAAGGATGTGATGTATCGTGGAGTAAGTGCAACAACATTAGCAGTAACCCGCTACATGTGCGAACTATCGGGGGTGGTCAGCGGTTGAGCATACAGTTTATCGACTGAAAATGTCACATATTTGTCAGGGGGAACATATTGAGCAATAGCACATGACTCGTTCAATGTTTATGTGAAATAAATGTGTTTTCCATTCTCTTTTCGTTTTCCGTTGATACAGCAGTAAAAGCGCCCTCTAGCGGACGATTTTGTAACTAATTTTTTTGTTTTGCAGAATCGTTGAGTGCATCCTTTGAATAGTATGTGTACAGCTTTTGGTGTCTCTCTGCCTTTTGGTTGGAGCTGCAGGATACTCTAAATAGGTCCAACTGTAATTATAATCCCCTTGTATAATATAAGTATATTATAATACTTTGGTATAATTCTTATACACTTTTGAAAGCCCAAATAAAGGCTTTGAAACCGGACCCCGAGATATCACGACCCTATCTTGAGTTTCTTAGTGAGAATTATTGAAAAAATCTAGAACCACCATTGGACCCCACCACCACTTTGCATCTGAAAATGGAAAAAATGCAGAATTTGGACCTATTTTTGTCGCTTTGAAAATCCGGGAATAGGACAATTGTTTTTTTTTTTTTTTAATTTTTTTTTTTGTGGTTGAACGGGTAAGACGATCTAAACCCTCTCATTCCAAATCCCTAAATATGCCTCTGGCATCGACAGAAGAATTTACTATTATTCTCAACGGAATAAATATCGAAGTAGTTAAGAATTTTACAAGACTCTCTAACATTTTACTTGTTTGTTTCACGATCACGTTTACGGTGACACCATAAGTTAGCATCGATAGAATGTAATCTTCATGCACCCTTCCTGACAAAAAAAATAATTACTGAAATGATATTATTATATCAGTTTATTAAGCTTATAAAGCCTGTTTTTAAATGTTTCTCTAAGTAAGTTCCGATCCGGAGTTCATCACTGAAAATGGTGAAACTTTAATAAGTGATGTGCTAGAAGTCTTCTTTTTTTCGAGACGTGTAAATTACGTCCTAACAATCGTTCGATCGAATTAGCTGTATCTACATTTAGTGCAGAGCGCGCAAGCGTAGCACTAATGCTTTCACGCTCAATCGGGGAGTTAAGCAACTCAGCGAATAGCTCTGACTTCTCAACCCAACATTCTTGGGGTTTGAAATAGAAAAGTTTGATTGGGACATTCCACTCCGATTGTTCCACTGTTTCCGAAATAAACCTTTCTGGACAAAGATTTTGTTTTCCTTATTACATATCAAGATATAAGAAACAGTTGACTTTATTAATAATTTCTCTTTGAAAATTCACAGCATGATTCCTAAATTATTGACACTGAGAAGCAAAGTTTCAGGCATTGCGAAAGAAATACATAAATTCATTTTTCCACAAATCAGTTTCGTTCACGATTTAAGAAATGGCTGCAGGTTGGTTTTATAGAAGCATAGTTATTGCCTTTTCCCCACCAAAAGAATATTTTTATTATACAGTTAAATAACTATTACAAAAAAATGTATAATAAGAAATACAAGAAGGTATAAATGCACGCAATAGTGTACAGTCAAACTAGTAATATTTTGTTTACGCACTTAACCACATTTCTGAAAATTCCTGAACATGCTATGGTCAGGACTATTAAATTTGTTTCTGCAAAATAATTAATCAGCTGATTAATTAAATCTTCTCTGTTAAAAGATAATCATTCATTCCAAATGTAAGAGATTAAATATTTATTGTAAGACAAAATCAAAATATTAAAGAAAAAACTATTCTTAAATTGCACTCTTTTTTCTTCTATTTGGCCTAAATTAATCCTATTAATTCTTAAGATACTTGTAGTTATACTTACTTGTAAATATTTGTATTTTATTTGTCTGACTGTGACGAACTTCGAAAAAGCAAATAATTATAACCATTTACTTTGTTTTCAACTTGGAGTTTCTAGAAACTAAAATTTACAAGATTAAAGAATGCCACTGTCCCCAAAATCTAATTCCAAATAACAAAAGGAGATTCGACTGCTGCCATAAACTTTATTCCATTTTCTGATTGTTCAACTGTTATCTAATGTATGAAGGCCTGTGATATCAAACGTTTTATGTCAATCAAATTACTACAAAAAAAAAAATTAAAGAAAAAACCTTATTCAGTCACAATCAGAGAGGACAAATACTGGAAGTGCAATACCTTAATTGGATTTTATCTTTTGCAATATATTAAGCGCAAAAGTTTGGATTTTCCAGAATTTAATTTTTAATCCTCTTGCAGTAAGCTTAACTGCTATTAAGAAAGTTTTATTTCTGTTCAATATAACAACTATATTCAGTAACAACTATATTCTGAGAAAATATATCTATCCTTTGAGTTATTTCAGCTGTGATATTATAAACAACAGTAGATGTCCAAAAGATTTGAAATCTTAAGGAAAAATTCCAGTCCACATTGATTTTGTTCAGTGGAAAAGATTTAAAAAAAAATATGATGTAAGGTTTGTAACACAGCTTTTTCAGATAAATTGATAGTTTGCAATTGTAAATTTGATAAATAAGAATTGAGAAAGAATTATTTTTACAAATATCTCTAAATCTATTATTTATGTATACTATGTCTCTTATACATTTTGAAAAGATCTCTTGAAACATTTTTTTTGTAGTGCTAACTTCATTTTGAATTTATTATCCTTCGGCGACGGTTTGGCAAATCGAATTTAAGTCATAGAAAAACATGGAATTCTCAGTAGACGTCAGCCTTGAAAGCTCGCACCTCCCAACTGCAATTAAAACGCTTGTGCCTCTGATAATTCAATTGAAAAGTCTCGCTTGTAATACTTTTATCAAAGTGGGTTAAACGTGCGGTTTAAATCATATTAGAGACCACAGTCACTGTGTAGCCAACCCTAGCTACTTCATCGAAATGCCGTTGGAACAGCGCCAAATGGAAGTGTTCACCTTTTGCAGATATCACCTCCACGTTGCGAGCGCGCTTTGCCATTCATTTTAGAAATAAACTTTCCACGAATGACAGTATCTGACTGTCGAAGGTCTGAGAAGAGCAAGCGAAATGTCGACAAATGTTGCTCTTTGGACGAATCTCGACTAGGAAAGATGTCAGCGTTTGTGTTAGGCAAGTGATGGACCTGTTCTCACTTTCCTTTTTTTTCTCCTTTTTTTTTGTTTTCTTTCTCTTCTTCCTTTTTTATTTCTGACGGCTTCCATTGTGTAGATCAAGCACTCTCTTGATGTTTTTCAGACTCTCTCTAAACAATAGTACCTAAAACTGTCTCTACATAAATTTTTTCAGCAATATATTAAAAATCTTTAGAGTATTAAAACTTTAAAGAACTTAAACCTTAGTTTATGCAAAATGATATCCTTATGATTTAAATTTTATATATTTTTCTTTTTTAAGTCGAGGAGACCAGAAAAAGAAATGTCTACGTTTGCTGTTCAATTATAATGTCTGCTGAATTGAAACATTGGCATTGGCTAAAGAAATCAAATCCGCTTTATTTACTTAAGTTGCTAAAATTCAATTAATTATAATCATATCAAATAACGGAATTAGTGGATTTGCTAATAAGATTACTATCCATTGTTGGATATCAGAGTTTCAGTTCTAAAGTTTTTCTTTACAAAAATGCTATCTGATTTTCGAGAACGATAAATACAGGGTGTCCAGTAAGTCTGGACCCATAGGGAAAAATTAATAAAAGTACAAAAGTACTTCGGGTAGTTGCCTGCGAAGTTCAACAGTCTAGGAAATGCTTCCTCCTTGTAACATCTTGAGGTATATGTCACCGGTGACCGTTACGTCAAAGAAGAATGAACCAACGATTCTGTTTCTCCATATCCCACACCAAACATTAGGCGTTGGGCACCTTGTTGCTTGGAAGGATCAAGCCAATGAGGATTTGTTGGTGACCAATATTGATTGTTCTGACGGTTGACTTCTCCTGAAAGATAAAAACCTTTATGCATTATAAACAATATTTGAAAACCCTATGGGTCCAGATTTACGGGACACCCTGTAGGTTGTCTCTTATCCTATAAAATGCATATAACATAAAATGAAAACGACTGTCGGAGCCAGAGTCACATTTGATTATATTTCTGAAGTCGGAGTAAGAGGTTCTTTGCAGCCCGAGTTAAATGTTTGGTGTAAAGTTTGTAACAATCTTAATAAAAACCGCAGAGACAAAAGCATTGGAACCTCAAAAAGCTTTTGAATGGAACTTTTAAGTAGAAATAAATTGTCCGTTCCTCCATTTCATGATAACTCAATAATCATTTAACGACAGATTTTCGGCTGAGAGTTTTTGCTGAATTTCTTAGAAAATAATATAACATGCCAACAAATATTAAATATTAAAAAAATAATTTAAAAAATCCATTAAATTAAAAAAAAAAGAAAAAAAAAAAAAAAAAAAAAAATAATAAAAAAAAAATTAAAAAAAAATAATTATAAAATTTTGAAATAGCTTATTTTGAAGAACATTATTAAACAAGAAGTTTCTAAAGAACTTAAATTCTACTTTCCTTCTAGAGATACTTTTTTTTTACTTCTTGAAATAGTGAAAACAACAAAAGAAAACGTTTATTTATTGTAAAAACAATGCCTAATACTAAAGGAACGTTTTCCATTCGGTGAAAATTAATTAAATTCACCTGTATTTACAACAAATTTGTAAGATATTAAAGCAAGTGCTAATGTACTGTGGGTGGCGTTTTCAATGTCACATTAGCTGCCCGATGTTTCCCCGCAGTGCAACAAGCTCTCAGCTCTTCCAATTTTTTAAATCCTCTTTCAGTGCAAAAAAGGAGCTAAAATTTGGTATCCGTCTTAAGATCCCGAATAAATGATAAAAATTTCAAGGGATGTTTCGATCTGACAAACCTAACCATTCCCTTGTTAGACTTGTTTAAGGAAAGCAATGCAGGAAAGCACTACTTCGCAATGTGACATTGGGAATGCCACCAACAGTACATTAGACTACAAAGTAAATGTAGATTACAAAGAAATTCATTGTTCCGCTTTTAATGTTATGTTATGAGAATTATATTGTCCTCGTCAAGGCAAATTTCGTCACTGGGATCTACAAGAAAAAATTTCAAATACAATAGTTAGATTATACATACCGATTTCATGAACGTATCTTTCCTCTGTAATTGATTATAATTTTACAATGTTTCTGCTATAATTTTGATTATCTTCAAGTAAATATAATACTTTGTTTCGTTTTCATTCACTTTCAATTTTCAATAGAAAAGACTCGAACGTCAAACCTAAATAATAATGTCAAGGAATGAAAAAAGTGCAGAAGTAAAAAAAGATTCGATCTTAATAACTTATGTGATCTATCATATAGACATTCCAATTCAGATAACTTTTTAGTTTGCAAAGACGTATTTCTTCTAAAAATCATAAAATCAATTGTAAAAGTCAAAGATTAATTTGCATATTTTAATGACAAATTTATTAACAGTTCCTATTTGGATTATAAACCACCAACTGATGGCGTTATGTTGCTTCGAAAATAAACGAAGTTACGCTTATGGAAATATAACAATTCAATGGAGGCATGTTGGCCTTCAGATATTAATAAAGCCATTTTTAAAATTCAATATTGATATTAATAATTATTCGAGGGGAAAATATCATCCAATACTTCGGAAATTTAACAGAAGATCAATTCTCAGCTATTTTAAAAATAGTCCATCTAATTATTTTCGAACTGGAAAAAAACTGCATCGTTTTTATATTGAATAACAAAATTTT
Source organism: Thereuonema tuberculata (assembly GCA_023159025.1). Lineage (NCBI taxonomy): Eukaryota > Metazoa > Arthropoda > Chilopoda > Scutigeromorpha > Scutigeridae > Thereuonema > Thereuonema tuberculata. The sequence goes on along the minus strand of JAFIDM010009631.1, from coordinate 17,387,885 downwards.
CAGCAAAGACTACAGGTTGATAGGAACCAACTATATTTATTGTAAATACAGTTGAATCCATTATATTCTGTTAATACAGTCAAATAATAACCTTTCGCTGCGATAGTAATATGTTACTTCAATTACACAATACGACAAAAAAAATTTCGAACTTTGAAACTACGAAATATTTATGTTGTGTGCGCTGAATTCGAAAATGCATTCCATTTTTTCGTATCACGTGAGGTTTTTGTTCAGTGATGTAATCCCGCTTTCTGCTAATACTCGCCGGGTGAGCACTCCAGCGCGGTCTGATTGTAAACATAAGATAAAATTGCAGGCAGACGCTAATGGAAGTTAACGATTATATGACATATTTCCTGTTTACATTCTTTCCGAAATGTATATCATTACTCCACTGCTAAATATATATTAGTACAGTAAAACCTCGTTAAGTCGTCACTCAAGGGACCAAACATTTTTGACGATTTAAGCGGAGTGACGACTTAGGCGGAGCGGGCATTTTTAAAAAAAAAAAAAAAAAAAAAAAACAAAAAAGGGAAATACAGTATTTTTATGAATTGCTGTAGGATTCGGTGAGAAAAACAAGATTTTCAGAAATCAATTCATGCAAATGAATGAGTGGAAAAAAAAAAAACACTTTTTATAGTTACCACCCTTTAATCGTTTTAAAAGAAAGGCAATGTCTGTCTTTGAAACGTTCCAGCCAACCATTGCTGCCGCCGAAATTTTCAATGTTCAACTCCTTAGCAATTTCCATGGCTTTTTCTTTGAGAAACACGGCAAAAATCGGCACATTTTGCGATCTGGCATGTTTTAGCCATCGTACTAAAACCTCCTCGATCTCGTCAAACTTCGATTTCCTCATTCTCTTTCTTTTGTCTTTGCAGTCAGCTTCTTCAATTACTTGTTTCGATGAAAGAATATCATTTAATGTAGTCCTGGGAATATGGTGTTCTTTGGCCAAAGCGGTTTTCGAAACATTTAATTTTTCAAAAAGTGCAATTAAGTCTTTTTTTTCTTTAAAAGATAACGAGATAAGTTTTCGTTTCCCTGGCATGTTAAAAACGTAATCGAACCACGAAATTGCAAGAGAAAATATAGCCCTTGTAGCGGGGCTTACTCGCTATGAAATGAAGTCACGCTCAGGAGCGGTCAAGAAAAACGTCTACCAATACACTCGACAGAGTCGCAGCAAGAAGTGTGCTTTGAATGATTAGCAGCGAGATTCCAAGAACCAAATCCTCAGAAGGGGTAGGAAAGGAATGAAGTGACAGGCATGGTCGAAAATTCCCCGTAAAGGCTTGGCTTTCTTAAAGTGAAGGGGCGGGGCTGAAAAGACAACTTGATGGCATGCAAAATGGAGAAGAAAGATGCTTTTGGCCATTTTTGAGGGTGACGAGTTATGCGGAGTAGAATTAAATTTGGTGACGGATAAAGGTGGGTTATTTTACATTATTGTGTATGAGACCTTGTCGGGACCAAAGGAAAACGACGACTTAAACGGAGTGACGACTTATCCGGGTGACGACGTAACGAGGTTTTACTGTATCAATAAAATTCAGACAGTATAGTGACTTATTATTGTGCAGAACGTTTTTACGTAAAGTTGTGTGTTTGCATTTATTGTGAGTTCAGATGTTAATTTTGTGGTTCTAAATAACAGTGCTTTTAACAGTTAGAAGTACGTTAAACATACTTTTAGTTTCTAAAACTCATACAAAGTGGCAATTTACAGGAACGATGTCGCGCCAGTGCGTAAATTATCCGAATGTCTTTTGCTATGTGTGTGGTGAATTCACTACAAAATCGCAAAGAGAAAATATTACTCCTACGATTAAGAAAGCATATGAATAGTACTTTAACTGTAAAATAGGTAAGGACAAAAGTTTTGAACCTAAATATTTTTGTAGCGGATGTTCTCGTAATTTGAGAGGCTGGTTAAATGGCACTCGCCCTTCTATGGCATTTGCTGTTCCTATGATATGGACAGAGAAGAAGGACCACCTCTTGGACTGCTATTTCCAAGGTTGAGTGTAGGAAAATTAAAAGCTCGAAAAACCGTTAGATGTTCATAATGAAATTTTCTTCGTTGACGGAGCATAGTAAGATACTAAGAACACCATTTCGATCCAATGTCGGCTTTTCACCGATTGCAACATCTTATTTGAGCCATCTATTTATATTTGGAAAATTCAGAGGATGCTGCTCCGAAACCGTATGTCATTTTCACTGACAATATCATGACTGTCAATATAAGTTCCAACTTGAACACATCTTGTACGTTTTAGGCTAATACCATAATCAGTCTTTTATAGAGGTGGAATTTTTACAAGCAGTAGGCTATTCCAGGACCATAATTAAAGTATCTCTATTGAGAGATCCAAAAATTAAGCGGAATATCAGCAGAATTAGGAAATAGAGCATTCTAGGACATGGGGACAAAGAAGTTCTTCAAAAAAATGGAGTTATGCAATATAGTGTTGTAAAAGAAAAACTATTTCAACAAATGAATAAGTAAAACAAACTCAAGAGGAAATTTGAAATTTTTATGTTTGCTCTTTTCAAAAACTGAGACAGAAACTGAACTAATGTGCTGCTCCAAACTCACTCACAACGGCTGATAATGACACTGATTTGGGTGTGCTTTTCACTGTTCTGGTTAGAAATTGCATTCGATACAGAAAGCAACATTTGGGGAGAAATGTTTGGAACATGCTGTGTTATGTTTTCCTTTAAGATAGCCAGGTTAAGGACACTTCCTTGATAGATATTGATTTTCAGGAAATCCCACAGCCACATGATGCTAACCATACGGTGTAAAGTCAGGCACGTGTTTTGGCCATGCAATGGGAAAAAAGAGACTAATAACTCTTTCTTCAGAAGCAGACGCAGAAAAATTGTCTTATCCAGATATTCTTTACATTCCCGAACTAGAGGAATAATGAAACTATGTATCATACGATGATCTCTTTGTGCTATAACGGTACAGATGGTTGCTTCTGATGGGTATCATTTCTCGGAAAAAAAGGCTCCACTATTAAATTTGAATTAACAGTACATTATACGCTGGTGAGAGGGGAATGGGATTTGCTAAATAACATGGGGTGCTTCTGAAGCCCATATTCAACTGTTTCAAGTGTTGACAGTCCCATCGAGATAAAACCTCATCTCCCTAATGTAATGACCAGGCATGGTTCACTTCCATTCTGGCATAAAATATTGGAGCAAATGACAATTGATTTTCATGATCATCACCTTGCAATGCATTGAAAAATATTTCAATCCACTGAAATATCAATTCGCTGTCCAAAATCCTTCACTGAGGTTTGTTTTCCAATTTACCATTTAAGTAAACTGTTTTGAATAACATTAGCCTCAAACCACTATTTTTGAATGAGATATTATTGAATGCTTTAAAAGATCGGGGCAATAATGGTCAATTGGAAATAGTTGGAAATTAATGAAATGTATTTCATCGGAGTAGGTAGGAAAGTTTTTTCATCAAACAATTGCAAAAGGCGGTCCATTTTTTTCATTACTTGATGATTATTTCATATATTGCCGAAAGTTGACCATACTATTTTATGTTTAGTAATTTCTCATTCAAGCTTCTTTAATTATTAAAGAATTTAATGTTGACAAAAGGCGACATATAATTACAAAATTAATTTAAAGTAGACTTAAAAGTTTTTAACTTATAATATCTTAGTAAAATTAGCCTATACTGAACTCGTTATATTTATTCAAAAAATTCTGCTATTGTTTAGATTGCAATTCTGTATGCTTATTTTATAGAATTTTATAAAGACGAAGTTTGATTAAGAAAAAGATGATACCGTAGAAAATAAGGTTAATGGCTAATTAATTAATACTTTTTAAATACCCTTACCGCTAAATTTGGATTAAATTTCTTTTAACGCAAGTGTTAAAAATGAATATACGTCAATGAATTGCCCAAATGCGGTAATTCTGTGTGTTTACAATTCCATTAAGATGGTCACTCCATAGGATGTTCCAAGGCCATGAATCCTCGACTTCCATTCGAGCTAGGAACATCAGAGAAAAGTTCAGACGAGCGTCCACATCTCCTTAAAGCAGTTGTTGAGTGTGACTGATCTTGTAGGGGATAAACTTCAGCAACTTACGCATAATTTTTTCACACGGTTGCATATGGCATTTCAAATTGCCTGGATATTGCCCGTGCACTGCTGAACGCATCTGCGTTTGGTTCCAGTGCAGCAGTTGAAACTGTTTCAAGTTGTTGGTTTGATGTCGTTTTGCGTCCTCATTCTGGTAGCACTTGTAACGATCCCGTATTTTCAAATCGCAAAATCATTTTTCGCAAATTTGGGATTGTGAGTGGGCCTTTCCTTAAATTCTTCAACCTCCGGTATTCCCGAAGTGTGACTGAACCAATATTGTTTTATTTGGTAGTAAAGTTTCACAAGCAAAGCACGATCACGTAAATTTAGCATAACGAAGGTTTAACATCAAAGCACCACTGCTCAACCATTGCAAATAAGCTGGACCTAACACGCGCTGTTCGTTTTCATCTTTTGATATCCTTCAATCTATGACGTCAGTTTACTGCAATCTGAATATTTACTTACATGGTCTAAATAGTGTTCACACCAGCTTTGATGGAGTTTGGCCCAATAGCTTTTTGGTAATTAGGGTTTAAACACCTCCTCCTTAATTATGGCCACCCGATATAATTTGATAGATATCATGATGTATTTGTTACAAA
>JAFIDM010009631.1:17299990-17317692 GCA_023159025.1 Thereuonema tuberculata | reverse complement strand
ATTGCTACTGTAGACCATACACCCCCTACGGAGTCTGCATACCAATTTTCAGTGAAATCCGAGTGGGGCCAAAATCGTCGATTTTGGGACAACCTCTTATACGAAAGACATTTACTTCATCTCTTCTACAAAATAACGCAATATTTCGGAGAACTTTATCAGCTTCTCCTTCCTCAAGCGTTTTACAAAATAAAATGTAAAATTTTATTTTGTTAATTTTGAAGATCCTTGAAAGTCTTCAAGGATCTTCAATTTGGACAATTTCTTAAATTTTTTGGACGAGTGGAACGTTTGGTTTTGATTTATTTATTTTGTAATAATGCTTTTGCATTAAGTGCCGCACGGAGCACGTTTTATTGTTAATTTTTTGATTATTATTTTTATTTTATTTTGTAAAACGCTTGAGGAAGGAGAAGCTGATAAAGTTCTCCGAAATATTGCGTTATTTTGTAGAAGAGATAAAGTAAATGTCTTTCGTATAATTTAATTTGAAGTGTTGATGATGTTTTTTATATAAGTTGTGTTATATTTTAAAAGAATTTTGAATTTGACAATAACAAGAGATTTCTAGGCATCCTGTATACAATATTTGTTATGTTAGATGACTTACAGTTATTTATATCCTCGATGAAAATTTTCTAGATTCTAAAGCTTTGAAAGTGAATGAAGTTGAAATAATAATATTTTATGCTTAAAAATGTTATGCTAATTGACATTGATTAATCTTGAGATTAACATTAAATGGATTAGCCAGAAGTAAAATGTGTTACTCAGCAAGATAATTAGTGAATTCTGTGTCGACAGGTCCAGTAGGAAATTAATACAGCGAGTGTTGTGATTTATTAGAAATGATACGTTATTAAATGTAATCCTAGATTAGAAGTTAGCAAAGCTCTACTTATTCAATTAATTATTTCACAGTGAGAGCTTATAGTTTAAGTTCTGTACCCAGTCGTTGTACTTGGTGAGATCATGCATTCCTGCCCTTATTTCAAATCTCAGTAATTTTCTTGAGAAGATTCTCAGATTAACTCTTGGAGATATTTTTTCCAAATTAATTCTACGTTTATCAAATAGAACTTGAGATTAAATAGTTCCATCGATGAGCAAATATTTTGTTTCAGCATTTTAATCTGTTGATGCTATTTTTTGTAGTTAGTTCATGTTTTGTTTTGTTGTTATTTCGTAAATATTTTTTTTTTTTTATTATGAAGACCTTTAGTTGAGTTTAAGCATAATAAATTCTTCAGAAATAGGATTCAATATGAAATCTCTAAAGCTTTCCTATGATGTTAGGATCCGAAGAAGATAGAATTTTTAGCTTATTTTTATTTTTTGAGATATTTTATGTGTGGAATCAAATATTTAAAATAAAGAAATACTTACAAACACATAAATGTTCAGTTAAAAAATTTTGTATTTAAAATCTTAATAAAAAATAATAAAATATATACAATACGAATAAAATTTTGAGCTTATTTCTAACAATATGTTTTTTTTTTTTTTTTGGTAGGTAAATGAATAAAGAGTAGCAGATCGACATATGTATAAACATTTTTATTGGAAATAAAATAGTATTCCTAACTCCATATTTCCAGGCACATTTTCCAATACATCTACTTTGTTACGACTTTTCTCAACTATAATGAGAGTGACGGGCGATATGTGCATATATTAGTAATTTTCCATATAAAATAAATAATTTCGTAATACAAATAAATCCACCTTCAATAAATAGATTTGTTTTTCAAATTTATCGCAACAGTTACCTGTTTACCATAAACATCTCCACTTGATTCTATAGGTTTGTTTTCACAAAGATGTTCAGCGATGTGTTCATCGATCTGCCATTAAACCACACTCTAAGAGTTGTGCCCTGACCCTTCCGAAGGAATTGTCTTATTACTCTCTATTATTCTATCATCTAACAAAAGTATCTCGTTTTTTAACTATATCTTCATAATAGCACATATAATTTCGAAAGTAATATATCTATTTTAATTATAAATTGTATCACATTAAAAATTATCAATAAGATACTCTATAAGATTACCTGCTTTCTATAATATTCCACTATTTTTCTTGAAACGCTATCCCGTTCTAGAATAGCTAATAGCTGTTTTTTGTTTCTTCGTAATCTAATGAATTTATAATCAAACCTATCATCCATATACATTTACTGTAAAAAATGAATTATAATATTTTTTGTACAGTATGTAATTTGTAAAGCTATATCTATGTCCATATTTATTACAGTGAGATTTGAATAAATGTTTTCTTGTAGATTTCAAGATATATCAGTTAGTTTGGTTTTGAAGGAGGAGTGGGACATAGATCCTTTTTTTATGATATAAGATATATCAGTTTTATGTTAGATATACTTTAATACTTTTCATCTTAATACTTTCAGTTATCATCTTCCCACCACCCTTCTCCATTGTCATCGTTGAGACTTTTATTATGCTGAAAATAATCAGCAAAACCAAACGTAGAAATTCTGAAATTAATCCTGCGTAGATTGCAGTTAAACAAAAATTCAGAAGCAACAAAGTCTCCAGATTCCAGTTTTCCTGATTGTTTACATTTCGTTGAATCATACCAAAGGAAGTTTGAAACAAACTTGTAAGATTTTCTGATTTGCGATACTGAAACAGGTTAAGGAGTGATTAATTGCCAAATATAAGAAACTTTGATTTGAAAAATCATATATAATAACAGAAATAGAATCTTCTAGATGTGTCAGTAACGTTGATTAATGGTTTTCGATGGCTCATGTTTGGGTCTCGAGTATTCCTTTTTTTTTTTTAAATTCCTTCAACAAAAAAAGAAAAGAATTAATTATAACAACCTCAATTCGTTGGTAAAGGACGAAGTGAATTCCACATTCGTAGTCTCAAAGTCACAAATTCAAAAGGCTCATTAATCTTTGTCTAAAAAGTAGACAAAGGCTGCCACACTTTCATTAGATCGACGAAGTTTCTTTGAAAAAAAATGTTAAAAAAATAGGAAAATAAAGAAAGTGAAGAAGTATTTCCACAGAATTAATAGTCTAGTTTGACATTTTTTTTAAACATGATATTTAGTTCATTGGTTATTTAAGGAATACTTTGCTGAGGACAATAAACTGTGGCTTAGCAGAAGAACAGGATCATTACAGTGAAAACTCATTTACTTTGAATATGAACAGGAATTGAATTGCAAAAATCTAAATGGTAATCCATGTATAGTGTAAACAAGATTGAAGAAATCGAAGTTATATTTGATAGTATTTCTAAATTCTTTCAATTACAACTCCGTTTCAAATTTATATAGATCTTTGTTATATAACGGTATTAACATATGCTATTTTGTATTAGAACACCTAATCAATGAAGAACGCTAATTAGATTTCATGATTACAATGATCTAATAGAAAGAAAGTATTGTTAACTAACATTGTTTCTAACATTGATCTACATAAATCTGAAATGAAGTATAAACACTTACGTTGTACAGCTAAAATAAAACTATATACAATAATTAAAATAAGATGAATTACAGATGGGGAAGAGATATACAAACATTATTTGTTCCATACACAAATCATGGTAGTTTTCTAACCAAAGGCTTCTTCACAATGACTCTTAATATATCCAAAATAGTTAGTTTGTTTTATAGAAGTTTATGTACTTAAATCAGCTACCTGTGAAGAGAATTTCTGTTTTTGGGATATAGTAGATAGAAAAGTAAAGTGTCAAGTGTTTACATTGACTTTAATGATCTGAATTATGAAAATAAATTTTAAGAATTAAAATTAAAAATTTCAAATTTTAAGAATCAGACACATTTTTAATAAAATTGCCAGAATAAAATAAGGATCAATCTTTTATTTTGTTTTAATAGCTGTTTCAAAATCAAAATAATTTTACAGTAATTTACGAAAAATAATTTCTTTTATTAAATTATAGTTTTCTGTAACTTGTGCTCACATTATTTAACTTTGTCTTATGAAAAAATAAATTTAATGGGTGTGGGGGGGGGGGGGATTACTTACTTCCTATTAAATTGGGATCGTGCATTGTTTTATTTAACGTTAATTTATGAAGTTGTATTTTTGTTTCTCGATATTACTCCTTGTGAATCAGATTTGTTTTTGTTATGAATTATTTATGTGTAAAAGGCATATTGGGAACTCTTATTCTGAGTGAACATTACTCAGGTCTTTTGTTAGGATACATTCAATAGTAACCAGCAGTCCTTTACTTCGTCTAGGTTAAATTTGATTTGTTGAAGATCCTAACTGAGGAAGAACGGTTTAGAAGCATCTCAGTGGCGAATTCCAATCACCCATTGTGAGAAGAGATCGATTCGAGTTGCTATTGGCATTGGACGTTGCCCCTCATTCAACCTTGGACACCCCAGGGCCCTCAAGCTGTCGTCTGCAATTGCCCACCGGCCGCCTTCGGATCAACGGATGTCTCTCATCTTACCAAATTTAAGTAGCCATGTCTCGAGATCTTACGGCATCTACAGAAAACGTCTAGCGGATTTATGATGGCCCAGGATTCGGGGGTCATAATCCTGTCCTTCGGCGTTGAGACACGAATTGGCAGTGACTGTCGCTGAAATATGGCACGATCAGTTTACACTCATGAGAAAAATAAACAACCCAATTGGAATTGACGTGGCTGTAGAGAACGAACTCCTCACTATTCGTCATCAACAATGGGTTTACTGATTATATCCAGTAGTATAGAGTATGTTGCATTGAAATACAGAAGATCTTAATAAGTAGCTCTACAGCTTCGGTACTCCAAAGAAAAATTTGATAAAACCACCCAAAAGCATCAGCATCTGGCAATTCTGGGGTAAAAGGAATAAGGAAATGTTTTTAGTCTTTCATTTTATAGTACAACTCTTAAGATCTAATGCAAGGCTTTTTATTTTACGCAATACTTTTATATTAAAATATATCAATTTTTGTTTTATTTTTATTGCTTGATTTTTTTTTCCAGATTATTCATTTGAATTTTTTTTAATATTTCTGTTCAGTCATCTTCCGAAAAGCTTTAAATTGATTGATTGCTTAGATATATTTAGATTAGGTTTCATCTATTCGTCAGCAGAAATGTATCAAGAATCTTTCATTCCGACATTTCTAAAGATACAAATAACGACTCATATATATATAAAAATTAAAGATATAAAGATTCCTCATTTTACCTCTTTTTGTTATCTCTTCAAATCAAATAATAGCTCATCAAAATACTGCAGCGATCATCAGAGACAATTATTTTCATTAGTAAGTAATAATGTAGGAGTCTCAGGAAATAGGCAGTGAAGTTGTTTGACAAATATTCGATGTATTTTTTGTTCTTTTCTAATTACATATATATAAGAATTAGTAAACTAGCTTTTTTTCTTTAAAATACCTGAGACTCTAACAGAAATAATACTAAAAATATAAAAATTTAACTGTAAAACTCAGAATCCTAAAGTGCCAAAAATCATTCTTTAAAAGTATTTCGCGTCATTATTTAAAAGAAATTTGTATATAAAAGAAAAAGTGAAATAATTCTTCGAACACGAATCGCATTTTTATGAAAAATCAGAAAATGCTCTCTGAAGACTATTTCTTTGTTTTTTAAAAGAAATCTTCTCTGTTGATCAATGAATAATTTCAGCTGATAAGAAATATTAAATTCGAAACATTGCTACAATCTCAAGAAATGAAAAAATAAATAAATAAATAAATAAATAAAAAAGACGTGATTTTTCAAGAAACACACAACTTCCTTAATTGTCATTGATGCTAATTTTTTTTCTGTTCCTGAAATTCTATTTTTTTTTCTAATTTTATTAAAAAAAACTTCTAATTATTTAAAACCTAAAAGTTAACTTAACCTTACATTTTAATAAAGTAATGACATCTCAGAATGAGAAGAATTGTTGAATTCTATGAAATGAGAAAACCCTAGAATCTATGTCAAAGAAATTAAATTCTAGAACTTAAAAGTCAACAATATTAAAAAAAATCGAATTGATACAATTAAACATTCTGAATTTGGTTGAGACGCCATTTAGCCTATTCCGGTTTGTCTTCAACTAATTTCCATAGTCTGTTATGTGAAGTGTTGCACCTGATGCTCCATAGGTGGCGTTGTTCTTAGGTTTCCTTTCTTTTTGTCATTTTTTTTTCTCCTAGGAACGCAGGTGGCGACGGATTGGAAGATATTTCCAAGGCCAACGTTTAAGAATGAATAAAGCCATTGAGACTTCACCAAAGCCAGCGATGATACATGAAGGGCTTAGGAATAAAGTAAGGAAAGAAAAAAAAAGCAGGAATTTTTTACATACAGATAGAAAATCGAAGATGAAACAGAGCCCAAGAAATGAAGCCCATCACCAAACGACAAACTTGTAGATCTATTTTGCTTTTGACCCATTTTCTCCAAAAGACTTTCAAAGTTTGCGTTCTTTCCTTCTCTTTAAAAAGAAATAATTCCTTAAGAAATTAAAAGAAGTCCTCAATAAACTTTCCCCACAGCACCAAAATAGTTTTAAATGTTACTGTTTTGTTCAACTGTCAAATCTTTATTGCTAAATTTCTTAACAGCCATACAGGTTTACCTCCACTTAACTAAGCATTAATTAACCAAATATAATTTTTTTAGCTTAACTTTACTACATTCCTTTTTAGATTTCTGCAAACCATCCTTAGATGGGACCAGTGATCCAGTTTTAAAGCTAAGCTGCGGGCTGGACGAGCCAGGACGGAGGACGAGGATTTTTCTCTGGTTATTCCTTCATCAAATTGGTCCTAAGGTCCACCCAGCCTCTTGTAAATAGGTATCGGATTTCTTTCCACGGTTAATTGATAGAAGGGCGTCGAACTGAACATCCGACTCCAGTTTTATCCAAAGCCCCATAAGGGTCCAACATGGCCTATAAAATCGATTATATTTAGGCTTTCGATTGCTTTTTATTAGGTTTCAGTGATAATGAATAGTTATAATTAAAACTCATTATTACAATAACCTAACAGAAAGAAAGCATGCACAAATGGTCAAGTAAGAACTTAAGATCAATTTTAATTCAAGACTCTTAACTCAGAATATCCTCTTAATAGCTTTTGAACCAGCGAATGAATCTTTTGAAAGTTGTTAATTATAAAAACGAACAATAGACGGTCTATCTTTTGTATTTCAAACAACTGTGGGGAAATGTGCTTCTGAAAGTACAATTTCCATAAAACGATACACTGCATTTCTACTGATGTCTAAACAATTCGTCGCAAAAATTCTGTATCCTGTGTAAATTTGCACCTGTTTTGATTAAGAATAATTTGATTTAAATGACTGTTTGAGTACTGTAAGAAAGAAACAATGAATAAAAAAAAAGCGCAACACTTGAAGAAAAGTAATATTTAAGTTTTCTTTAATAAGGTTATTCTATAAGAAAATGACAAGTTAAAAAAAAAAAAAAACCTCAAGTTTTCTTTTAAAAAACCGCTTCAAAGCTCCGGTAGGTATTTCTATTTTGATAATCGTCGCTTCGCTCCGGAAGCCTTGCATATGAACGTAAAAAAACGCTTTATTTAGTTAGCAAATTAATATCGAGATCGGAGAAGTAACGACTTGCCAGCCTTATGGCCATCTCCACATCCCTATCACTTGAAACCTTCCCCAGTTGGTAATAAAACCCATGATCATTAGAAATTAATGTTATATTCTAAATTAAAGTTTAAATTTTAAACAATATCCAACGTATTAATTAATCGTATATTGATCACCGCAGACATCGCCTAGTAGAATTATCAGGTAACTCGTGAGTTAATTGTGTTCGACGCCTGCAAAGAACGTCCTCAAACGCACTGGATTTAAAACTACGGTGGAGTCAACTATCGAGAGATTTGGATTTTTTTTTTTTTATTTTGGGCAGTTTACGGAGGTTTTTTATTCATCCCATGGAAATTACTTGATGGACCGGAATGAAAAGTAGCCTATCCCCTTCTCCGTGTCATAGACTATCTGCGTGTAAAATTAATTAACAATTATTAACACAGTTAACACAATTATAATAACAGAGTAATTAACTAATTAATATTAAAAAAATCAAATAAAAAAATATTAATAATCCTTATATATTATTTCTCAAAGGTGTTTTAGTGTCGGTACGCCATAACTCCCTTAATACTTCATCAAAATCAATAATCGAGACATCATTTTGAAGATTACGTTCCGCGCTAATGACGAAAAATAAAGAAATTATTTAAAATTTATGTTTTCGTTAAAAAACTTTATTTTAAAAACTTTTTTATAAAAATGTAGACACCCTTTAACCAAAGCGACTTATCCTTCGAAACCGAAAGAACATTTAGCGTCGTATACTCCAAATACACCCTTTTTTGGTTAAAAATGCACTTTAAAATGATATTTCATCGTTTCTTTAATAATAACTGATAAAAAAACAAAGATTTATATTTTAATAAAAATAAACGATTTATTACAATAAAAAAAACATAAAAATTTGTAAACTTCTCATGTATTATTTCTCAAAGGTGTTTTTTTTTTTTTATCTCCCTTAATACTTCATCAAAAACAATAATTGAGATATCATTTTGAAGACGTTCACTCTAACGACGAAAAATAAACAAATTGTTTAAAATTAATGTTTTCGTAAAAAAAAACTTTATTTTAAAAATCTTTTTATAAAAATGTAGAAGGCATTAGACATACTATTGACAATCTGTTCATTTATTTATTTCCACATTATCATTCGCTGAGTGATCAAGATACCATTCGAATTATTCGCACGGGTCAACCTTTTTTATAAAAAATGGAGAAGGCACCATCTATTGACAATGTATTTAACTAACATGCACGAAGCTTCGGAGTTGTTTATTATTTCTCAAAGGTGTTTTTTTTTTCTTGCGAATTATTCGCACGGGTCAACTAGTTAAGTAATTAATATAAAAAATTAAATAAAAAAAGCTTTATATTAAAAGCAATCAAGATTTTTCATTCTGGTAATTAGTTGAAGGCAATCACAGGTTCTTGGTACTTTTGATAAATGCTGTAGTATTGCCTGTGAGTGCATTACTACTTTACAAATGAAAAATCTGCTAAAAAAAATAAACAAGAAGTAAAATGATGTTGCTTACTTTTTTTTTCCACTTTGAAAAAAACCGACACAAAAGAAAACTTTATTTACTTTTTAGTTTGTAATACCTCTCTAAATCAAGCTTAGATTGATATTATTAAAAAAAATTCCTTTTTCTGAAAAAATTAAATTCACATTACTTAATTAAGTTGCTTTAATCTGATTAAATTTAATCCTACGAAATCAAACGTAGAAGTTGATTGCTTTATGGATTAATATCCATCGTTAGATAACATTGTTTCTTTTCCTTTTCTTTTCTACGGATTTTTTTTTTTATCTCATATGCTAATTTTTTAGGACCCACACAGTATAGATTTCAACTATAAGCGTCTTTGGTCCTTAACTATGCATGTTAAGTTTCAAGAAGATTCATCCAGAAGTTACATGGAGAATTTCACAAACAGACTCAATAATTTCATGAGCCTCACGTTTCTAGGAAAATATCCTAAACTATTCTTATCTCTTTTTATCAAATCCAAGAGAAATCAGTACTGATAATTATTGCTTTTTTTATTCGTCTTTACTCACTTTCCTAAGAAAACTAAAAAAAGAAGAAAATTATTAATAAACAAATACGAGAGCAACTGAAGGAAAAAAAAAAAACCTCCAATATCATCCATCATTGAGACAGCTGAAATCAGTTGAACGGATGGGGATTAAGCCTGACTCAACACCCATTTTCATAATCGATTCATTTTATCAGACAGATGATGGGGGTCATTGGTGGGTGCAGGGCTGACATCTATCATCCCACAGGGCTTCATTTACTTCCACAGCAGAGAAGCTAATAACGAAAAAGAAAAGATTTGTCGAGATAGTCTAAACAACGAAAAGCAACCGAAATTGATTACCAAAGCATTTCAAACCCATTTTTTTTTAAAAGAAAAGCTGAAATTTTGGTTAAAACCCTAGTTCTGTTTGAAAACAATGCAGATAATCAGGAATATAATTTTATTTATTTATTTCCTTATTTTTGATGCTAAATTTCGCTAATTACTTGAATCCATTGGATGGAAATTGAAACTTACCATGATTATAAGGACAAGAGGCGATTTAATATTATTTATTAAAAAAATTGTTATTGAAAAAATTTAAAAGATTAGCTTATAAAATATATATAAATATATATAATAAAAATTCCCATACACAAGTATTACAACAAAAACAATAAAATCTACCAACGGACATTAATCCTTTTCGTAATTTGTTTCATTTTAATTTGATTAAAATTATTTGGATTTATATAACTTAAGTATAAACTTGAGAATTTAATTTAATCCTTTCAGAAATCAGATAATTTTTACTGTTTGTATTTAGCAGATATATGCTATTTTTCACGATTTTAAAAACCAAAGAAGAAAACAAAAGCAAACATTTTAAGGAAAGTTCTTTCAGAAACTTCTTTTATATTGTGATAGGACTATTTTCCATATTTTCTGAGGGATTTGTATTTGAAGCCAGCCAGTTGTTCTGTAATTACGTGGAATGTTAAAAAACTGTAATAAATGAATTAAAAAAGATTTTGCTAATTGTATCTTTACAACTAGCTTAAAAATCTCGTTTTGATGATTTGAAAAAAAAAACCTTTATAAATATTTTTATCAATTCTTTCCGATATTAACAAAAAAATATACTTTCAGTACAGAAGTATTGGCTACATAATGTTATATATCGTAAAAATCTTCCTTTGATAAATAACAGTAAATATTTTATCATTAGATGTTAGAAGAAAGGCTATCATGCAAAAGAAATAATGTTCTTAATTTATTCAACAATTTATTCTTTCAAGGTTTATTACATTCTATAGTGTTTACACTCTTTGCCAAAAAATGTATGAATTAGTCCTTTGGAAATTCTTTGTGTGTGTGTGTGGGTGTGTGGATTTCTTATTTCTGAGTATGACGCTAGTTTCAATAATTTATTTTATTTGATGTCATCCTTTTGGACTCCCACTGCAATAAAGAATGAGCAGCTGCCTAACAGACGCAAGTGTATTGTTTCTATGTTGATGAAGGTAGCAAGAGGACTTGAATTCCATTTAAGCCTAATGAATTAAGCCTAATGTACACTGGAGGAATTATTCCATCAACTGATTGCATCTGTCGTTGAATTAGAATTCTGAGTGGTTGATCTTCTTCAATTGAATTAGTCAAATGTTCAGCATACGATCTAGAGTAATGAGGGTGATTGAGGCCAAAAGGCCCTCCAGCGTCATGTGGACTTGATTACGATTCACGGGGATTCTTCATTTAAATGAAATGCTGTTGAATAGAAAGATTATCGATTCCTAATGATCTATTTACTCATTACATAGTTCTAAATAGATAGGAACAAGAGTTGTACTAGCACTAATTGCCACAATCATAGTCTTGTCAGAATCATACTTTTTAAAGATCGTATTAAGATGTATTTTTTGTAAATTACTATAAGAAGACGCAGTTTTTATTCAAAAGCTATTTTAAATTAGATTTTAATATTCTAACAATGACTTCTATCCTAATTGGACGGCCAACAAGGGAGCTTGTTAGTTCTCCTCTATCCCACAACTGACGGAGCCACCATACTGCAGTTAGGCAAAAGCAGTATAAAAAAAAGAGAAATAAAAATATGATCGTCGTAACATTTGCCAAATTCTGCAAATTTTCTGGATGGGAGCTTACATTTAAGTTAAATGAAAATCCGAGTAAATAGTAACAGTTCTTCTGGCATTTTTTTTTCTTATAATGAATTGCAGTTGTAGTGTTCAATGTTCAATCATTGATTATTATCTCGATTCTAATTAAGTGGAGAATAAATATACAGCCGTGCTGGCGTGGTCGTGCGGTCTCGGCGGCGGCCAGCCGTGGCGTCCAATGCGCCAGTTCCTGGGTTCGAATCCCGGCAGTGGCATGCACTTTCCTTTCTTCTGTGTTGTCCTCTTTCTTCTTCTGTCGTTGTTTCTCTTCATAGGAGGCAGAAGTCCGATTGTCACCTTAGGGTGCCTCCTGGATAATTAAATCCCAACGACAATAAGGCAATAAATATCCCCATCATAGAGTGTCTATGACCAGTGATCCGATTGGATCCGGGGACACGACAACAACAACAACAAATATACAATTAATTATGTTAATTGTTTATCTGAATCATAAAATGATAAATAGCCAATTCAGGTAGGAACTTCTACATTTAAGGATCCATAATGAAAGAGAAAAAAATTAAGTTAACTATTCTTAAGGATAAATTTAGAATTACTACGACGAAGATATATATAAATCATACCATGCACTTGACTAATTTAAAAAAGTTTTAATACAATTAAAAAATCAACAGCGACTAGTTTCTTAGCCGTAAATTAGGCTACATTTTCAGGCTTACAATTACTAAGAAAAATAGGTAACATTTATAGATGAAGGAACAAAGTCATTCAATATGTCACATGATCTATTGTCCATGGACGTCCTGCTGATTTGGCTTTCATGACGTGCCAGATGTAGACGCCACCTTGTGATCCTCTATGGAAACTCCAAAGTAAACAAATCCCTATTTTTATGGATGGGCTGATGGTTTTGAACTTTTTTGAAGTGAAATGCTTCTCCATTCCAGAAATCACGTTTTCAGGGATAGATCTGAAAGAAATCTAAAAAAGTAACTTAAAACAGGATTAAAATGTTACTAATTACATATGAGAAAAAAAAGGAAAAAAAATAAAAATAAAAAAGGGGGATGGGAGAAATTTTCTTTTTTTTTTTCTTTTGGTAATTTTATTTTAAGGGTCTTATGCTTTTCTGCCCTCCTATTTCATATTTCATTTAGTCTTCTATGCTTATCATTTCAAAAGACTTTTTACTTTATATCTTTATCCTTTTTTTTTTTCTCTCGGTTTTTTTTTTTTTTTATCATAGCACTTAACCATACTCGGTGATGGTTGGAACCGAGAATGTATCATTATATACGTCCTCTAAAGTCAACATAAAACAGGTTTCTATACATTTTCTTTCACTTTGGTTCTGGGAAACGGCTAGTATTTCAGGACGATCAATGTCTATTATGTGATTAGTAAGGATGTTATGCACATAGGTCAAATAGTCATTGTTTCTATTTATATAGCTCTTCTACGCTCGAGTGTACGATCTTCCAACGTTCGGGAAGTTTGGCCCACGTATCTATAAGGTTCATTTTTGCAATTCAGTGACTGAACCAGTCCTTTAGTTGTGGTGTTATCATTTTTGTGCATTGTTGTTTTACTATTAATGCAATCGTTCTTGTTGCCGCTGCTGTCAGTACTATCCCATGAGATTTACACATTTTACTTAATATTGTGAAAGTGTTTTCTTGATCTGGGATAGATACGTATCGCTGAACACTGACCGTTTCTTTGTTTAAGTTATTATAACACTTTAAAATAGCTGATTTGCATTGTCTAGAAATGAATCATTCCGGGTATTCGTTATTGAGCAATGTATCTTTTATGTTCTTAAGTTCATTGAGAAACAATTGTTCGGAGTTGGAGAATCTAAATGCTCTCATAACAAACATTGTTATTAAATTAATCTTGAAAGATATAGGTACAGATGAATTATAATTAAGGGTGATACCTGAATAGGTACTCTTTCTACACTCATTTCCAAAAGTTAAGCACGGAGAGGAAAAATGTTATTTTTCTGAAGAGATCTGAATTAAAGAAGCTAAACTTTGCTGCAAAGGTAGAAGGAAGTATGCAAATTATATAGGTAACAGCCAGTTTCGCGTCGAGAACTATGCAAAAAAGGCAGTCGTATAAGAAGCCTGCATTGTGAAGGGTTACAGGAGTTGCATGTAAGTGATGATGAAAGGTGTTTAGAACGTTCGTACGATTTGTTTTCAAGCAAGACGTGTTTCTATGGCTTTCAGAAGACGAATAGAAGATTCTGAGCGCTGGCGGGCTGTCGGACGCATTGAAGCAGGACAGTCTATAACAGATGTTGCTCGTTTCTTCGGCAAGATCGATATATTGCTGTTGTAGCCAAGCGGAATCAAAGATCGACCTCCACAAGTGTGACATCTATGGTTGTAGCGGCCGTTAGTAAGACGATATCTGCCACTATTGTTCGTCGAAGGCTAAACATGAATGTACGCCCGGGTACCACGAGTTTGTGTTCCTTTATCCGTCCAATCCAGAGGGGCACGATTACAGTGGTTCCGCCAGCATGTGAATTGCACTATGTCTGATTGGGGTAACGTTATGTTCACAGATGAGTCCAGATTTGCCCTACAACCCGATGATAAGCGTGTAAGGGTCTTGAGGGAACAAGGCACATGCAATCCGCCCCAGAACATCACCGAACATCACGCATTCCGCGGTGGAAGCATCATGATCTGGGCAGGGATTTCATTGGGATATCGCACCGACCTGCACATCTACAGGCGAGGTTCTGTGACGGCTGTATGGTATCGAGATGAAGTCCTAATAAAGTCCTAAAACTGAACCTGCAGCAGTTGGTCCTTCTTTCGTTTTAATGGACGATAATGCGCGTCCCCATACAGCTGCCATCGTTGACGACTTTCTGGAGAGTGAGAGGATTGCGCGTATGGAGTGGCCAGCTTACTCGCCGGACCTTAACCCAATTGAAAATCTTTGGGATGCCTTCGGCCGTGCTGTATGTCAATGTTTCCCACCTCCAGCCACTCTCAGAGCTTTAGAAACTGCCCTACTGGAGGAATGGCGATTACTGGACTCTGCGGTGGTTGATCACCTCGTAACAAGCATGATCACACGCTGTAAACTTTATATGCAGTTGAGGGGTGCTCACATACCTATTAATGTCGGTTATTATTGTTTGTTTTGAATTTAAACATCATTTTGTTAATGACGCAAATCCGACATCATCTTATAGTTTATGAAAATTCAATATTTTGTTTATCTCTGTATGTAATTCTTTGTTTTGTTTCATGAATAAACATAGAGCTACTTACTTGCAGCATTTCATGTCAATCAAAGCAGTACTTGTCCATTTTTTCGCATTTTACCGCTCCGGGCTTAACTTTTGGAAGTGAGTGTATATACTGCTGTTTGAATTTCTTTTTCCGTTGTGCTCTTGATATCTAAAAATGGAATCATATGAATATTTTCAGTTTCAAGCTCAAAGTGAATACCAAGGTGGATCTGTGCAAAAAATATCTAATATGCATGTTTGCACAGATGTATCACAGTAAACCA
Source organism: Thereuonema tuberculata (assembly GCA_023159025.1). Classification (NCBI taxonomy): domain Eukaryota; kingdom Metazoa; phylum Arthropoda; class Chilopoda; order Scutigeromorpha; family Scutigeridae; genus Thereuonema; species Thereuonema tuberculata. The sequence continues at coordinate 17,302,373 of JAFIDM010009631.1, read as the reverse complement.
ATAAATCATCAACATATCTTTTATATAGTGGGATATGTATGCCACATCTTTCGATGGTGTTTAATGCCAAGTCCTCCACATAAATCATTGTCATTTGTTAGCTGATATACCGGGTAATCAAGAAATTACAGGAGGTGTTCGGAGCCCTGTAGCGTGTTATGTAATGGACGAAATAGAACAAAAGTTGGCCACCATACACATTAAAGTATGCGGTTTGGATTTCTCAAGAAAAAAAAAAGTAGTACCAAACAACGCCGATAAGGGAAATTCTGGCGCTGCAAGGGCAAAATGTGTGAAAAAAGAATACATAACTGGCAATGGAAACAGTAAATAACAACACACCAAATACCAATGAAAAACGTTTGTTATGGCACCTACAGATTTGGCTCAAGGTGACCACCAGCCTGATGTTCCACTAATTGCATGCGGTACACGAGGTTTTCGACATATCGGAATATCGGCATTTATTCGTCTGACATGTAACGTTATTTGATCTTTTAAGGTGGGAATGTCAGGAACATGTCCTTGATACACAATGCTTTTCAGGTAGCCCCACAACCAGAAATCGCAAGGATTCAGATCAGGGGACCTCGGATCCCAATTCATGGGAAATGCGCGACTAATTACTCTATCGCCTGTGAAATGTTGACGCAGGACATCCTTCACCCGACGTCCGATGTGCGGTGGCGCAACATCTTGCATGAAAATGATAGAATCAATACAATTTCTTTGCTGCAGTTGAGGTAATACAAAGTTCTCGATCATATCGGCATACCTGTCAGAATTGACAAGACAAGTCACTAGTCCATTTCTACCAATTTCTTCATAAAAGTACGGGGCGATGATAAAAGAAGCAGACCCACACCAAACTGTGACTTTCGGCGAATGTAAGGGATCTCTTGACCAACGTGTGGATTTGTATCAGCCCAAATACGGCAGTTGTGTGTGTTGATATCACCATGGACATGGAAGTGAGCTTCATCGCTCCATAATACCTGCCACGGCCACTCGTCATCCACTTCCAATCGAGCCAAAAATCTCAAAGCAAACTCTATTCGGGTTCAATAGGGTTGAGGTTTTGAGGTTCCTTTTTTTGGTTGCAGTTCATTACCACACTGCCAATTCGTGCTCTTAGCGATGTTGCTTCATTTTGGGAAACAACTTTTGCATTAGCTCCTTCCAATTTAGATATAGTCTGTATAGGTTGGATGTTTTTTTTAATATGCGTTGTTGTCACTGCATAATATCGATTCTGATGAGCCTGCGCTGCCAGTCCTAATACATTAATATAACCGTCTCTGTTAAGAAATTGCTCCAAATCTGTAGATTGAACTTTTAAACTATGTATCAGTCTTTTGTTTTTATATTGCATGAAGTTTATATTGTGTGTTATAGTCTTGATTCTAATCTTATTTATGAACTTCTGAATGGCAGGAGTTATAATTCCTACCTTTATGTTAACATAAGTTGGTTGCAGGATCATCGAAAGATGTGGCATACATATCCCACTATATAAAAGATATGTTGATGATTTATTGGTTTACTGTGATACATCTGTGCAAACATGCATATTAGATGGTTGTTCCACAGATCCACCATGATATTGACTTTGAGTTTGAAACTGAAAATAATCATATGATTCCATTTTTAGATATCAAGATCACCACGGAAAAAGAAATTCAAACAGCAGTATACAGAAAGAGTACATATTCAGGTATCACCCTTAATTATAATTCATCTGTACCTACATCTTTCAAGATTAATTTAATAACAATGTTTGTTTTGAGAGCATTTAGATTCTCCAACTCCGAACAGTTGTTTCTCAATGAACTCAAGAACATAAAAGATACATTGCTCAATAACGAATACCCGGAATGATTCATTTCTAGACAATGCAAATCAGCTATTTCAAAGTGTTCTAATAACTTAAACAAAGAAACGGTCAGTGTTCAGCGATACGTATCTATCCCAGATCAAGAAAACACTTTCACAATATTAAGTAAAATGTGTAAATCTCATGGGATAGTACTGACAGCAGCGGCAACAAGAACGATTGCATCAATAGTAAACAACAATGCACAAAAATGATAACACCACAACTAAAGGACTGGTTCAGTCACTGAATTGCAAAAATGAACCTTATAGAAACATGGGCCAAACTTCCCGAATGTTGGAAGATCGTACACTCGAGCATAGAAGAGCTATATAAATAGAAACAAAGACTATTTGACCTAAGTGCATAACATCCTTACTAATCACGTAATAGACATTGATCGTCATGAAATACTAGCCGTTTGCCAGAACCAAAGTGAAAGAAAATGTATAGAAACCTGTTTTATGTTGACTTTAGAGGGCGTATATAATGATACATTCTCGGTTCCAA
>JAFIDM010009631.1:17263477-17284990 GCA_023159025.1 Thereuonema tuberculata | reverse complement strand
ACACACATAATAAACTAAATAAATAATAAAATAAACATTTTTTTTTTACTAAAGGAGCATTTTTTTTTATATATCTTCAATCAAATGTTTTTTGAAAGCAGTGCACAGTCGAGGTACTATGGTCCAAACAGTCACTTTTAACAGAAAGGCTTCTGTGGCTCATTTCATCATCATGCAGCTCATAAAAGGGTGCAAGGTAACTTGAGGGTTACTCCAAGGGTATCTCTGGATTTCAGTTACAGTTTACACATTTTGTACAAATAGGCCTAGAATAGGTTAGTTTATTAGGTGTGTTTTTTTAAGTGTTTTAACACTTTAGAAGTCTGCATCAATGTGCGTCGTACTGTGTATATTTGCTTTTTTTTTTAATTAAAAAAAAATACTTCGGATTAAAACCCCATGATGAAATTTCATGTGGTTATTACCAGATACTAAAAGAGTATTTTTGGAAAATTTCAGATTTTTTGATTCAGCCCCTATTGGAGATATGCCTGTTTGAAAATCGGCAATTTTAAACAAATTGCGATGTAAAACCTAAAGGTGGCATTTAAAAGGTATCAAATTTTTTTTGTCTTGTTCTCTATTATATTTTTAAGGCGAAAAAATATTAAAGTTGTGTTTTAATCCCTTCTTGAAAAAAAAATTCCCTAAAACTTCAATTTATTCTAATCGAAAACACATTTTTCTAGTTAAACTAGTCGGCTACCCGTCGCTTCGCTCCGGAAGCCTCGCGTATGTAACGAAAAACAATTTGTTATTTATTAAAAAACACACACACACAAATTACATCAAGTAAACTAAAACTAAAATTTTTTAAAAGTTTTTTTTTTTTTTTTAATTTATGATGTTTATATTCTGTCAATCCACGACTGCTTTTAGAACCAGCGATTGAATCATATATCTATGATATATTTTTTGAGGCGCTGTGATCTTGAGATTCAAAAAAAAAAGGTTGAATATTCCTTATTGATGGGGGAAGGGGATGGAGAGATAAGTCAAAAAGCAATATAAAAAGAGTTGTAATCCCCATGGCCTAATGGATAAGACGTCTGACTTCGGATCAGAAGGTTGCAGGTTCGATTCCTGTCGCGGATGTTTCATTGTAAACATTATTTCTATTTTCCATTCTCACACAAAATTGCTAGGGACATACAGACAGACAGACAGACAGAGAAATAAAAGATTTTAGTAATGTACACTCATTACCAAAAAAATGACGGACCTAGAAGGAGTTGTCCGATTGTAATGAAATTTCGTATGAAAAGACATTGGGATCGCCCATGCAAATGATTAAACTTTGGTATCCAATGAATGAATAGCGAGAGCTACAGCGCATCGGAACTGCGCACTCAGTAGGTGTATATAAGAAGCGATTCTCAATCTGATGCAAAATTTCTGTTGCATTGCGAGTTAGGATACCTTTCAACGACTGAAAAAATGCCTCGCCGCAGCTCATTACGTGCAACTGTCAGAGTTTGAGAGAGGTCGTATGATTGGATTGAAAGAGGCAGGTTGGGCAAATCGGAGAATCGCTCATCATGTGGGTCGAAGTGATGCGGCGATTAGAAGATGGACAATGGCAGATTTCAGCGTCATGAAGGTAGCGGTCGACCTAAGGCCGCAGCAGAGCGGGAGGATAGAGTGATTGTCAGATCAGCTGTCACAGCGCCTGAATCATCGGTAACAACCATCAGACGTGCGACCCGCACACGAGTGTCCACCATGACAGTTCACAGACGGCTGAGAGAGCGACATCTGCGCTCGTACCGACCGCTACGCCAGCTGCCACTCACGTCTGCACACCGTCGGGCCAGATTACAGTGGTGCTTGGCTCAATCCGGTTGGAATGATGCTGACTGCGGACGTTTAGCGACGAATCCCGCTTCCAACTGTGTCCTGACGATCGTCGCAGACGTGTCTGGAGACGCCCAGGGCAGCGTGCCGATCCTGCTTTCCCTATTGCACGCCACACAGGCCCTCAACCAGGAGTTATGGTATGGGGTGCCATTTCCTTTAATAGCCGGACCTCTTTGGTCGTCATTAGCGGCACACTTACAGCACAGCGGTACGTCGACGACATTCTGAGACCTGTTTTGCTACCCTTCCTTTTGCAGTACCCTGGCTTTATTTTTCAGCAAAATTATGCCAGACCGCATACGTCACGTGTTGCTATGACCTGTCTTGCAGCTTGTGAAACGCTGCCTTGGCCAGCCAGATCCCCAGATCTCTCTCAAATCGAGCATGTCTTGGATATGATGGGAAGGCGAATGCATCCACCAGGGAATGTGATTGACCTAGCCCGACAATTGGAGCAAATTTGGCAAGAAATACCGCAGGAGACCATCAGGGAGCTTTTTCAGTCTATGCCACGTCGTGTGGCAGCTTGCATTCAGGGCAGAGGTGGGTCAAAACATTATTGAGCTCGTTACTTTGTAACTCTGTAACTCTGAAAAAAATCATTCAATTTGTCTGAAAGTTTAATCATTTTCTATTCTGTACATAATCTTCCTCTCCACCAATTTTTGTCTCCATCGGACAACTCATTCTAGGTCGTCGGTTTTTTTGTTAATGAGTGTAGATTGTTACTTCTCAGTGGTTTCTCAATTACAATAGTGTTTTTTCAGTATTCTAGCTAATAGAAGTAATGCTTCTTTCATTTTTGACTCTCATTTTTATAGTAATTGTCACTTTTCAGTGACGTTTGAGTTACAAATATTGATGGTTTTTGAGCTGCAAATAGTGATTTTTTCGATATTCCACCTCAAAAAAAGAGTGCTTCTTTCTTTCTTGACTCTGTTTCCTTTACTACAACATCTGCCGTGTACACGCACATATTTTTCAATATCACATAGAATTTGGTTAAGTAAGAATATTTAAAATATTGCAACGTTTCGGCAATTATCGTTCTAATTGTCAGTTTCGAATTACAAATAAACTGACGGATATGAAATAAATAAACAATCTTGAGATTCAAAAAAAAGATTGAATACATTCCTTATTGATGGGGGAAAGGAAAGGAGATATAAGTCAAAAAACAATATGCAGAGAGTTGTAGTCCCTATGGCCTAATGGATAAGGCATCTGACTTCGGATCAGAAGGTTGCAGGTTCGATTCCTGTCGCGGATGTTTCATTGTAAAAATTATTTCTATTTTCCATTCCCTCAGAAAATTGCGCCGGACAGACAGACAGACAGAGAAATAAAAGATTTTAGTAATCTAGTTAAATTTAAGGTTATTTCCTTACAACTTAACATATTTTTGGTCATAACATGATTTGTAGATGGTTTCATTTAGAATAAGATGATTTTTATTTCAAGTTGATATCTTAATAAACAAAAAAGTTATATTACCGTATATGCTCCAATAAACGCCGAGGCTCTTATTGCCGCCGGTCTCTAATAAGCGCCGGGCTACAGAGGGGACACGGCCAAATAGTAGCCGGTCTCTAATAGTAGCCGGGTCTTTGATATTTGCGTACCGGTACTAGTGTAAGCGTCCGTATCTTTATAGTCGTGCGTAATACCTTACGGTACATTGCCTTACAAAATGCCGCCGAAACGGTCATTTGACATTGCCTTTAAGTTTCGCGCGGTAAAATACGCGAAGGAAACTTCCGGTGAGGCGGCCGCCCATCATTGCGGATTCGGACGACGAATAGCAGCGAAAGGTACTGAAAGCAGTGGCGTATATAAGGGGGGGGGAGCTGAGGCCCCCCCCTCCCGAAATAATGAAGGTATGTCCTCCAACGTTTTTTTTTTTTTTTGATTGAATAAATAGGTTTCCATGGTGTGTCTACTTAAAATTTCTTAACCTTACATTAATCGTAGCCCCCCCCCCGAAAATATATTCTATATACGCCACTGACTGAAAGACATTGCCATTTATCTTTAACAGTCTTATGTAGCATGTGAAATTCAAATAAAGTAGCTGTTTGTAATATTAGCCGATATTTATGTGTAAAAATATTGCGTTCTGAAGGTTTTTGTTAATAATGGCCGGCCTCTAATAGCAGCCGGTTTCTAATAAGCGCCGGGAGCCGAAGCTAGTTTTGCAAATAAACGCCGGGGGCCTCTATTGGAGCATATACGGTATCTTATCGCTAACCTCTGAAAACGCCAAAAACGACCTACCCTCATAAACAAAATGACCGCTAAAAGCCAAAGTAGTAATAATAAAATTTTTAAAAAAATCATTTTGTACTCCCAAATGTATATATAAACAGAAAATGTACCATCAAAAATAAAATAAAAAATGCCAGCAACAAATTATTTTTTTATTGGTTGATTTCATATGGATTGACCCTTGTTATTTAAGAGGTATATCTCGTGGTTCATTTCTCGCTAATTATTTTATATGCTTAATAAATATGTAAATGAGTTTAATATCAATGTCTTATGTCATTGTTCAAACTGCAAACCTTCGCAATTAGTCGGATCCAGAGAGCCGCAGCGAATTGTCCCGTATCGCCTCTCATCTAACCCAAGGATCGGGACATTTCAGGGGTGAATCTAGGATTGTATTTCAGAGGAAAGGGGCTGTTAGGAAGTCTGCCTCCAACAGCCCAAAAAAAAGTCGTCTTTGAAATTTCTGATGGGGGCGACGTCTTCTCAACCGTACATCCAACCAAACAAAAAGAAACAACATAAGGCCTATTCTATACATTTCGAGATTTGCCTCCCCTCCCCTCCCCCTCAAAAAAAATCGCCTTTGGGATAATTACAAAACATTGTCTAGACTCTAGAGCAAACGGTTGCCGATTTCTTTCAGTGGATTTCCGTGGTTCAATTTTAGAAAATTTAATGGTTTTGTTTACTTGTTTCAGAGATTAAGAAAAACTAACGAGCTTATTTGTGATCATTCTATATACGTTAGGAAGATAGATCGAAGATGGCAAAATCTTTTCCTGCAGTTGACAATGATGATGCTCCATACATTGCACTGAAATTGTCAATTAAAGATGCTTATATCGATTTGGTAATTGCGAATTTTCCCGTGTTGAATATTTCTATAAAGACTAAATGCAAATCGATGAAATCCAAGAAGGACTACTTAGACTACTTAACGGCCGAAATCGCTAGCTATTGCATGTGTCCTGTCCGTACGTCCGTGTGTGTCTGTCCACCCCTAATAATTCCCGAACTGAAAGTCGGATTGACAAACGGATTTCACCATCGTTTTCAGAGGCCCAAACCACATAGGAGTCGGGTATTTTTAGGGGCCAACGCCACCCCTCTCATGTTCGAGATATTTGGCATTGTTTTCATTGGATTTCCGCTATTAACTTAAATGTCAGAAATGCAACCATTTAATTTCAGTTGTCAGCTGTAGCTTGATCAGTAAGGTCTCGGACTCATATGTTGGAGGTTGTCGGTTTGAATCCGTGTATCTGTTGGTTTTTTTCCTTCTTCTCTTAACCTTTTCTCTCAGTGTTCACGTGGCCTTTTTTTTTTGTTTATATAACATTTCTTTTAATGTTTTTTTTATTTTTTTTCCTTTCTTTTTTATTTTGCCTTTCCTTAATGTGCTTCCTTTTTTTTATTATTATTATTTAACTTTTTTGTTATGGGTCGCCCTTAAATTTATGCTTTAGCACAAAATTATATTCACTTGTTTTTATCTAATACCAGTTTAACAAATTTTTATGAAGAGTCTTTATCACGATTTCGACTTTTCGATTATCCAGTTCCAATTTAGCTAAAAAGGTGGACGGGGTGTAATTCAATGAATACGTTCTCAGAGGCTAGATATGAAGGCAGGATAGGAAAGGAATCTTCACTACAGATGTATATTACAAAAGGCATTAGGACACAAATATCTATTCCCTTTTATACACCAGATCCTGTACAGACTTCTGGTTCACGTTTTTAAAATTTTAAAAATCTTCTCGATATTTTATAAACATTAAACGTAATTAAGTTTCATTAAAAAAAGAATCATTGAATTAATCTGTACAAATAAGTTTACGGAAATGCAATTAAACAATTCCTTCAAACAATTTTTTAAGCAATGTTATTCAAAATATTGCGCAGCTTTAACTAAATCCTTTTCCAATCACTTCATCCAATTGAAGTTTCTGTTTCTAAATATCCATTTTCATTTTACGATTCGATTGCCTTTTCTTATTTACAGTCGACATACTTTCTGGTCTCCACAGAAAGCGAATGGGTTGGGAAATCCTAAGCTTGTTAAAAGCAACTTAAACAGAAGACAAGTTACTGAAGCGAATTCCAGCTGTCTTCATACGAAGTAGTTTCATTAACACAGGAACTTCATTAAGATCTACTCTTCCAAGCTTGAAATTCCTTTCCTGGGAATTTGCCATAGATCTGATTCACTTTCTACTCCATTGCTGTGACAACATTTCTTTCGAAAGAGAGAGCGATAATTATTACAGATGTTTGTCAAATAATTATACTCAGAATAGATTAATCATTTCTTTTATTCTAGGTACCTTTTTTTAAATACAGAATTTTTAAAAGCATCAAAAATAATTTCAAAATTTTAATTGAAGAGGAAAGAATCTTAAGCAGATTCTCGGTGTTCTCCCACACCGAGCTTATTATAAAATTCTTCGCAAAATACTCGTTTTCCAACCACTGTTCCAGAAATAAATTCGTGATAACGTAGAAAGTTATTACTAAAGTTAGACTGAGTAACAGTCCTTGTTAATTAACCTTTTTATTGCCAAAAATTTAGTTCACCTTACAAAGAAACCTCTTGAACATGAAAGTGATCAATTTGATGACACTTTGTAGATTTAATATGTAGTTTGATTTATTTAATTTACCAAAATCTTAGTTGCTGAATCCAAGCGGAATTCGCCAAATTTTCTACTTTTATATTGCGAGGTGGTGGTGTATTAAAATTGACAGAAAAAAAAGTGATGGAAAGTATCAACAACAATTTTTTTAGGGATTTGAATGGATTATTTTCTTTTATTTGTTTGAATATATACTGGGAAAAACACCAGAGTTTGATGTACCAACCGATGATTGCTTCAAAAATGTTTAATCTTGCTAGTGTGAATGGGAACGAATGTTATCATTGATACGTTGAGCTCTTTGTGAAATTGTATTTTGCTTTAATTATTTTTTTCCTTATTTTAATCTTTTAAAAATCCTTTAGTCGTTTACTTTTAATCCTTCGACACTCATTTTGATAATAATTTTGTAATAATTTTCTTATTATAACTTTTTAATACAGATTAAAAAAAAAAGAACTTTCATCAAAACTGAAATTTTGTTTTCCTATTGTTTCCAGTTCTTCTTCATCCAAGATTTTGGTAATTTAATTAACTTAACATGTATTAATTTATGATTATGAAAATTCTCAAATTAAATGTTTATTATAATTCATCTATAATCCTTTTCATCCCTGAATTTTATATTTCTGGGAAATGAGTTGTCGAATGATCTTATCTAGTGAACTTTCTCATGAACGTAGTAGATAAATTTTTCACCATTTTTTAAATTTTCACCTTTTACTTCCATTAAGCTAAATGAATTATTGGCATTAATTTTATCATATTTGCTCTAGAGAAGGTGGCCACTGAATCTTTTTAAAGAGATGGCAGAAATAGAAGAAAAGATAGTAATATGTAGCTTCTCTATTTAAATTTAAACTAACTGAATACTTAACTTATGGATGTCAGTGGCCCTTTGTTAGATAGCTAACAATTTAACTGTAATAACCACTCTTTGCATTAGATCATCCCAACAATGAAAGTAATGATTAAAATTAATTATTACGATAACAGAAAGAAAGCATGCATCAATTGTTAACCAACTGAATCCCGGCGTAGGCATGGATGTAACTTACTTCTTCTGTGTTTCTTCCGTTTCTGCGGTTACAGTATGAGCTGCCTCCTGTGATGTACCCTGGGCAACGATAATTCGCCAAATGGCTCACTATTCTCGTCCCTTGTCGAGGCCACGGCAAACGCTAAAAGCCCAGGCGTTGCGTTGGAGAAAAAAAATAGCTAGCCAACCAATAATGATCAACATAAATCTGATATAATCTATATCATTATTGCTTATATGCACAATATAATTCGATCTTTTTTTTTTTTTTTTAAATGTTCACCAGACCTATGTAGGTGTACTTATGTTACTGTACACCTGTGATACAGGTTCTGAGAGTTTAATCTAAAGAACAATTTCCCACTTAAATTAAGAATTAATTAATTAAGTTATTAATTTAATATTATTATCGATAATATCAATGATTAATTTTTTTTATGTCACCTATTCTTTGACTATTATACTTATCCCATTTAATTTGATTAAAAAGTTTATATATGATATTACCGTTTAAACGGTACTCAAAATTGTTTTTTATTTTCTTATCATTTATTGAAATAAGCCAATAGTTTCTAGTTATATTGTTTTTATTATTATTTTTTTCATTTTTTATTATAAAAAATTTTTTTAAGATTTTTTTATAGATATACTTCTCTTCAATAGTTAATATTTTAAATTTTTTCCTAATCTCATTCTTTTCTTCTATTCTTTTTGTATTAAAATAATAAAAGATATTTTTTAGTATTTTAAAACATGTTTTATTCATATTTTCCATCTGTTTTTTATTAATAAAAATCCAACTCTCCAGTCCATAATCTAAAATAGAATCAACAAGGGACTTATAAATTATAATTTTTTATTTTAATGGCATAATATGCTTAATGTTATAGAACAGATAGGTTAAAGAGTTTAATTTGTTTATTACATGATGATAATGAGTTGTCCAAGTAAATTTCTCATCTATACATACACCCAGGCAGGGGCGTATATAAGGGGGGGGCCGAGGGGGCCCGGGCCCCTCCCGAAATAATGAAGATATGTCCTCCGAACGTTTTTTTTGGTTGAACAGATAGATTTTCATTGTTTTTTTTATTTAGTTGAATAGATTTTTTGGCTCGGGCCCCCCCCCCCCGAAATGTCCTCCCAACGTTTTTTTTTTTTTTTGGTTGAACAGATAGGTTTCCATGGGGTGTCGGCCCCCCCCCCGAAAAATTATTCTATATACGCCACTGCACCCAGGTATTTTTGCTGAGTGACGTAGTCAATTTTATCGCAATCACATAAAACATTGTTTATTTGTTGAGTATCGACCAAATTTATGCAATCTTTTTTATGCAAAAATAATATAAATTTTTATTTATAATTTTATTCTTATTTTTTATAGTCATTACTTTTGTCTTTTTAATATTTATTGTCATTTTATTATTTATGGCCCATTTACTTATCCCATTAATGTCGATTTGTAATCCGTTATATGCTTTCAATTGATCTCTGTCACTTGTAAGAATTAGGACATCATCAGCGTATAAGTAGATATTAGAAAAGGATATACAGTTATTTATAGAGTTAATATATAAATTAAACAATAAAGGTCCAAATTGGAACCCTGCGGGACCCCAGATCTAATGTTGTACGTTTTACTTACATAGTTTTGAAAATTTTTATTTTCATTTTTCTATTTTGTAGATAATTCTTTATTAGATTATGAATTTTACCTCGAATGCCAATGATTTGCAATTTTTCCAATAATAAATCATGATTATTACTGTCAAAGGCTTTACTAAAATCTATAAAGGCAATATATATAATTTTTCCATTATTGAGTTAATTATTAATATTTTCACAAAGGTTTTTTAGTAGAATTCCAGTGCTTTTTTTTGGTTGGTATGCCTATTGATTACAATTTAATAGTTTTTTTGCATTACTGTAATTGTAGATCATTTTATGTAAATAACTCTCGAATATTTTTGATATGTTCGAGAGTAAAGATATGGGTCTATAGTTTTCAAAATTACAATAGTTTTTTATGTTGCCACCTGTATTACTTTGATAAGATCACATCCATTGGAATTATGATTTTTTAGATTAGATATAATTTTTTTTAATATCTAGCAAATTTGGAGTAAATATTACCATAGTATTATTTTGGAAGTTTTTTTTTCATAATTTATTATATGTATATTAGAATTTGTTATTTCATTACTATTTGTTTTCTTTTTTGTAATATACATTTTTAAAAACCTTTGAATATGATATTTACATCATTTTTTTTGTTTATAATTTATTTGTTTATTTAGAAAGTTCTATATATTAGTATTTATTTTTTGATCGTTTTCTACCAAGTTTTTATAATATTTGTTTTTTTTTTTATTTATAAGGTTTTAAAGCCAATTCCTTTTTTTTATATATAAATATTTTGTAAGTTTATGTTTTTTTTAATTTTTTTTAACACTTTTGAATAATTTATTTGTTTCATTTATATATATCATTAGTTCATCGTCCATCCATGGTTGTTTATAATTATTTATCTGTTTATTGTTAAGAATATTTTGTTTCTTATGTATATTAGTATATTTTTTTTTCCAATTTATAATTTTAGCTTTTTTTATTAGTTTATATAATTTGTTTATTATTTTATTTGAATCTGAAATTGAATTATTTTGCATTTGGAAAATAAGTTCTTTCAACTTACTCTCAAAAAAGTCATCATTTATCCAATCATTAAATTTATCTTTCCTGTCAATTTTTTTTTCCTGAAAATCATTAATATTACTTTTGATTTCAATAAGTATCCCAAAATGATCTGATATGTCCCAATGTATAATAGTGGCTTCGGTATGATTTACGTTTTAGAGATTAGAAAAGGAATGATCAATGCAAGTAATTGAATTTGTAAATTTTGTATTTGCAATTCTAGTAGGTTTGTAAACATAATTGGTAAAACCATAATTATAAAAGTTTTGTAAATATTTAATTGTATTCGTGTTCAAATTATTCTTATTTCTGAGATATTTGCTTGTAATTCTTTACAGAAATGTGTTACATTAGTATGTACATCTACATTCTACATCGAAGATTTGGAAACTTCACCAATTTCGGAGGTTTTTTTTTACTGAGAATTTAAATTCAATTTAAGGGAACTAAATTTATTTCTGATTGTCAACATAAGAATGTTCAATTCCTAAGAACACATATCTCGTGATTATAAATAAGATAACTTTAATGTAACCAGTAAAAAACCAGTGTCTGTAATTCATTGTAATCATTTGACTACGAAATAGGTTTTTTTTTTTTTTTTTTTTTTTAGATTGAATCTAACGCTCTTTTCTTTTCCTGGAGAATTGATTAAGAATTCTTTTCTACAACTTAATTTGTAATATTCATGAAGAACGCTTAATTACTGCGTTCGTTCCAACTATGAATACATTTACGTTGATTAATAACGCCTATTGGAATACCTGGGGTAGACGGATTCTTTTCTCGGCTGAATTACCTAATCCAGTTATTACGTACAGATGGAGTCACGTCGAACTCCCTCACTTCACAATGTGCAATCATTGCAAGCATTGTTTCTGTAGCCTAATTGGTTCGGATCCATTTAATCCAGGGATGTCATTGCTTAAACCTTACTGACTCGTTCACACGGGAAAATCGCGACCTTCAATTGAAGATCAAAATGACGCTGATGAAGTGAGCAGACTTAGAGAAAGTTAAATATGGCAGGATAAAATGAGTTTTCTTAGCTGATAAAACAAAAAATAAATCTTCCTAGGAAGGCCTGAAAGTGAAATTTCTAGTTACTCTCATGAATCAAGAGTTTCCATCAGCAGTAGAATCATTTTGCTCCGTTGTGAAGAAGAAAAACAAGATAGGAGCAGCAATCCCAGGAGCGATCGCATAATGCCCCACGGCTTCTATACACAGCGAATGTTAAATTCTCGGAAACTTTATAACTTCGAAACCCCGCACAAAAAATAGAAGCTTCATAGATTTGAGAGATTCCATTGTAATAAAAATAGATCAATCATTGTAAGATTTATTTCAAGAAGGGAAAAGGAAAATTACTTTAAGCCTTCAATCAAACAAAATATTTAATCAAAAAGGATATCTTTAAAAATAATAACAACCAAAGAATATATATAAATGAAAATTTAACACAAAGGTACAATATCAAAAGCCCACAGAAAAAATACAACGTCTCCATAGATTAGGAAGATCCCATTATAAAAAAAAGTAGACCAATCACTGTAAGATTTATTTCAAGAAGAGAAAAGGAAAATTGGCTTCATATAACTGATTCGTATAATAATTCAAGTTCAGTCAATATAAGAAAATGAAGAAATCAACTTATATAATTTGCTAATTTCACCTGTCTGTCTGTCCATCTGTCTGTCTGTAACTCGATATAATTAAGCTATTAAGATAGATCCAAGGTTCTCAATGGTACCATTGAATCAAGGGTACTCAAATTGGATGAAAATATTAGTTCATTGTGTCATTCCATGTTGTTTCCATGAAATTTTAACTGACATTCTAACAAAACATACTTTCAAAACCAAATAATTTTGTTATCACTGCACCGATTGTAATGAAATTTGGCATACTTACACAGTTTTTTACGCTGATTTTGAAACTCAAAACCATTTTTGCCGTAGAAGCTTAGTTCACAAGTTAGCGCAGTATTTAGATTATACAAAAGTGAGTTTTAAATGCCGTTTGGCGTTGTGAGTCAAATATAATAATTATTCTTTAGATAAATTAAACTTTAAATATGGTTGGTATTTCGTTTTTCTTTTTGGGTGGAAAATGATCCTTTAGATTAAACTCTCAGAACCTATATTACAGGTGTACAGGTAAGAAGTACACCTAAATAGGTCTGATAAACATTAAAAAAAAAAAAATTTCAAATCAAATCATCAATCGAATCAAATATATATATATATATATATAAATTGGCTAAGTTCATCTGTCTGTCTGTCTGTCTGTAACTCCATAAGCTATTAAGATAGATCCAACGGTTCTCAATGGTATTCTTGGGAACTGACCTCGACAACTGAAATTCTAACAAAACATACGTTCAAAACCAAATAATTTTGTTACCACTGCATCCATTTTAATGAAATTTGGCATACTTACTCAGTTGTTTACGCTGATTAAGAAAATAAAAACCATTTTTGCCGTAGAAGCTTCGTTCACAAGTTAGCACAGTATTTAGATTATATTTACTTTATATTTGATAGTTGATAATAAAAGGATTTTTCAGATTTTTTTATGCCTGTCGTCCGACAGGCTTTGCTGCTAGTAATTTTTATAATATACCAGATTTTAATGAAACTAAGATCAAATTCTAGAGGAGACCTATAGCTTGAGAATCACAGTAGTTAGAAACGAGTTCTCAACGGCTATGAACTAGTCTTGGCAAGACCTTTTTAACGAGGTATAGATCGTGTCTCTAGCATATATCGTTCCTGATAATATTAATTTTTAGCGACGGACAGACAGACAGAGCTGGGACTTCATCTGCTATGAGCTACGCTCTGTATAGAAGCTCTGTATTGAACTGTATCTTTTGACACCTGTATATTCAGAAGCAATCAAGAATACTGTGCTGCTACATAGCATATATCACAGAAACAAGTCCAAGTGTGTTTAAAGCCCCGCGAACGCCATCCGATTTTGCACCAACTTAGTAGGCCAACTTTCAGTTTTCGAGTCGCTAGAGACGACTTTGATCAGGCGTTTCAGCGATTTGCCAGCTATTTTAGTTGTTGCTGCACAGCCAACTCGAGTCGGCCAACTCGAGAAAGTTGGTCGGAATTACAAATCATAGGGCAGCGTTGGAACACGTCAGTCATGACGTCACGCCCATGGAAAGAAATGGCGTCCATAAACAATTATCCGCTTCGAGTCGACGACAAGCGAATACACAATGAATATCAGAGTATTGCGAGTTTCTTTCATGCATAAATAAAGTTTATACTGAAATGCAGTAATTGTATGTGGCAGAATTTATCAGAGAGGTTTCAGAATTTCGATTTTTTCGGATTTTCCACAGTTGCTATGGGAAACGCATTGCATTATGGGATTGCTGCTATCGCGGCCGACTTCATTTGCGAGTTGGATGGTGTTCGCGGCTGACAAAATCGGACCAACTCGAAGTTGGCCGACTAAGTTGGTGCAAAATCGGATGGTGTTCGCATAGCTTTAGAGTATTACAAATTTATGTATTTATGGTGAAAGAGAAGGTTCCATTTTGTGAGAAAACTTTCTGAAGCTCAGATTGTATTCTGTTTTCCAGTCAAAAATTATGATAAAAAGATTTGATTTCAGTTTCTATGTCTTTAAAAAGCTAAAACAGTGAATATCTACCATGAAATACAGGGTGTCCCAATAAAATGTATACACACTTTGATTTATAATAAATCAAAGTGTGTATATATTTTATTGGGACATCTTATATACTTTTCTTTTACTTCAGTATGAGAATTCAAACGTTTCATGTCGAATATTGAAGCTGTTAGTTTTTAATTAGTTAGTTAGTTAGTTAGTTAGCTTTTTTTTATTGTTATGATCTATTCTATATGAGAGAAGAAGTTATCTTTTCTCCTTATTTATTTATTTTATTTTATGTAAGGTTGGAATACCTTGAAAAAATCTTTTGATATAAAGGACGAAATATCGACATGTTGAAGTAGTTTTCTAGTTTTTTTTTTTTTTTTTTTTATTGAAATGTATTAACATTAGTTATACAAGAAAAGATTATTCAATTAATTTATTATTTCAATGTATGCATATGTAATAGAAACATTCTTCTATTAAGGTAAAAAGTATCCAGATGAAGATATCTAGTTGATCCTGAGGTTTTCTGCTAGGCATTCAAAAATCTCTTCTCGTTGTCGAAACTGAAATCAAACTAGACTGTTTGTAACTTTTATCACAGGTATTTATCTTGTGTCTTGAACAGCAATTTAGCAGCTCAGAGTAGAGGTTCCTTCAGTGTTGAAGAAGAACGTCCACTCGGTGGAACCACCAAAATATTGAATCTATTTTTGTCATTTTTACAGAAAGTGCATCTTTCCTAACTTCCATCAACGTGTTAATGAAAGTAGGAAAGAAGTCCTTTCTAACTAATAAATAAATGACATAAATAACCAAGAGGTTCATACATCACAATTACAATGGCCTTTCTTTTCTTTCTTTTCCTTGTTAAAAATTCAAGTAAACATATTTAAACTAAAAAAAATCCTACTATACCAACAATTATTTTAGAAGTAGTTAGTTCATTTATATTTCAGTTTAAAATAAATATTCTTTTCAAAAAAATTATAATAATTGTTAGAAAAAAAAAGGATAAGTTATAGACAAAATCTCAGTTTCTAAGAAATCTCTAAAATTCTAATAAGTCAGGGGCGTATATAAGGGGGGGGGGGGCGGGGGGGCCCGGGCCCCCCCCGAAATAATGAAGATATGTCCTCCCAACGTTTTTTTTTTTGGTTGAACAGATGGGTTTTCATTGTTTTTTTGTTTGGTTGAATATATTTTTTGGCCCGGGCCCCACCCCTCGAAATAATGAAGGTATGTCCTCCCAACGTTTTTTTTTTGGTTGAACAGATAGGTTTCCATGGGGTGTCTACTTAATTATATTAATCTTGGCCCCCCCCCCCCCCCGAAAATATATTCTATGTACGCCACTGTAATAAGTTTATTATTGTTGTTACAAATGGAAAAAAATTCCTTAATGACATAATGAATATAATAGAAATCTTCCCTGCTAGAGAACAGGTTACAATGTTACTTTTTCCCCTTAAGACTAAAGAGATGTTGTCATGTGCACGGGAGGATGGATTTGATAGTGAGTAGATTGTTTTATGGAGGAACAATTTCTTTTTACAGGGAATGCTATCATTATTTAAAGAAATGGAATGTCTCATTTTCAGATTTTCTTTGTTACAAATAGATGGATTTGAAAGAGAAGATACTAACGAAAAATGTAGAAACATGCGTAAAATTTTTATTTGAAAAAGGGTTAATGATTGATGATGCAAAAATGTTGTGACAGTTATGTCATTTGAACAGATTTTTTGGAACACAAGAAGCAAAGACCTTGAAAGTAAATCATGTAACGATAAGTGGGTTAGCTATTTTGAGAGTAGCATACCTGATGATTGTAATTCACAACTACTTAAAATTTCAAAACATTTTTGCATTCCAGGACACAGTGCAAATGCTGAATGGATTTTCTCCTTAATTTCAGCACAATGGACAAATGAGAGAAATCTTTTAAATGAACTTTCTGTCAAAGATTTGTTGCTGCTGAAGTACAATTTGAAGCATTTGTCTTGCTCAGAGTTCTAAGTATATTGTAAGCCAACAAGACACTTTAAAGATGAGAAGATCGTCAGAGAAATACAGTTGAGTTATTAATGTAGTAATATTAGGGACTATGAGAGGAATGAGTAAAATGAAGATTCAGTCAAGAATTCGTTATTAATAAAATATAATTTTGAGCATTTGTCTTGCTCAGAATTCTGTAAGTAGATTGTAAGCTATCCTCATCAAAAAAACAAAGACAGTTGAGTACGTAATGTAGTAATGTCAGGACCTATATGTAATGCAGTTTTCAATTATACATATGGAATTAGTATATACCAATGTTTCAGCTTTTATTTTATAATGTCCTACATTTTTCTTGATTGTCCTTTTTGGCAGATTGTCCTGTCCTCCTTTGTGGTTACGACATCTGATCATCTAGGAGTCTGTGGTGGTTCTCCTTAACCTTCCAACTTAACATAGACAGCCTGGATAGATGGCTAGATTTCAATGGAAGAATGAAATTACTCTCTCGGTATGAATCTAATTAATTTCTTTTAGCGAATTACGAAATAAAAGCGAAAATTCCCAAACTTTCTTATGAACTAAAAAAATAATTATATAACCAGAAACTTTAAAACTGCAGTTTACTCTCTTGGAAAGATGATTCACTGTCTTATTTCAGACTATAATAATTGAAAATATAACTTTAATATCGGCAAACTAAAAATTATTGTTAAATAAAAATCTTTTCGTAGAAATTGATATCATAAAATTTTTTCACATTTATGAGTGATCATAATTAAGTATGGCTATATAAATTTTTCTATTAAATACAAATGCTCCTCGGACTAAGATGCTGAAATTACACTTTTTTTTCGAATAAGATTGCAATTGTAATAATAGACAATTTAATTAAGTTGGGAAACGACTGCTTATTCTCTTTGATGAACTTTAAGTTCGTAAGATAAGCCCAAATCGTAACAAAGTAAATACAAGAAATTACCCTCCATTATTATTTGCTATCCAATTATTATTGCTCCAACAAACCCTTATAAATCTTATGGAAATCTGTCCCGTTTCTATTTTCAGAAGGCCCGAGTTATGTTCAAGATCTAAGAGTCCTGTAATTATAATGAAATACTGAAGTGAAAAACAAGTCAAAGATTTTTATTAATGCAGTTTTATAATAAACTGGAGTGAGGTGGTCGCTTACTATTCTGTTTAAAAATTCTTAGTAAACATCAAGATTCTGATTATTTGCAACTTATCGAAACATTCAGTTGAAATTTTATTTATTTAACGAAACAATTAATTTTTACTACAAAATAGAAAATTCAATATTGAATTTATTGAACTTTGGATAAAATTCAACAATTTACATTGTCCTAATTTAATATTTTTGAAATAGGGAATTAATTGAAGTTTACCAGAAACAATAGTCGGTACTCCTTTAGCGTGTGTTCTACGGGCTTCCGCGCTTTACCACTGGTGGCACTCTACCACCGGAAGCTTATGTGGGCTGAGCCGGTAGAACACGAAGTTGAGTATAAACCGAACCGATAGAGCACACACTAAAGTAACACCTAATAGTCTTCCTCTTTCATGAAATATATCCAAATAGTTTAATATCAATAATACGGTAATTAAAATATTAACTAGCAATATTACATTATATGACATCTGATCAGTTACTGTACTAATCAAGAATTTCTGTAATTTAATTGCAATTTTGTTACAATTATCACCGAATCGATCGACCGACATAACTGCAGCAGGAGTAGCTTTGATTACCAGGAAACCACAGACTCAGCCCTTCCTCCAAAGGCTAAGGGAACTTTAGATGAAAAAGCGTTTGGTAAACAAGGAGACATTAGCTTTCAGAATTTTTAAGCAGATTCTTTAAATAAATAAACAAAAACATAAAGAATATTAAAAAAAAATCCGAAATATCGGTATTTAGAAACTACTTTTAAAAAATAACATTTTTCTGAAATTTCGCATTTAGGGACTATGAATGTTTTTAATGTAGCGGTTCAGCTGATCGAGTAGTCATCTCGACAGCCTCCCGCCCCTTCCTCCTTGCACTGATCGTATGATGTCATGTCAATAATGCCAAAAAAATAAATTTGTGATACCCAAGACAAATTCCTATGGCAAATAGTAAATGATAGTACTACAAATCTTAATATTTAATGTTTGGTTTCTGTAGACTGCAATATAATCTTACCATTCCTAGAAATCATTACAATTGAAGCAATATTACCACAGAACCAAAACAGTTTGTCATTGCAAGAAGCATTATACCTCGATTGTAATAAAACAATTTTTTTTTTCTACTATTCATAGGATATAAGAACCTATTGAGATATAATCCTTAGAAAGCAAGTTTATTTGGATTTTAATGTAACGTATTCTACTGACTTTTTATTCTTTGTAACTACTGATTAATAAATGATTTCAGGTAGAACAAAGTTTTACAGTCCATGATTACCCAATCACAAAGAAAAAGACTTGGCCGTACTAGAGACTAGTAAATCACTGCAGGGTTTTCCTGTCTAGATAATGTGCAAAACATTGTATTTTCTAGATAATTACAAGTCTGTTAGCTGTTAACAGAAACAGGCTAAGGATTTGGTTTTCTTCTAGAGGTTTCTTTTTTCAACAAGATCAAAAAAAAAAAAAGCCTCGACGACCTTGAGTTGATTTTTAGAGATGCATTCGAGTCGATTCCCTTATCCTGGTTTCTTTTTTTTTTATCTCCTTCCGTTTCTTTCGATGTATTTTCTTCTGGTTCCCTTCATTCTCCATCTTCATCTTCACGGAACATTACCAGCTACAATAAATTGCACAGTTAACAGCCCTTAATTATAGCTTCTTTATTCTCAAAAGCTGCTTTTTTTTAAGGATTTCTATTTTTTTCCCTCTTTTAAAATAGTTACAGTCCACCTGCCATAAGACTATGGGGCCTGAAAAAATTTATTGTTGAAACAGCAGAAGATTTTTATAAAGAAAAATATTTGTTTATTTTAGGCATCCTGTTGTTTTTGGTTAACTTAGAAGATCTGCCTTATCAATTGTTAGAATTTGTAGAGAATGAATAAAATATTTTACAAGAAAACTTTCTAGTTACGTGTAAAAATATTTTACATTTTAATCGGGATTAGTTGTGGAAAAATAAATATTATGATTGAATTATTTTGATAACTGAGTAAACTATACTGAGGTGTTGAATAATTCATTTTTAGCCTACTTTCCTAGACAAATAAAACACTATATGTTCAATTTGTGCATGTATGCATGCGCTCACTGGCTTTGTAAATCCTTTCTAAAAACTTATGAAGTAGTGATCTTGAAACTTGATATGCATATTATCGGATCAGAAATAAAATACCTTTCCTATTTAAAATTTATACAGACCAGATGGAGGAATTTGTGCTTCAAGGTAACAATAATTTCCACAAAACCGCCTTAAAACAATTAACTCTCAATGATGTCAATCAACCAATTTATATCATCATTTATTTTATAATCTATTATAAATTTGCGCGATTGATTCATATTAATTGGTTTTCGGTGATTTTGCAGAATTTGATCAATTTTTCAGGAAATATAAAATAAGATTTTATTTTTGTATTTAAAAGGGAATCGTAATTTACAATATCGAAACTTCTCATTTCTATTTTTTAAAAGGAACTTTAAAAATTAAACAAAGATAAAACCACAACATTTTAAGGAAACAGAAGTGATGTACTCCTGTGTATGCAAAGATTTTCGATTTTAAAGATCTTTAATTCTATATTACTATGCTAACGAAAGAATAGTGGGTTAGAAATTTTCATATTAATAAAATTAACGAAAAGTTTGTTAGGATAACATATTTTTTTTTGAAATCCATATTTAAATATTTATTCTAGTCAACCAGCAATGGTCGAGCGATATTATATTATTAAAATTACTTTTATAACATGTGTCTAAATGATGTTGAAACATTGCTGGTTTTCCTTTATCTTTTTTTATTATAATTTCTTAAGTGTGGGACTTAGATTTTTAGAAACTAGGTTACCATTTGTCATTTCGACTAACAAAGAAGTCAGGCCAGAAGTCAAACCATTTTTTTATGTTTAATGAAATTAATTGAATTTTTTTTTGTGTTATTTTCTAACCAGATAATTTGAACACTTAATTTAACATGTATCAAAAAGTTTGAAATTTACATAATGTTCCCGTTCCCTTTATAAAATAAACTGAGACACATCGATCTTGATGATCCCGAATTTTCGCGATTTCACGTGATTGACGCGAGAATAGCCTCTATCCATGTCTTCTCAAAAAAAGGCGAGAAAAAAGGCTTATCGACTCCGGGGAAGAAGCGGCCACGAGCACGCCCCATTACTGATGTCGATGATTTTGACCGATGCCTTATTCGCCGCTGCATCCATCGCCTCTACGCTGAAGGTAAAATTCCAACTTTAACATTTTTTCTCTAGCATTTTCCTAGTGACAGACATTCACCATACTACATTCCTTGAGACCTGCTGAAGAGGCTAATGGCCAAATCTCGCGATTTTCGAAAATCTCGCGAAAACGTGATCATCAAGAAAGATGTGTCAGATAGTATATATCAAAGAGTTCTGATCCGGAATTCGAAATATAATGTAAATTTTTAAATATAATGTTTTTAATAGATGTTAACTTTTAATTGAATGTGTTCGCCTTGAAATTATCTTTTAGTGAATATATTCGATGTTTTCCGATGAATGATGAAACATGTGTAGTTATCATCTATACTTAAGCAGACTTTTAATAATTTAGCCTTCAGGAAAGATAAATAAATGTCCAAAAGAGAAATAATTAACAATCTTACGATTTGTACCCTTTATTAATTAATAATGATAGCAAGGCTAAGCAGTAATATTCTAGTTAAATCTCAAGAATACTTTTTAATTCAATATTTTATGATTAGCTTTTACTAACAAGATTAATAACAAAATTAATAACAAGCATTTCATGGAATGAGAGCAGTATCAACGAATTTACCGTTGAGAAATTCATACTTAAAAGTCATTTGTTATCTTTAAGAAAATTCCTTGATAGGAATTTTGATTAAATTCACGTGATCTAATAGACGTTTAGATTTGAGATAAAATTAGGTTTGAATTATAATTTGCATGGTTTAAATACACAGCATTCTCAGTTTGAACTTTACTGAAGGAGAATATCTGATTTCTAACAATCCTAAACACAGCTTTGGTCTTCATAATAATTAGATTTTAATCTCCATGCATAATTTCATAGTCTTAGAACTCGACTGCTTTCCCAATAAAACATTTAAGCCTAAAGGAAGCAGCTAAAGTTAAGAATGTAAACAAAGAATATAAAGTTGGTATCATAATATACAAT
>JAFIDM010009631.1:17248355-17259324 GCA_023159025.1 Thereuonema tuberculata | reverse complement strand
AAGTTTATACTGAAATGCAGTAATTGTATGTGGCAGAATTTATCAGAAAGGTTTCAAAAGCTCAATTTTTTCGAATTTTCCACATCAGCTGGGGGAAACGCATAGCATTATGGGATTCCTATTATCACAACCGACTCATTTGCGGATTGCATGGTGTGCGGGGCTGACAAAAGTTGGCGGACTCGAAGTCGGACGACTAAAGTTGGTGTAAATTTGCATGGTGTTCGCGTAGCTTAAGGAATATTGCTCAATGTGTTTCCCATCGTGAAGTTGTAAAATTTGCAATCGATGAACAGTGTGTTCAACGGCTGAACGCAATTGATCCCCTGTGATTATTCGCGTTATACGGTCCTTTAAGTCTGGCAAATTTGCAACTTTTTCACGATAAACCATATTATTTAAATGATTCCACAACCAGAAATCACATGGCCAGATCTGGAGAACGTGATGGCCAGACAATAGGAAATTATCGACTAATCACCCGGTGATCGTAGAAATGTTGGTGCAAACAATGCTGAATGGTTAGTCCAATATGTGGGGGCTCGCTATCTTGCATAAAAGTTATAGACGCAAGTCATTGTCGCTGTTAAAGTTGGGATATGACAAAATTCTGGAGCATGTCAAGATATCTCTGGGCGGTCACAGAACATGTCACAGAGCCATTAGGAGCAACTTCTTAGAGAAGAATGGTGCGATGAAAGAAGTGGAAGTTAATCCACAATAGACGATCATTTTAGAAGAGTTCAAGAAAAGTTCCTGGAAAACACTTGGATTTTCCATAGCCCAAATTCTGGATGTTAACCATTAAGATAAAAAAGTACTTTGTCGCTTCACAGGATGTTCCACGACCTGGACACATGAACTTCCAATTTTGACAAGAGCTGTCAATGCAAAGATCTTCTGCCAATGCAAAGGTCAGCAGGAAGCAGCTGGTGGTTAAGGATGATCATGTACGGAAAAAAATGCACCATCTGTCACAATATCTTCCACGTTGTGCCATACGATACGTCTAATTGCCGTGACACTGCACTTGCACTACTAGCGCCAGAAACATGAGTCACTGCTATTTGACAACAGCCGTCGCAACATCTTCAATGAATTTTTCAATGACAGGCTTGTGCTCTCTGCAAGATTGAAGTATTAACGATTCAATTTTCTGTAATCGACATATCATGTTTCTAACATCTTGTACAGATATTCGTAAGTTCTTACAACTGCGAAATTCACGAACAGCAACAACAGTAGGGGAGGTGGTGGTAATATGGACCACTTTTTTATTTTTGACAAAATCTTGAATTTCAAGTGGCTTTAATGTATGAAAATAGTCAGTAGCATTAGTATACATATCGTGTGAGATAAATATCACACATTTTTAAATAAAAATTTAAAACTCTTGAATAGGTACAATTATTTAGAACATTCTACAAAAAAATGAATTGTTGAACTGGGGTTGTAATATGAAACAGATGTTAAAATGCAACAATACTTCTTTATTATTGCTATTATAGTAAAAAAATCATTTATTGTTGATACTTTAATGCATTGTTTTCCTTCACATCAATAGAAAATATAGAAACTACAGAGAAAAAGTAAAAATTAATGCTGAACACTTTCTAATTGAAAGAAACGCTCAATTAAAAATTGCTAGTCTTTCATGAGCAAAAATCTGCTGATTTGGTGTTTTCTTGCATTTACCATATCTTCTTGACGCCATTTCTGCCTTCGTCCCTTCTTTTCAGGTCCTAATTTGCTTCTTGGCATCGTGAGGTTGTATTATGGAACACCTGTTTTATATTACCACAAGTCGCCATATGGAAATTGACTGATCCATTCTCAGTAATAAAATATTAATTCTTAAGTACTGAATACATCATCTTGTAGTTCAGTTAATTAATAATGATATACAATATAAGCAAAACCTCATTCGTATTAATAACAGTACCAGAAATTGTGTTGAATCTTACCCTGTAAAAACTTTCAGGCTTACGAAAACACACTACTTCTTCTCATAACCATACACAACGAAATACTGAAGTTATCTACCTCTAGGTGGCTAAAAGGAACACCAGCGATAGAAATTAGAGCGGTTTCCGGATGACAGCAGCAGCTACTTGCACAAAAATTGCTGTTTCATATTACAACCCTGTTCCATATTACCACCTTCTCCCCTATTAATATGGTTTTCGTAAGAAAAAAACCTTCATAATTACAGTCAGTTCCGGTAAAGTGATAGCCATATTTAGAATGGCATTCACTAGTTGTAATCATTTTTAAACCAAGAACTATCCTGCAAAACAAGTGCTTATGCAAATGAGATTGCGGTTTCGTTCATTGCAGCGCAAAAAATACCATTGTTTTTACTAAGTAAATTCGTGATGTTAATAAATGCAAAATTAAAAGTTTTTAAAATGTCATTTTAGTTTAGTTTTAGTTATTTACCGTTTTTGTTTTTTCGTGTATTTTGCTGTTAAGCGCCCCCTAGGGAGAATTTTTTAACTACAGTGGAACCTCGCTATTCGTACACAATCCGTTCCAGGAA
This sequence comes from Thereuonema tuberculata, assembly GCA_023159025.1. Lineage (NCBI taxonomy): Eukaryota > Metazoa > Arthropoda > Chilopoda > Scutigeromorpha > Scutigeridae > Thereuonema > Thereuonema tuberculata. The sequence goes on along the minus strand of JAFIDM010009631.1, from coordinate 17,256,785 downwards.
GCAGTTCGAATGGCGATTTGTACGAATGGCGAATCATTTTTTCCCATAAGATATAATGTAAATTGGATTAATCCGTTCCAGACCCACAGTTGATTGCTTATTTAAACCTTTGTAATAATATTTTAAGCATAAAATACATAAAAACTATGAAAAGATATGGTTGATTTCACCATGCCATACTGAGTTGTCAGGTCAGAGACACGAGTTCCACTTTCAAACTTCGCAACGAGTTCTTTTTCCAATTCAATTGTCGTTCTTACTGCTTTCCTTTTAGGCTTAGTTGAATCAGTAATCTTTTTTGGACCCATGGCTGCACTATTTTTAATAAAAATAACAAAAAATAACAATAAAATAGCACAAAGTTTCACGAAGCTTGCGTGGATGATGCGTAGCGTACGGAAGCTAGCACGGGACTGAGCTGATGCGTAGCGTACGGAAGCTAGCACGGGACTGAGCTGAAGCGACCGCGTGGCGCGGCCAGTAACAAGGTCACGCTGTCCGAATCGCAGGGCAAGCGTACGAATGGCGAGTGGAATTTTACTTGAAAAAGTTGAACGAATAACGAGTTGTACGAGTAGAGAGGCGGACGAATGGCGGGGTTCCACTGTATTTTTTTTTGTGGCATCATTTGAATAGTCTGTATACAAATGTTGGTGTCAATCCGCTTATTGGTTACAGCTACAGAGTTCTCTGAATAGATCAAGTTTAATTACGATCACCTTGTACAGTAGATAATGTTGCGGGATTTTGCAATTAACTTGAATAATTGCCAAATTCGTTCGAAAAACCTAATTTATCATATAATATTAAATACGTTGCAATAGTATAGTAATCAGTTTATTTATTAAGATTTATTTGTTAACATACGCTTGCTTTAAATATTTTCAAAATAATTTTTAAAGAAATTTAAGGCAAATGTTTGTTAAACTGACTACTAAATAAATAAAAAGCTTTTTGATATGAAGAAACACTATGAGCAGGAAATAGGCTACATATTATTTTTAATTGCTTAGTTTTCTGCATTTGTTTGGCGAATTTTGTTTCTTACGGTTTTGTCTTTAACTTAATGTTAGGAAATCCAATCATATTTCCAATAGCGTTAACGCAAATCCAGGGGTTGCTTGGAAAAAATTTTTCTCGACTATTTTCTTTTCTTTCTCAGGGATATTTCACTGTAGAATGATGGCTAATGATTATTTACTGGACTACATTAATGTTTATTTACATCCTTTATTTCAACATTTTCTTTAATTAATTCTAATTGATGTAAGTAAGATCTTAAAGCCATACATTGATCTACCAAACATTGTTTCAACAATTGTTACAGTATTTCTTTTTTCCTTACGTAATGCATTTGTGAATTATTGTCGTCTTTTGACAGCTTGTCTCTCACTTTTACTCCCATTTCTTATCCATTCTGTGAACTCCACTTTAAACAACATTCCTCTCAATCACCTCGTTGTCCGTCTCATCTGTAAATTTCTTTCTTTTTTTGTTCTTCTTTTCTTCCCTGGAAGCAATTTCCTTTTCATTTCTTACTACCTTTTTTTTTTCTTTTCTACTGTGGCGACCTCTACTGCCGCCTTCGAACAACTCTATTTTGTTACCGTTTATGACGTAATTAACGCGATGAGTTTTGATCCTCCCTCCCCAGCTACCTCGAAATAGCACCGCTGTTGGTCGATGGGGTGAAATTCCTGGACGATAATGCAGCCGAGATCGTAGCGGCAAAGAATGGAGAAATTAATCTCGTGGGCAACGCTTGATTACCTTTGGAACTAACTGCACAGATGCACTTCATTTCATTCCTATCCCTCTTGGGGTCAAGCAAACTGCGACAAAGTTCCACGACTTTTATGATAGTGTTTCTGTAGCTTTCATGATTTATTTTAGAAGTCTAAACCAACATTATTTTCATTAAAAATACATAATTGGTTTTTTACAGTTTCTTTTATCTCTTTTCTTAGAAATTTAGAAACTATTCTTCAATCAGATAGAGCTGTTCTTCTAATGAATTTTCTTCGATCAGATTCCAAAAAGAAGACAAAAGATTCTGAAGAATAGTGAAATGACATCCTTGCTCAGTTTCATTTTAAACAATACGTTCGTTATGTTAAATTAAACAAGTTTATACAACAGAACAAATAACAACACAACAAGAAATAAAGAAAAATGAAGCGTAATCTTTTAGATGAAGGAAATAAAATTCGTTGATTTCTTTTGTGGGATTGAGTACTTTATTTACAACCGTGTTTCACAACTGGGAACATTCGTACTCTGAGGTACCTTGAGATACAAAAAGGGATCCCTCAGGCTTTTTATCTAAAATTATGAATTGAATGTTTTCAAATGATATTCTTTTTTAGTTAATATTATCATCTTGTTTTTTTGTTCGGATAATTACTTAAGAGTTTGCGAGTCAATAAAGTTTGGGGACCTCATAGTAAAAAAAAATAATTGTTTATTCAGAAAAACAGCTATTTATTCACATACAGGTTTTCGACCTGTAGTTACTTACTTAGTAGTTCGACATGTAGCAATAGGAATATTGTAACCAACCTCTGAAATACAGGGTGGTCATAATTAAAGTTCAACTTTCAACATGCTGTAAAAAAAAAAAAAAAAAAAAAACCACTGCTCAGAATGACCTGAAATTTGAACTGAATATACTTGAAGAAAGGGGAAATGGTATGGCATAAGAAAAAAGATAGTTCCAAATGTTAGCAATAGATGGCGCTTTAAGCATCATAATATGCAAAATATTAGACGTGTCATGCGCACGACACATTGCATTTGTTATAAAAACGCGAGGTACATAACGTTTTCCTCATATTGCTTCTGAGAAGCTCGCCATGACTGACAATGAAGGATCGCGCTCTGCTTGTGAAGCTCTTTTACAAGAACGGTGACTGTGCACCAGTAGTTCTGAAGAAATTCCGGACAGTAAAGGGTATGAAAATAGGCTGTAATCCGATGTCTGGGTTAAAAACCGATTTCATGCGGTTTTTGGCCTCAGGACAATTAAAAACCCATTTTTTTTCCCATCCGATTTGGTACGACCTTGCCATTGTGCGTAGGCTTTAAACTAACAGTGCCACACTTGTTGAATGACTTGGAAGTCCTTTCTTCAGTAAAAACCCGATACAGTCATGCACATTGAACAGTACAGTTGGTTTAACGTGCAACTCATGCCATAGCCGTCGTATTGCGATTCAAATGTCACTTGTAGCCGAACCCATTTGCGTTATGACGCTTAAAGCGCCATCTGTTGCTAACATTTGGAACTATTTTTTCTTCTTATGTCATACCATTTCCCCTTTCTTCGAGTATATTCAGTTAAACTTCAGGTCATTCTGAGAAGCGGTTCTTGTTTTACAGCATGTTGAAAGTTGAACTTTAATTATAATCACCCTATGCATCAGCTTTCTAAGATGTATTATTTTTGAAGTCTCGTGATAACAGACGGACAGATAGATATCCGTAAGTCGACTTTTTTTTCCCATCCGTTTTCTCTTTTCGTAATTAATAATGAAGAGTCTTACAAACCATATACTAATCCTGTAATATCTTGTGGTAGCTACGGTTCTAAAATATAATGCTGCTGTAAATATGTAATTAGCAATACTGACTGTCCGGTAATCAGTCGGTTGACTGGTTTGCAGGACCCAATAAGGCTTTTCATTCATTTCTGTATCACAGTACTATATAGGTCTAAGCTTTTATTCATGTTGTGACTATTTCAGGAGAACGAGAAGCGAAAGAAAGTCCTAACCTTGTGGAAACCTTTGAAATGTCATCAAGTTCTGCGAATCTTGCTAATCAAATGAACTTTCCACTCAGAATTTGCTTTGCAATTCCATATTTTTTTTTGAAACTCTACTTTCAAAGTAAGAATGGTAAGAAAAAGATATGAGAGAGAGTAGAATCCCAAGGTGATATAAGAAAAAGCTTTTAGAAAGGACAAAAGCACAGCAGCTTCTCCTGGGTATATCCTCTTCAATGATTTGAACACCTTTTTATCCGGAACTGTTTTGCGGGTATTGTATTTTTCAATTTTGAAACATGTTTTATTTCAAAGCTGTTGTTATGTTTAAACATATTGTTATTAAACAATTAAAGAGACAGAACTCATAGAAATACAAAGAAGCTCGGTTTCAATGCGATCTTTCAGATCCAAGATCTCGAAGATCGCGATATAACCGCGATATAATCGAACTTTTATTACTTCGCGACGTCAAATGTCGTATATCGCAACCTATTATCGCCCACACGATTCCAAATTGATTTAAAATGGTCATTTCACGATTACCTACATCATTCAGAGCTATGTGAGAGAATTTTATATTTATAAAAACATAAATCATTAACTTTTCTTGGCATCTTGTACAAACGACGAGTCATATGGATCGACATGATATTCTTACGCCTATTAGATTACATGGGCCTCTTTACTGGTTGTCATTGGCAGAAAAATAGATCTCGATATTCATTTTGGTTAAAGGAAAATGTCCGCGATTCTGGTATTTTTTTAAAAATATATTGTATTTGACGCATTTTCGTGACATTAGGGTGGGTGTAGAGTCTCAATAACTGTAAATAATATGGAAACAAGCATATTAATTTACACCTTTGATTTGATTTTAGGCGAAAAAACGGTAAATTTTGCAATTTAACATTTATACACCTTTTCCAAAATAGAAGGGGTCCAAGACCAAATCGCGTTATATCCGAATTCGCGATATAAACAACCAGTGTATTCAAAAGAAATTTATTTATAATTAAAAGCAAGCAAATAAGTTGGCTAAATAGATTAACGGGTGACTTTGCTGATAATATGTAAGCTATCAAAAGAAAAGATAATTTAATTATAAATTCAAGTATTTTGTATTAAAAATATCATTTTGAAAATATTGTACATAGCCTGTCAAGAATATATTATTAATTTTAAAGATGATTTCAAGAGTTTATATCTAAATCGAATTAACTATTTCCAATCTTCGAAAAATTTCTTTTTTTACGAGTTTCTTGATGTCAAAGTCCCAATTTATGTAGACAATTATCTCCATTTTTTAGACCTTAATAATTATGATTTAGCATAGTTAAAAATGGGAGGGAGTTGCTCCGAGCGCAACTGTTTAAGGTGTCACAGCAAAAAGGTCTCAGGAAATAGAGAATATTTTAAGTGACATTTTTTGCAACCTTACTGGATATCTGGAGCTCCAAAAAACTGACGATTTGGAGCCCCCTCAATGCCATTTCACTGGTCCCAAAAAAGTAACAATATCAAATGAAGTTAACAACATCAAAAGTAACAACATCAAAATTTCAAGATCAGTTTAAGAATCTTAGATAGTCATATTGTTTATGCTAGAAAATGATGAGAAAAGGATTTGGTATAATTTTTTTGTTGAAATTAAAGGGGGGGGAGGCTTCAAATTAAGAAATTTCTAAGTTAACAATTTATAACCCTATCTATTTGATTAGAATGTTCTAAGTATGTTAATTAATGAAAATAGACAATGGTGCAGCTGGCAGGAACTGTCTTAACCATTATTATTTATTGAATATGTTTTTTAATCTTTTTAACTTACATATAAATTTTTATTTATCTAGCAGTGATAACTCGCAAAAAAGTGACTAACCATTCTATTTGTGAAAAATATTCCCAACCCACAAAGCAGGTCTTTATGCCATTTCTTGATCGTATACGTATTTCAGTGTTCTACGTTTAATGGTGGAAGTTTGTAAGAAACTGAACTGACACGTTGTCAAATAGAGAAAATAAATCTTTAAAGGAAAGCGAAACAGAAGAGAGAAGAAAACACCAAACCTGGATTCGAACTCAGGTTGAGGCTTGTCAGTGGCGATGCAGGATACAGCCTTCAGCAATGGGCTGTGTCCCAATGGTATTGAGATGATTCTAGACAATTCTCAGCATAGTGTAGAAGTTGCTACCTGCACAGCATTGTATTTGCCTTCAACTTCTGAAAACATTTCGTGTAATCTTGAAAATAGTGCGGATAAAAAAAAAACAATTTCTGAAATCGAATTATATATAGATTGGAAAGATTTCTAGTGAAACCAAAATTCCTTCTTTACTAATCTAAACAAGCAAATTCCATTTCAGAGTAATAACAAAATAAAAGAAACTGTTAATTGACACGTGTAAAACAATAAAGCTGAAGTACTCTGATCAAGTTAAATCCCGAAACCTTTTTCTTTTACGGTAATTCATCCGATTCTATAGATTTCTAAAAAAAAAAACAAAAAAAAAAAAACGAAAGGTTACTTTTATTTTGACATTCATTATTATCAGATAAAAATGAATGCAGTTTATTGCAAAACTTACTAGTTAAAATTTAACATTGTTAATAACAGCGTAAGTAGATAGTAATGCTAAGAAATATTAAAAAAACCTCCAATTTTGTACATTTTTTTTTTGTGAAACCTAAAAAAAAATATTCTTTAAAATCGAACAAACGGAAATTGACATTTTAATTAGCTATATATAATGAAAACAAATATAGAGATCTAAAAAGAAAACAACATATAGTATAACTACAATGAAAGAAAACTTCCTATTATGAATCGACTTCTTTTCTTAAATTTTAAGTCACTTTACGGTAACCCGTCTTCCCTAGAGACAAATAGGCTTTGTTTTCTTTTTCAAACTGAAGAATCCTGACAAAATACACCCCAGAGTCATCTTTCCTTGTCCTTTCCCGCTCTATCGACGCTGCCATTTTGTTTTCCTGCGTTGAGTGACGATGGTTCCTCGATTTCTTTTCCAATGATTCCCTCGTGATTCAGGCACCTGTGGTTCTACTTGACTATTATAGACCCTTCGAGTTTCTTTTTACTGCTAGAGTTACTTTTCCCATTTTGTAAGATATTACAGGCTTGATCAATAGCTTGAACACTAGTTAATCTGCGACCTGGATTCTGGATTAACATTTAATCATATGTTAAAGGGAAGAGAAAAAAAGAATTCAGATAATCTGCAACAATTTATCCTGGCAATGGAGTTCATAAACTTATGTACAAACTTCGACAACCTACGCTTTTTTTCAAGAAGTATTCTACTAATTTTTATTCTGACCATTTGAGAAAAGTATGCTTTACTTTTCTAAAACGAAGAACTTTGTTATGGCTTTTCCCAGAAGGTAGCCTCTTTGATTGTCTTATTTTGTGTATTTTATTATAGTTTTTATTATATTTTAAACTACACAATTCGACGCTTCGTCTCTATACAATCATAAATTCCAATCAGTTATTCTCACCCATTGTTTGTCATGGACAAGACTTAAAATTTGTGATTAAACGAAAAAGGCATTGGTTTCCCAAAATTTATCGGTAAAATAAGAATGGGAGCTTATGTTTCAGAGTAATTCTCATAAGTAATTGAAATTAATATTACTTTATCTGTAATGCTTTAGTCGGCAAGATCTAGTTATGTTCCCTAAACAATGTTATTCTAGATTTTATCCCGATCTTTGTTTCCATATTAATAGCTTTTGTTCTATTAATTCATTAATAGATTCGGTGAGCTGTTCATCTGTCTGTTGGATATATATGTATATCAATGCTTTAGACATCGTAAGAATGGTTCCTGAGTTTAAGAGTAATTAATCCACCCTTAAAAGTTTTCAACAAGAGTCTCAAGTATCTGGGTGTTTCGATAATTTTGGCTGTGCTATGCAGAGAGGCTAATAATTTATTGCTACTATTTAGTGTTTAATAATAAACAACGTTGAAGCTGATTGCATTATTTCATTCATAAATATCTTTCCCATCGATTTTTTTTTTCGAAATTAATTTTCATTACTAAATAGAGAGAGAAAATCACAACCGGACAACAAATATGCTTTCGCACATTGAGCCAACGGGAATTCTGTACAGCTGTTTCATCCTTATTAGGAATCATCAGCAGAATTTACCTTTGATGTTTGGCTCAGTTGCGCGAAAGCTTTACCTAAAAGCATTCTCGATCCCGGGAATGGGCCGCCGAGATAAAAAACATTCAAATAAAAAATAATCCTGTGAAATCCACAGTATTAAACCCTTGTCCTTTTCTCTCTCTATTTATGAATAATTATGGACGTTAAATTTGCTTTTAATTTTCATTACCAGTATCTTCTTTACGTTAAATTGAAATAAAGTTGAAATGCTTAATTTTATATTAAGTATTTTTTAAAAAAATAACTTTTTCGCTAAGTTGATTGTTCACTTTTGTTCGCTCGTTTGTCACAAATTGCGCGTTTTACTGAAACATGAAAAAAAAAAAAAAAAAAAAAAAAAGGTATCAGGAAACACCAATTAAGTATCTATGGCTTAGAACAATATTAATTTAAACTTTGTAGAGATATTTCGTTCCTCTATCTGTCACTATTTCCTCTTCAGTCCTGAGCATAAAATTTTGGTAACTAATTA
>JAFIDM010009631.1:17219737-17229924 GCA_023159025.1 Thereuonema tuberculata | reverse complement strand
CATTAATTAGACTGCAAAGATTTTTTTTTATTATATTGTAGACACAAATCCTTGTAAAAATACTAAGGATGCCATTCGTGTATTGGAATGAATGTTATTTCAATTACCGATTATTGCTCAAGGACTCAATCGATTTAGGATTTATTAAACATCATCCATCAGAAAATAAATGTCATAAACTACATTTATTAACTGAAAAAAAAACGAATTTTCAAGGAGATAAAATTCACCGTCTCCTCTTTTTCAAGCCTTTTACATTATAATAATAAATAGACGAGATTCTTTTACAACAATGACCTTAAAATATTGATATTAACAATTAAAAAACGTTAATAGAATAATAATAAAAGATCATAATCTACAATATAATAATCACACATTATTAATAATCACAAATTCTTATCAAACAAATTATCAAACCGGATCACAACTTGGCTAGATATGCAAATAAAATTGTAAAAAACTTCAAATTACCAAGAGAAGATGTAATTGTTAAGAACTCAAAAGACTTAATGAATAAGATTGGACATTTCTTTAATAATACTAAAAAAATTTACATGTTTTCTCTAGATGTAGACAACATATACACGAATATCCCTGTAAATGAAACTGTGATGATTTTAGAAAGTTTAGCTTTTGAGAATAGGGAAGAATTGAAGAAACTTAAAATGGATTATGATGAATTGATAGAGTTAATAAAACTAATAACTGTGAACACATATTTTAAACACAAAGATAGAATTTTCAAAGAAATCAAAGGTTTCACTATGGGGTCACCGTTGTCAAGGACATTGTGCAATATTTATATGAATTTTTTTGAACAAAAATTATTGAAAGATACTAAATTTAGAATGGAATAGTATCGCTATGCGGATGATATACTTATATTATGGTTCGGAACAAAAAGGCAATTTAGTAATTTTTTCAGTGACATTAACAAGTGACACAAAGACATACATTTCAAAATGGAAGAAGAAATCAATGACTCATTAAATTTTCTTGATCTGAAACTAATAAAAAAGGATAACAAAATAACAATGAAACATTACATTAAAGATTATAAAAGTGACCATATTTTAAAATTTGATTCTGGACACAATATGAAAATAAAAAGGAATATAATTAAGAATCGGTTGCTGAGGCAGTGCAATCAACTGGCCATCTCGATCGCCCGATCTCTCTCCCTGTGATTTTTACCTGTGGGGCAAATTGAAGGGTCAGGTGTACTCCAATAATCCTCACACACTGGAAGCGCTACAGCAGAACATTGAAAACGCTATTGCTGCTATCCCTCAGGCAGAGCTGCTAAGCGTGTCTCACAGTTTGATAAATCGAGCACAGCGCTGCATTGACGTCAACGGTAGCCATTTTCAACATCTTCTGTGATGTGAATGTGACAGCAACCGATTGGTGCATCGCAATTATGGTTTCCAGCATTTTCTGTTCATTAACAAGGCAGTTCATTAACAAGGGTCAGTCCTATTGTCAATAATTGATACATTGTTACCTGTGGAACTGTCCAATTTCCGCCCTATCTTTTTCTGTTGGATCCGACCGACGCTGTCTCCCTTGTGAGAAGAATAGGTTCAACCAACCCAATCTCCCTTGCGATAGTGGACTCTGTCCTTTTTTTTTCCGGGGCCTCTTTTATTTTGCCCACCCTGTATATACATATATATATATATATATATATATATATATATTAAGCCAAAAGTACCCTTACTCATTACGATTAGTACCTATTATGAAGTAAACGCCTAGAATTATTCAATTAAATTAACCAAAAACATCCACAAAAAATTCTTAAATTTGTAATGATTTAATAATTAAAAAGAAATATATATATATTATTATTACTTATTTAATAAAATAAAATGTCCATTAATTAATTGTAATTTTACTTTTCACTGTGGTCCCCCAGCAATAATTGTCAACAGTCAATCTTTGATTCGATCAAATTAGTTTAAACGTTGGGGCTTACGTATATCGGCAGAATCCATTGTAATACTATGGAAAAGTGCCATAAACAAACTAAGAAGAAGAAACGTTTTCATAATTTAATTAATTGTATCTATAATATATTGTTATCTATTCATAACAAAAAATTTAGTTCGCTGAAGCACAGCTGTTGCATAAGGAGCCGGCCACATGACTGAGGGGTATGGCATGGAACTTCGGTCGCTGATCTGGTAATGTTCGGTTCTGAGATTCAAAAAAGAAGTTTAATACATTCATATTGATGGGGGAAAGGGAAGGAAACACGAATCAAAAAACAATACAAAATGAGTTATAAAATTGTATTTTTTTTTAAAATTTGTTTTGTTTTTGTTTTCCTTCCTTTTATCGAATTTGGCCAACTAGGGACCACGTATCTAGCTCAACCAGAAAACGTCAGGGTGAGGCTAGTGAAATTCAAGAAAGGGGGGACGAGAATTATATCCCGTCCAGGATAACCCTGAGATAGTAAGTCCCAGATGGGAAACGGACGAAACACAGAAGAAGAAAGAAACAGCCATGCTACCACCGGGATTCGAACCCGGGTACTGGCGCATCGGCCACAATGGCAGCCCGGCGGCTAAACCGCACGGTGTTTTTGTTTTATTGAAATAGTTTCTTTAATCCCATTTTTGAGCCCTTTTCAACGTACTCGATGTTATGTAAATCATAATGATTATCCGCCTGGTTTTTTTTCAATCTATTATTTGTGAATTTAAACCTTTATTTAAATATTTTTTAATTACTTAATTAAGTTTATTATCTATATTTATAATGACTATTTTATTGTATTAAATTCATTATATCATACCATTCCTTGTTATTATACATATAATTGTAACTTATTTTGTGTTGTTTTTTGACTCGTGTTTCCTTTCCCTTCCTCCATCAATAATGTATTCGACCTCTTTTTGGACACTTCAGTTAAACAGATTGGTTGACGCTTATGTTTACTGCTCCGCTCCTATTGCTCATAGCGTGATATTATTTAGCCTATAACCTTTCTCAATAAACGAGCTATCTAACGGAAAAAGAATTTTTCAAATCGGAATGATAGTTCCTGAGATTAGCGCGTTAAAACACACAAACTCTTCAGCTTTATAATAGTAGTATAGATAATTAAGCATAAGACAAGTAATTATTTATTTATTTATTTATTTATTTATTATACACAGTTTACTTAACACACTAATGTATCTTATGTCTATTTTATAACTCATATGTATGGTGTAGATAATTTGAACTAAATTATTGTTGTGCATAATAGCGCTACATAAGCATCTGATGGCGACAATGGGAACTACACAAATATTGTTGTGTATAAAAGCGTCAGGGTTTTCGGATAGATATATATTTGTAGTGATCAGATAATTTTTTTAAGAGCTTGGGAAGGTTTGAAGTGATAGAGTTGTGATGTTACAAAATTACAATAACCTGGAACTGGGGGTGTAAACGGGAGGGAGAAGAGGAGAAATTAGTGGAAAGTCTTAAATTCTCCGATCTCGATATTAATTTTATATCTCGAGTTACAAAATTCAAATAATCTGGAACTGCGGGACACGGGAGGGCGATGATTGGATGGGCAAACATAGTTGAAGAATACGTCTATGGGGTTTTCGGGATAGATATAGATTTGTAATGACATCTGACCTTTGGAGATATTTATTTTAATTTTTTTGGCACCAACCGGGAAAGATTCGAAGTGATCTCGCAATTGCAATTTCTTTATCATCCATATTAGGACATTTATTTTTTGTAACCCGAGCGTAGAACGGATCTTTTTGCTACTAATTAATAAAATTAAATTAAAAACTTTAATTAAAAACTTTTTATAAGTAATTAATCTATACTAATATTATAAAGCTGAAGAGTTTGTATGTTTGAACGCGGTAATCGCAGGAACTACCAGTCCGATTTGAAAAATTCTTTTTGCGTTAGATAGCCCGTTCATTGAGGAAGGTTATAGGCTATATAACATCACGCTACGACCAATAGGAGCGGAGCAGTAAACATAAACGTCAACTAATCTGGCAAACTGTCGAGTACGGCGGCGGCGACGGCTCGCTGGGTCGGGACGGGTTGGCCGCACGATGAGAACCGAACATTACCGAGAAGGACCGAACTGTGAAATATTAAGAAATGTATATACAATATTTCTCTATTAACTCTCTTCTTTTCATATTTTGTAAAAGATAAATGACTCCACACTCATCATTAAGTATTTAAAAATATTTATTTAATTACTACTGCGAAGTTTCGGGAACAAATAGTAACGTTATTCCCTTCCTCAAGCATATTTGGAATTATACAACAAACAATAACAGAAAACAGAAAGAACATTATAAATGACATCGACACACATCAATTGAATAATATAATTGTTGGAACAATGGTTTGTTCATGTAACATTCTCATATTATTAAAATCATATAGGACAACAATATCCATCAATGCAATAAAATGACAATGTCAATAATCTAATTCATTAATTGTTACTCATTAATTGTTTAATTAAGACTGAAGCTCATTAAGGAGTAACAATTAATGAATTAGATTATTGACATTGTCATTTTATTGCATTGATGGATATTATTGTCTTATATGATTTTAATAATATGAGAATGTTAATTGAACAAACCATTATTCCAACAATTATATTATTCAATAGATGTGTTTCGATTTAATTTTTAATGTTCTTTTTGTTTTCTGTAATTGTTTGTTGTGTTTATTCCAAATATGCTTGAGGAAGGGAATAACGTTGCTATTTGTTCCCGAAAATTCGCTGCTATAGTATTTAAATAAACATTTTTAAATACTTAATGATGTGTGTGGAGTCCTTTATCTATTAAGAAATCGGTTTATTTTTCAGTGATTGGTCCTTTTATGTTTCCAGATGGTAGTTATAGTTAATGAGATGCACTTAGTTATGTACTCATAATGTATAGGAAACAGATATGTATAATCATAATTTAACGCGCGTGAAACCGCGGGGCAAACCTAGTAATGTTTATAAAAAGTTTTTAAATAATTATTTGTTCTCTCCTCCCCCATCACGACAATGTTTCAATGAAACTGTTAATAAGTGTATTTAAAGCAGACATGTCATCTCTAAACCTAAAAGACAGCATTTATTTAGATTAGCTTAACTGAAAGTGGGTGGCATGACTGCCGAGAACGTCGACCTGAAAGATCTTTTGTACTATCCCACGGATATGCAACGGAGAGGAAGACTGAGAAAGGATGGTGTGAGAAACGCAGGGGAAATGGGAGAACCCCGGGAAAACCTGCCCAGCGCGGATCGCCACCATCAACGAAACCCACATGAGAACCGAACCCGGTACTCAGAGGTGAGAGGCCAGTGTCTTAGCGACATCGCCAACCACGCGGCCAACATTTATTTATCTGTAATAATAATATACTTTATTATAAAAAATAAGTAAATTATTTTTTAATTTATAGATATACTTAATTATTATTTTATAATATTGTAAATAAATGTTTATAAATTTATGTGATATTTTAAAATTAAAAGTAATTTAGTTATTATTGATAATTATTATTATTAAAATAATTAATGTAATAATGTAATAAAATGGTCTTTAATAAATAAAAGGACAATAAACAACAACAACAACAAAAACAAAAATCCTTTTCATCAAAAATAAAAATATGGTTATAGATAACACTTTATTTTCAACTAAGAGTAAACCACAATGTATGCAACTGTGATAGCATTGAAGTTGTTTCCTATCAAAAATATCTTGGTCTATATAAGACTCATTATAATCCTATTCTCAAGAAATTATTCTAATAATATAATAAATAATATTTATAAATAAATAAGAAATTATTCTCTTTAGCTGTTTATATTTGTTCATATAAACTATTTTTCCTTTTAAAACAAAATTACTTCAAAAAGTTTTAAATCTTTGATGGATTCTAATCTTGATTATGGATTGGACTACTGGATTTTTTTTAATACTCTTCTTAATAAAATAAAAAACATATATTTAATTTTAACAAAAAATCTACTGAGGAAAAAAATAAAATTAGGATAAAATTTTGAGCTTTAATAATAAAAGAGAAATTCATGTACAAAATTACATTAAAACATTTCTTTTATATGAAAAGTTCACAAAATAATATAAATATTGGTATAAATACCAGAAATAACTGGTTACATTGCATTAATATAAAAAAAAAGTGGTTTTGGTTTAAGATAAGAAAATTTTATTATTTTTAAACTTTTTAATCAACTCAATTGGGCGAAATATAAGCATAATACTATAATGGCTATCAAATTACAATTAAGTAATGACTTAATTTAGAAAAAAATAAATTGGAGTATATATGTTTTTTTTCCTAGACTCTAAAGTAAACACTAACAGCACCTATACTACAAATGTACTTTATTAAACAGTATCCCTAATAGGACTAAAGGGGCTAAGAATTATTTTGAAAATGTTATATAGATAATTTGATACAGATAATTAATTATGTGTATTTTACTCACTTTTTTGGACGAAAAAAACGTTTTGAAATAAGGGTGTGTAAATTACGCGAGAAATAAAAAAAAATCATACACAAAAAATTGAAGTAATGCACTTAATTTTTACATTCTTTTATACATTTCAAAATATTCGCAGCTTCGCTATATTTGGTACTCCGAAACGATTAAGAATAGGTCTACATTAAAATTAGGCTTTGTTGTAATTTTACGTATTCGTAACTACCGTATGTTTGTTATTTTAAAGGCATTATTGATCTACCAAGTGAACTGTTACCTAGCAATCACAGTCATCATCACTGGTCTCGGTCTCCGTATTTCGTCATCAGCGGCTGTAGCAAACCCCAGTCGGGGCGGGGGTGACTCGTAAGCGAGAGCCAACTTTCACAAAAAGCAAACGCTTTATGGTGGGTGGAAAAGAGTTTAAGGGCTCTTTCACACGAAGCGACCATGGTCGCGTCTTGTGAAAAGGGTCTAAGACGCGCGTGGTGAGGTCAAAGCACTTTACCATTATAGCTGGCCAGTCCACTATTTATCACTGCAAAAATTATGGGAGAAAAAAAAAATCCAAAATATGCCTATAAAATTTGGGGGGCGTAAATTACGCGAGGGCATAAAATACGCGAGTAAATACGGTATTAATTAACGTTAATGTTATTGTGACTTGATTATTATTACTTCAGTTCAATTAATGTTGCGATTCTTAAGTGATTTATTGAAATTTTTTTTTGCATCTTTTTTCATGCAGGGGGCGCTCTTAAAGCTCCCATTCCCCAATTTTCAAAAATGAGAGAAAAATCAACAGTCTAATTTTCGCGAAAGATGATAAAATGCACAGGAGAGAGTCATTTAACTTTTTAGTTTTAAACGCCACCACTAATTTTATTCACGAAATTTATTCTTTCTTTTGTGTTACGTTTTCTGTTAGTACTGTTTGTAAAATTTCTGTTTTTAATTACTTTAATTAAAAATCATTTCATTATTTCGGTTTGTCGTTAACGATGTTTAACAACACTTTTATGCATATTCTTTAAAAATATACAGAAATTTCCATCACCCTTGGGAAAGTTACTTAAGACATTAAAAAATAAGATATATTTAAAAAAAAATCACTGATTGCTTTTTATATTAAACGAGCTATGCCCTGCGGTTTCATGCGCGTTAAATTTGGCCTTCTCGGTAATGTTCGGTTCTCGTCGTGCAGCCAAGCCCGTTGGTTGACGTTTATGTTTACTGCTTTGCTCCTATTGGTCGTAGCGTGATGTTATATAGCCTCAATAACCTTCCTCAATAAACGGGCTATCTAAAGCAAAAAGAATTTTTCAAATCGGACTGGTAGTTCCTGGGATTAGCGCGTTCAAACACACAAACTCTTCAGCTTTATAATAGAGTATAGATTATTTTAGGAAATCCGAACATAATGCAAGTGATTTTTTTTCCCTGAAAGAATAAATGAGCTGAATGTCAAGGATTTGGTAAATATGTCTTTGTTTCTTCTTTTGATATTTTTATTAACTGCTAGTTTCTCATACTTATTTAGTAGTACTAGTCGGCTACCCGTCGCTTCGCTCCGGAAGCCTCGCGTATGTAACGGAAAACAATTTGTTATTTATTAAAAAAACACACACACACAAATTACATCAAGTAAAATAAAACTAAAATTTTGTTAAAGTTTTTTTTTATTTTAATTTTTGATGTATATATTCTCTCAATTCACGACTGCTTTTAGAATCAGCGTCTGAATCATATATCTGTGATATATTTTTATTTTTTATAGAGATTAGAATGTAATCCTTGTGGTCTAATGCCTAAGACGTCTAACTTCGGAGCAGAAGGTTGCATGTTGGATTCCAGTAGATAACTTGTAGAAATTATTTCTATTTATGTAAATTACAATAATTGCACCAGACCGAAAGAGAAATAAAAGATTTTCGTAATATAGATACAATTTTCAGTCGCTTTTGAGCTACAAATAGTGAGCTTTCAGTATTCTACTTAATAGAAATAGTGCTTCTTTCTTTCTTGAGTCTCTTTTTTTTATTTCCATTGATACTTTACAGTGGTTTTTGAGTTAGAATTAGTGATTGTTTTTGAGTAACGAATAGCGATTTTTCAGAATTCTACCTAATAGAAATAGTGATTATTTTTTTTTCTGTTCTTTTTTATCCAATTCCAATTGATACTTTTCAATGGTTTTTGAGTTACAAATAGTGAAAATTATCTATATCTATTAGCTAGGCCATCAGATTGTTCGATATAGATATTTGAAGAAGAGATTTCAGCTGGACGTTAGTTGATATAGATAATAAATGAAGATCATAGCTTATATACGAAATTCTTCGCAACAAATTGATTGTGAGTATTCTTTAGAGTGAAGATAACCAATTCTGTTGAATTGTGACTCAAAGACCTAAAGTTGTACGTGAGTTAAGACAACGTTTTCCAATTAAATGGCAACTTTATTTAGAGTTTGTCCTTGAGCTTTATTGATAAATATCGCATAAGAAGGTCTGATCGGAAATTGTTTTCTTGTGAAAGTGAATGGAAGTAGATTACCGCATGGTTCCACAGACATCCTAAGGATGCAAACAAATCTCCTTTGTGAGTTCTGTTATAATTTCGGTTTCTATGAGATCATTATCGAATGAACAGCATTTAAGTTGAGTTCCATTGCAGTATGCAAACTTGGGATTGATGTTTCGCAACAATATTATTGGAGATCCAATCTTCAATGACAAACGATGTTGAAGAATTCCGCTGAGATTCAATGCGTTCAGACACTCGGGCAAATACAGATGTTCGTGTGGTGAATTATCAGAAGTGTCAATTTTATTCGCACTTGTATTGTATGCTCTGTAGTCTCTCCTTGTATTCTTAGACTTATCATTCGATTGATGTTATCGACACTCTCGTTCATCTCGTTTATCCAATTCCAATTGATACTTTTCAGTGGTTTTTAAGTTACAAATACTGATTTCTCAGTATTCTACCTAATGACGTACTGCTTCTTTCTTTTTTGACTTTCTTTTTAATTACAATAAATAAACAATCTTGAGATTCAAAAAAAAGATTGAATACATTCCTTATTGATGTCTTACTTTGCACACTACCTGTTCTTTTCTTGTTTTTGTCCTTTTTAGCTAGATACATGTAGTTAGTCTTCATTCCATTTTCTTTTCTTTTTTACCTTTCTTGGCGCAGCTTAGCCGCAGCTGCTTTTGCGCCTTTAAACACCAACCAACCAACCAACCATCCTTATTGATGGGGGAAAGGAAAGGAGATATAAGTCAAAAAACCATATGAAGAGAGTTGTAGTCCTTATGGTCTAATGGATAAGGCATCTGACTTCGGATCAGAAGGTTGCAGGTTCGATTCCTGTCGCGGATGTTTCATTGTAAAAATTATTTCTATTTTCCATTCTCTCAGAAAATTGCGCCGGACAGACAGACAGACAGAGAAATAAAAGATTTTAGTAATATAGATTGAGAGCATGCTTTTAGTTGTAACTTCATACAATCACGTAATTGATACTTAAATAAAATAATAAAGATGAACTTCATAATTAAAATTTATTATTAAATATAGAAGGTTCAGTTTTCTCTAGACTTGCAATGGAAGGATGATTTACCAACCGAAACAAGGAGTGAAATTTTTGTTCCAAGTAAGTTGTGGACTTTCGAATATA
>JAFIDM010009631.1:17183663-17206429 GCA_023159025.1 Thereuonema tuberculata | reverse complement strand
TGAAGTGCCCTCTTTTGAGGGACTCAAGTGCCCCCTTAACTACTAATAAATATATTTTAATTTTTTGTTTTCATTGGAAAAGAATTCTATAATTTTTTTAGTATGTATTCTCACTTTCCATATTTCGTAACTGATAATCAGCCCTCTATAGAATAAGATACCGGATTTCATTTCGGGGGCTGCAGGCGGGCGAGCATTGGGCTGACCATTGAATCTGATTTTAGCCCAAATTGAATGAAAAGTTGGGAGGCTTTGCCTCCAGCGACCTCAGGGGCCATTGTAAGCCCCAGTGGAATAAACCTACCACCTACCTCTATGATAGTCAATAATCAAAAACCTTTAATCCATCAACGTTCTTATTTGAAAAATCATTATTGGTCTCTTTAGGATATACCTGACTGCCTGCCTACTATTAAGGCGAAGTTTTTAAACGTTATTTATATTTGGCTACCAATGCAGATGCTTTTGAACAATTTGTAAACCTTTTTTAAAATCAAAGTTAGGCAATGAATTGAGAAGTCAACGAAAGCTTTTGCCGATATCAAAATACCTATAAGAAATTAAGTTATTGTTTTCTTTTATTAATTACGAGTTTGAATGATTACTAAAAACTATCGAAAAATGAAAAGAATGAAAACTTAGACGTCCACAATGGTGTACCTGAGAACTGTTATTTCTCTGTGCCAACACCTTAGAAATCCTTGGTGGTGGAGGAGTTTCATACTCGGGTTTTTGTTTCCTCTGTCGCCTGTAAGGGACAGGGTTGTTCATGGTTTCAACCAACGTTGGTCCTGTTCCCTTCGGAAACATTCTAAAAACATTGAAGAATTAAAAAATATACGATTGAGTTGTTAGACATAAAAAGATCATAATACTCAATATAACACTCAAATTACTGATAGAAGAATAAGCAGTGAAAAGATATGGGGTAGTGTTTGCTTTATTTTATTATAAGACTTGAATATTATTACAAGTGCGTCGACTAAAAATTTAGATAACCTATAGAAATAACTTATTATCTAGTTTTGTTAGCCCACTTTCCTAGAGAAATAAATTTCAAATTCAGTTTGTATTTAAGTGCGACTACTAAACTTTTGAACCACTGAATAGATTTTTATGAAACCTGGCAGGCATATTTACATACAAACAGACGATGAAACTTCAAGTTTCAGTGTGGGGAATCCTTGCCGAGAACTTCATGCCGTCAAGTTGACAAATTCTCATTGAAAACTATTTGAACTCAAACAATGCCTTTTGTGATATCTAACAATGGCGTTTAATCCGCTTACCAATTCTCTTAATGTCTGGACAATTTACCATGATTGAAATTAATGACATGACTTAAGTAACACGGATTTAGTTTTTTACTGAACATAGAAAATCAGATCCTCAAATTTCCAAAGCACTTGAAGCTTTCTTGTGCATTGCTTTTAGAACATTTAAGAAAGAAAACTAAAAATAGCAAAATAAAAATGTATTATTTTAAGGAGAGTACACTTCACGTTCTGTGAGGAACATTATTTCAGTTAATAATCAAACCAAGAGTGTTGATACGATAGAAAACATCTTCCTCAAAAAAAAAAAAACCTTTATAGTATTTTATAATATATATATATAGAAATAAATAATTAAATTTAAATTATGAGGCTTAATAAGTGAAAGATCAAACTTTGAGAAACCACGATAACTGGAAGACGAAGGTTGCATTTATATAATAAAAACCTTGAATGGAGGAGAAAACTGGAGATGGGTGAATATAAGAAACTCTCGTAAATTTAATAGTAAATAAAGATTATCCTCTATAGTAACTTATAGTCGCATACGACTTTCTTATAGATCAGTAATAGAACAAAAAAGGAAAAACACTGAAAATGATAGATGTTAGAACTGCTGAGATTTTGACTATTTTGTTTGTATTGCAAATACTAGTTTTGATTTCATTAATAAACTTCTTTTCTCTTTAATTACGACCAAGTGCAAATATACTATAAATATTACAAGGTTTCCAATAACTGATAAAATTATTTCAAAAAGCCTAATGTATAAATATATACCTAATTTGAAAATTTGAACTCATAAAACTTGATATTTTATATTTATAAAAACATTTTAGAAATACACCATTCAAATTATTTTTTGTTTCAATGTGATCTTAAAGGGAAAAATACAATTAAATAATCTGAAATAATCTTTTCCAAAAAGAAGTTATTATTTTTAATTTCAAATAATTATTTACAGAACGACATTACTCCAATCTTTACTGAAACTGAATGCTTTCATGAATCTCTACAACTGTCATCAACTTGTATTTTGCAATACAAAAATTAACAGTTTTAATTTTTTAAACAATTAGCAAATCATTAGGTTATTAATTTATTATCAAAACATTAGAATTTTAATTACAAAATGGAACAGTTCTTTGTTTCTACTGAAAGAAGACTCGAAAATGAAATTTAAATTGATATTTCCTAAAATTATAAAAAAGTTTTAGTTTCTGTATTTTTAATTTTATAAAAACGTTATTGTAAATAAATCGTTCAAAAATTCATTGACTATAAACTTTTAAGGGAATTAATGGATTGTAAGATCTTTAAGATTTCAAAACTAACGTTAAGTATTTAATAAGCCTATAAAGAATAATTCTACATTCTAAATTATTTTAAATGTATAAAAAATCTCTTAATACTTTCAAGAAAAAATATACTGAAATTATTTATGGAAAACAAGTTTTCGAAGAAGACATTTAAATTACATTTAAGTAGTATTTAAATAATAATTCATAAAAGAAAAATTACCTAACATTAATAGGATGGGACAAAATAATTTGAATTCTTAGATGTTCGAAAGTTTAAGTTCGAAATTTACCTACCATATCAGATAGTTAGGAAAGGAATAAAAATAAAAATTCCATATTTATAAAATCTTCTATAAACTGTTACATAAAAAAAGTGTTCCAAAAAGTGTTGTATTTTGTTCAACGGAATTTTTTGGGTAAAAAATATTAGAAATAGAATGATTTTCTCAATACATCAATTGTCCCAAAGCATAGCTAATTTGAAAAATGATATTACGTTTATTTGCAGTAAAACAGTTCAAGATTTCTGAGCTTCAGTTATATTTAAAATTCTAAGTAGCGCTAATAAAAATAAATTAAGCCTACTTACTTCTTTGAATACCTCTGCTGCATTTCCACATACGGTGAACTCATTTTTGGGGGGTTTCAAAGGACACAACTCTTCAATTTTTACCGGTTAGTCGAATCCAATTATGATTATGAGTAAGAATTAAATGAAAATTAACCTGGGAGAATTAATCCTGAAAATACTTAAAATTTACATGCTAACGCCGGATTGTATGATGATTCACAGAAAATGAGTCAGTTCTGCATTCGACTGCAAATATATAGGAGGTATTGTTGGTCTTCAACATTGCAATAGTTGATGACATTCCATCTATTACAAACCTGCAACAATAAACTACATATATAAACCCTAACTATGCTCTTGCAATAATAGTGCTGTCACCACTCCGGCATTCCTACATTATCAAGAAAGAGTGTAAAATAGACTTTAATAATTCTCATCCAATACAGAATTGTTCACTACGTGAAGGGATTTATTGAAATTAAATCAAAATTTAAATCTATTAGGAATTGTTCTTAAATTTTGTAGACAAATTCAAGCAGAAATGAATTGGTTTAGAACAATTTTAAGAAAAAAAGTATGCCATGCTTAAACTTCAGAGTAAATTAATCGAAATAACTTATAGATTACGTATACTTTTAAAAAAATTAAATAAATGGCTGTAGTCTCTTTCATAAAAATTTTTTATTTCTTTATCCTTTTTTTGTGTTTAAGGGGTTTCGTTTTATTAAAAATTAATATACGTAGTATTGTATTTGGCTTTGAAAAATTTGTATAATTTTTCTCCTATATGCATATTAATTGAGATATCATCTTGGTTTTTGAATGTAACCAATCTGATCTACTCTTGGAAAATCACTCAGGAACTAAAGAGTGTAAATTATGTTGACCACTAATTTTATATTCTACTAGTAAAATACTGAAAATAAAGGAAATGGCTGTAGTCTTTTTCCTAAATAAATGATTAAATATGAATTTTTTTTTAGTTTTCTTGTGTTTAAGTGCTTTCGTTCATTAAAAGTTAATATAGTATTATATTTGGTTTTCAGAAATTTGTAAAATTTTTCATGCGAATGGAAAAATTGGACTAAATAATTTCCCAATTAACGAATAAAGGAAGTATTTTTTTTTTAAGTATATCTCAATATCATTTTGTTTTTCGATTGTAACCAATGTGATCTACTCAATTCGTTATAAAGGGGAGAGCAAAACATGGGGAATTAAATGGCGTAAATTATGTTGATCACTAAGTTTATATTCTATAGTAAAATACATAAAATAAAAGGAATTCTTCTAATACAAGTGAATATTTGTTCAAGAACGTTCTTGCAAATCAAATTTATTCCATTTTTAATCATCTCTGGATTTTCCTTTACTCCAATGCAATTTCCCTTGACATTCAAGATGACTAAGATTACTAAGAATATCCCAAATGAAAAAGCGCGGATTCCTACCAAATTTTGTACGTGGTTTATTTATGATCGAACTTACAGCGATTAGTTTTCGTATCCATCCCTCTTATCCCTCAAAAATGACTCCCCCCCCCCCACTTCGCTTTACAATTGAGACGGATTATATGTTTAGACGAATTTCTTTTACATTTGATATGATATCGTCCAACTTAAAATAGGCTCCATCCCTGGATAGATTGAAACCCCTAGATTAACACCACAGTATACATTACAAAAAAGCGCGTATGTTTGGGCCCCAAGCATCAGCATTCCAACACTAAAATGAAATAATGTCTAGATAATGTGACTTTTTAATGTAAAACTTTATTTTTGTAGCAGAAGTGAATTACGTATTAGTTATGAGGTTCATGTACAAAGAAAAAGTAGCACGTACCATTAATTAACGTGTCTACGTGAAAGAAATGTAGCTGACTTACTCAGTAGAGGTCGCTAATTATCGTGTTTGTGTTACTTTGGACTGTATGCAGATAAGCTGGGCATAGTTCAAAATGGTGACTCACTTGGAAAATCTTTTTTTCTTTTTTTCTGAACGTTTCCGATATTTGGCCGGATACCTCGTACTCCGCGGAAGATCATATGGTCGTTCTCTCAGAATTCCAACCGACTTGTCTAAGGAGACAATAGGATAGATAGAAACCCTTTCACAAGAAGAATTATTAGATCCTTCCCCAGATTGTTTTCAGTAAGTTATTTTGAGCTAATAGAATAAGAAAACTAGAAGAAAATTTCCGAACGCTGCACCCACAATTCTGAAACACTGTCCACACATCTACAAATGCGCTTACTAAGCACTATGAAAATATGAGGCTGTGTCAATTAATCAATTTGTAAAACACCAATTGATTTTTTTTTATATTGTAGTATTTATTGAAATCCTTCTGTTTCAAAAACATGAATTTTCAAACAGTATTACAAAGATATTCATTAAGTAAAGTGGAATTGTGTTAAGTTAAAGAAAGTAATTTAGAATTAATTTAATCCTTTTATTTTCTCGATTGTTTTTTAAAATGTTAAGTAACAAAAAATACTTCAATCGAGAAAAAAAAATAGTTCAAAACTATTAATTCGAATTAGAAATAGTAGCTAGGTGTTCAGTCATTGAATTCTCAGGAGTTTTCGTTGTGAACTAACCTATTTGAATAATCTTGCCAACAGTGTATAGCATTCGACCAACGAACTTAGCTGCTTTGGACGTACTACAGACGCAAAGCAGATGGGTAATAATAGATAACTATCCTTGGGTTGTCGAAAGCAACCATATGAATGGTCTATCGACAGTGCACCATTGATGGAAGTACCACAGCGCCCCGAGAAGAAGCGGTGACCGCTATTGAAGATCTGGTTCGGTGTAGACTGTCCAGGCTCCTATGGACATACACTGCGGGGCAACGACGCGGCACATCGGCCTCAATAGGAATGTCGGAACTACATTCGGGGTCTTATATCCTACGGGCGTGATGACTTGTAAATTGTAATTATGGTTATTGGTATTTATTACAATAAAGTTTTTCTTGATATATTAAAACAAAAATATATTCCTTCCATTTTCATCAATCTTTTTAAATTCTTCAACGATATTTAGCTGAAAACAATCGTTCCGCTTTGTCAAGTTTTTTGCAAAATAAAATAACTATAATATTATTGTTATTTGATTTTGCGAAAAACTTGACAAAGCGAAACGATAGTTTTCCGCGAAATATGGTGGCAGAATTTTAAAAGATTATTTGAATTTATTAGCAACAAATGTGATTTAATGTTGCCTACTTCTAATATTCAATTCCGATAAGAGTACGAATAGATCACATTCTGAAATGCGCTGAGTATCATCTCATAAATGTCAAGTAAATTAAATCTGATACCGGAAGCAGGAATAAGACTAATTTCAAGTGATCACGATTCTCGTTTTGTGGTGATTTTAATTACATGACAATTACAGCTGTTTAAAATTTAAAATAGTCGATTTGCTATTAGGTTGTCTTCACCGTCGATAAACCTTGAACGCCAATTGAAAAACTATTAATTGTTCATTCATGTTTATATTTAACAATGTTGGATATAAATTTCCAAATTACTCATATAAAGAAATCACACGATTTTTGTTGAAAAGTTTGTTACAAAGTTCCTATTGTATTGAAATCACTATTTTATTGTTCAAAAATGAAGCCTACGCACCTGTCTAAAAACTGAATGACAATTTAATTAAAATATGTATACAGAATTACAAAATAACACAACCATGGTTTCAGCTCAATAAGATGAACTATTATCAAGTGAATAGTACAGCATTTGGGAAACCTTTATATAAACTTAAGGGGTGGTTTGACTCCGTGCAGACCCCGTATCGTCAAAGAGAATTTGCATGTGACGTTACGTGAACCTTCAATGGAAAATTTAAAAAAACATTAAAAAAAACATCACTATATGAGATTAAATTATATATAATATTTCACATCAATATCCAAAAATTTTTATTTATTACAGAGACCAAAATCATAATGGAAAACTTTATTTATTATGACAAATAACAATAACGTATTAGAAGACTGCTGCTTTTTTTTTTTTTTTTTCCCTTGTTTCTTTCCTTAATTTCTTTATTTAAAAATTTTTTGAAAACTTTTAAAAAACTTACAAAAATGATAGCATTAAGTATATTAATTTAACATAAAAGCAAATGGATAAATTTACTGCATACTAATTTTTAAAAATTTAATTAATAACTTTACATAAATGTAAGTGTTATAGCTCTTGATAAATAAGAACAGTTATCAGTAATTAGATTTTTTTTTTATTTTTTTTTTAAACCATAGGTAGACTTCATTTTTGAACACTAAATTAATTTCAACGCACGTGAAATGATCTTGAATTTGTGTGGTTAAAATCAAGAAAGGGTTACTACCAAACCACAGTGCAATCCCCGTCATGAAATGAAATTATAGAACATTTTCTACAAACAGATTTTTGACTTACAATGGAAACAATTGAAGCACTGCTATTGTAAAGAAACAATCACCAGAAGTCATCGGAAACAATTGCTCCGTGCATTATATAGTTGACACGTGATTGGACTGTTGGATTCTGCGAGAGAACCAAGGAGAAGCAGCAAGGAAAAATGCAGAAGTCATTGGAATATAAAGATGGCGATATTTAAGCGAAATGCAATTCTCTAAACAAGTATTTTGGAGACAGGTTTTATATCGAATGTGTGAAACATTAAGTGTCGATTTAAACTATGATTAATGAGAAGGATTTAGTGATATAATTTATTAATCATATTGTATGCTCTGTTTCAGCGTATAAGTAGTGACGTAATCTCATTCGATGTGCAGCAACTGGAACGATGCCATTTTGAAAGTGATACGAAATATTCCAAAGTTTATTTCCAATACCGAGAGCCAATGTTTATTTATACGAAGTAAGGATATAATTAAACATCGCATTGAAGTCTGCAAGTAAGTCATATTTTTCTTGTTGATACACAGAACACATTTGCATTAATTCACGAACAGCGTAACCATAGTTAAAGGTATCAAGATGACACAAGTAGATAATTCAACTATTAAAGTGAAGTAAAGACGTTTACCTTCGTGGATGCAGATTTACCAAGTTTTACAAAGAACATGTAACGATTGATTCACATACAGTGAAAGACTTATCGATTTAAGAGAGACTTTAAGCTTAAGCAACTATGTTAATTGTAAAAGAGTAATATACCATTTCTAGGAAGAAGAAATAATATATGTAACTAAATATAGCATTTAATCAAAGAATTAAAAGCACTTAATTCTAGTTTACTTGTTTATGCTCATTGAACCATTACCTTTAATTGACAGTATTTCTTACTAGGATAGGATTTGAAATAAAACAATTTTACATCCACCTACACCTATTCGTTTAACTTCATCTGCTATTTTATTTAAACGCTCTGCTAAAGTTATTTTCTAAATGTGAGCAAGTTTATTCCACAATTTGAAATCCCTATATTTCCTAAATGAAAGTTACCTAATGCTGATTTATTTTGAAAATGAGCATATGTCGATTTTTGAATGAAGGTCATTTTTTCATTCACTGATTCTGTACTTGTATTTCTTTCATTTCAAGATATATTTGCGTACATTTTAATAAAATAGCAAAACTTGATTATTTTTTAAACCCTAAAACATACAATAATTATAAAATGACATATTAAAATTTTACTTATCAGTTTTAATATTGCTTTAAATTATGAAAACATCATAATTAATTCCATTTTTTAGCATTAAAAATGATCCTCAGTCATTAAAACTGTAGAATTTTAATCATCCTATTAATAGGCAAAAATTGTCCGGATATTTGTAAATTTGTAAATTTGTAAGCAGATAAGGAGAAATAACCAATCACAGTGCAGCGCTGAAACACGTCAGGCGTGACGTCACGCCCAAGTTTAAACATATTCTAATATTCGTCCCACTTCACCGCGACGGATCGCGATTACACAATTATTATCAGCGTATTGAGATTTTCTTTCCCACATAAATGAAGTTTACACTGAAATGCATGAAGTTCATGCGTCAAAATTTATCAGAGTTTGTGAAACCTCAGTTTTTACAAAATTTCGGCTGTATAGCCGCTCGCTCACTACTCAACGAAGTAGGGGAACACGTGCCGTCATTGTTGCCCAGGATTATCGGTATTGGCTGTTGGACTTTCATTATTGTTACTGTTATTGTTGAAACTGGTAAATCAAGTTTTGATTTTCTTTTATTTTAACAAAATTTCGCTTAGTCATTCAAATTATATGTGGGCTGTTGCGGAAGTTATGGCTTTTAAAAAATGAGCTTAGAACATCTTTTTCAGTCTTGTGTTTTTCAAAAATTTCAGGATATTTCAAAAATGTGGCATTTGTTTTACTTCCGTTAATTTTGCATCAATTTCATCGATATTGTTTTAGGGCAGCAGGTTACAATTATGTTTCATAATGAGAACCGCAGCGCTGGCTACTACGAATGTGCTAAATCAATTTTTTATTTTTATTTATTTTAACAATATTATAATATTATCTTAACAAATAAGCCGATATTCATATTACAGGTGGGCTGTTATGGAAGTTATGGCTTCTAAAAAATTAGCTTAGAACATTTTTTTCAATCTTGTGTTTTTCAAAAATTTATTTTACTTCTGTAAATATTTCACGAGTCCCAACTAGTAAAACTACAAATTTCATTAAACACAATAATTGGCATTGTTCTGCTCATTTTTATTTTTAGTCTACTTTACTAGTGATTACTCAATTTCTTTGTTTACAGACTGGACGAAAACTCCGTATACCTCGATAATAACTCGAAAACTAATGCAAGGAAATGCCACACGTTTAAAAGTTCTGTCAATATCTGAAATGAAATTAGAAATGGTGCTTCGAGATCCATTTCATGAATTAATTATTAGAACAGATCAGAGCTCACAAATACGATAGTCGATCAAAAAGAAAGGCTACGCTCATCATAAAATTTGAAAGCATCTGAAAACTTTCAGTTCCTTATGAAAGTGTTCCACTATTTGTCAATATAGTCATCTTTTCTATTAAGCCATTTGTCACAGAGTTTAACGAGGTTGTGCATCCCAGACTCAATCTACGCAGACTACTGCTTTTTTAGCAATCGTAGAGCAGCCGCCGTGATATCTTCACCTAACGAAAAACGATGTCCTGGCAAGTGCTCCATCCTGGCTGGAAAGAGATGAAAGCAGCTAGAATTCCATTTCAGGCTGTACGGTGGATGTTCCAATATTTCCTAGTATACGACTGCAGTAAATTACATGGTTGCTATGCCGTATCTGGTTGGACATTATCGTAGAGGACACTGTCGTACTATCTCGAAGACCGTTCTCTCCTTATTCATTTCAGCTTTTCTATCTCTACTTTTTTTAGTGCGACACAGTACTAATCAACAGAAGTAAAGTTTTAAATTAAAAAGTCACATTAAGAGACATTATTTCCTTTTTGTGTTTGAAGGCTGATGCTTAGTGCCAAAAACAAACGCGTTTTTTGTAATGTATCCAGTGGTGTCAATCTAGGGGTTAGAATCTATCCAGGGATGGAGCATATTTTAAGTTGGACGATATATAGTATCATATATATAAAAGCGAAGGAGGGATCATTTTATACGGATAAGAGAGATGGATACGAAAACCATTAGCTGTAAGTTCGATCATAAATAAACCACGTACAAAATTTGGTAAGAATCCGCGCAGTGGCTTCAACGTGATGAACTTTATTATATGGGATTTTCTTAAGTGATCTAAGTCAGCTTGGATGTCAAGGGAAATTCCATTTGAGTAAAGGAAAATCCTGAGATGATTAAAAATTGAATAAATTTGATTTGCAAGAACTTTCTTGAACTTGTAACGAAATATTAACTTGTATTAGAAGGATTTCCTTTATTTTCAGTATTTTACTAGTAGAATATAAAATTAGTGGTCAACATAATTTACACTCTTTATTTCCTGAGTGATTTTCCAAGAGTAGATCAGATTGGTTACTTTCAAAAACCAAGATGATATCTCAATTAATATGCATATAGGAAAAAAATTATACAAATTTTTCAAAGCCAAATACAATACTACTGTATATTAATTTTTAATAAAACGAAACCCCTTAAACACAAAAAAACGATAAAAAAATACAATTTTTTTAAGAAAGAGACTACAACCATTTATTTAATTTTTTTAAAAGGATACGTAATCTATAAGTTATTTCGATTAGTTTACTGGGAAGTTTAAGCATGGCATACATTTTTTTCTTAAAATTGTTCAAAACCAATTCATTTCTGCTTGAATTTGTCAACAAAAATTTAAGAACAATTCTAATAGATTAAAATTTTGATTTAATTTCAATAAATCCCTTCACGTAGTGAACAATTCTGTAACAATTGTTGGCTATGTAGGAATGCCGTAGTGGTGACAGCACTATTATTACAAGAGCATAGTAAGGGTTTATATATGTTGTTTATATATGTCGCACGTATGTGATAGATGGCATGTCATCAACTATTGCAATGCTGAAGACCAACAATGCCTCATATATATTTGTAGTCGAATGCAGAACTGACTCATTTTCTGTGAATTATCGTACAATCCGGCGTTAGCATGTAAATTTTACGTATTTTCAGCATTAATTCTCTCATGTTCATTTTCATTTAATTCCTACTCATAAACATAATTGGATTCGACTAACAGTTTAAAATTTAGTTGAGTGTTTCGAAATCGCCCCAAAATGACTTCAGGATATGTGGAAATGCAGGAGAGATATTCAAAGAGGTAAGTAGGCTTAATACATCGTTATTAGCGCAACTTAGAATTTTAAATATAACTCTACAGCTAAGAAACCTTGAAATGTTTTACTGCAAATAAACATACTATCATCTTTCAAATTAGGTAAGCATTAGGACAATTGATGTATAGAGAAATTCACTTCTATTTCTCATATTTTTCCCATAAAATTCCGTTGAACAAAATACAACACTTTTTGGAACCCTTTTTTATGTAACAGTTTATTGAATATTTTATAAATATAGAATTTTTATTTTTATTGCTTTCCTAACTATCTAATATGGTAGGTGAATTTCAAACATAAACTCTCGAACATCGAAGAACTCAAATTATTTTGTCCCAGCCTATTACTTTTAAGGTAATTATTCTTTTATGAATTATTATTATTTAAATACTATTTTAATGTAATTTAAATGTCTTTTTCGAAAACTTTTACCATTTTTTCTTGAAAGTAATTAAGAGATTTTTTATACATTTTAAATAATTTAGAATGCAGATTTATTCCTTATAGGCTCATTAAATACTTAACATTAGTTTTCAAATCTATGATCTTATAATCCAGTAATTCTCTTAAAAGTCGATAGTCAAATAATTCCTGAACGTTTTATTTACAATAACTTTTTTATATTTTTAAGAAAAAATTAATTTTGATTTTTCTTTCAGTAGAAACAAAGAACTGTTCCATTTTTAAGTAAAAACCTAATGTTTTGATAATAAATTAAAAACTTGTTTTAAGTATTAAAACTGTTAATTTTTTGACACAACATTTTGCAGGTGTATGGATTCATGAAAGCATTGAGTTTCAATAAAAATTGGAGTAATGTCGTTCTGTACATAATTGTTTGAAATTCAATGAAATAATTTCTTTTTTGGAATAGTTTATTTCAGGTTATTTCATTGTATTTTTTCTCCTGTAACATCACATTGAAATAGAAAAAAGCATTTGAATGATGTATTTCTGCAATGCTTTTGTAAATTTAAAATATCAAGTTCTATCAGTTCAAATTCTTATATTAGGTATATGTATTTAAATATTAGGCTTTTTTAAATTAATCAGTTTTTTCAAACCTTGTAATATTTATGGTAACTTTGCACTTGGCCGTAAATAACGGGTAAAGAAGTTTAATAATTAAATCAAAACTAGTATTTGCAATACAGACAAAATAGTCAAAATCTCAGCAGTCTTAACATATATCATTTTCAGTGTTTTTCCTTTTTTTGTTCTGTTATTGATATATAAGGAAGTGGTATACGACTAAAAGTTACTATTGAGCATAATCTCTATTTATTATTAAATTTATGAGAGTTACTTATATTCACTCATCTCCAGTTTTCTCCTTCATTTCAGGTTTTTAGAATATAAGTACAACGTCCGTCTTCTTACAGTTATCGTGGTTTCTCACAGTAAGTTTTTAAGAGAGTTTTTGTCCAGCTCGCTATTTTATACGATAGCGCTAAAGTCACATGATTGGTATTCTGCGCATGCGTCACTGTGCCGTAGAGGAAATACTGTTAACGTGATACGTTAACTTTCCTCGAATAGCGTATCGCTTTACGGTAGGAAACATGAGTTCCGATAAACCTTAGAGAATTAGATTTAACATGAATGACGACTTGATACTCTTGCGCGAAGTTTCATTTCATTTATAATTCATTTTCAATTATTGCTGGTAAATTTAAGCCATCTGCTAGTCGCTGTATATCGTTTTTTTCGAAACGGAAATACAATCGACAGTCCTCATTATTCATTTCATTTAAACTCCACCTTGGATTTCCTCTTCTCGAACCTGAATGTTTCTTTCTCTCAGGATATTATGTAATACTAGATCCTCAAACAAATCATCGTCAATGCCTCCAAATGCAGCGATCTGAAGTATGTCTTCCATCTTGTTTATTAGCTTACCGTGTCCACTGACACGTTATGGCAAAAACTCTCTTCATGACAGAGCCCGCTATTATGGTTACCGTATTCGTTCACGTGACATTTGCGTTTCCCGTATATAAATCACGTTATGGCAAAAACTCTCTACTTTGATCTTTCAGTTATTAAGCCTCATAATTTAAATATAATAATTTATTTCTACATATATATTATAAAATACTTTTTTCAAGAAGATGTTTTCTATCATATCAACACTCTTGGTTTGATTATTAACTGAAATAATGTTCCTTACAGAACGTGAAGCGTACTCTTATTAAAATGATGCATTTTTAGTTTTGTTTCTTTACTGTTCTGAAAGCAATGCAAATGAAAGTTTTAAGTGCTTTGGAAGTTTGAAGATCTGATTTTCTACACCAGTCAAATTTGTTCAACGGAATTTTATGGGCAAAATATGAGAAATAGAAGTGAATTTCTCTATACATCAATTGTCCTAATGCTTAGCTAATTTGAAAGATGATATTATGTTTATTTGCAGTAAAACATTTCAAGGTTTCTTAGCTTTAGAGTTATATTTAAAATTCTAAGTTGCGCTAATAAAGATGTATTAAGCCTACTTACCTCTTTGAATATATCTCCTGCATTTCCACATATCCTGAAGTCATTTTGGGGCGATTTCGAAACACTCAACTAAATTTTAAACTGTTAGTCGAATCCAATTATGTTTATGAGTAGGAATTAAATGAAAATGAACATGAGAGAATTAATGCTGAAAATACGTAAAATTTACATGCTAACGCCGGATTGTACGATAATTCACAGAAAATGAGTCAGTTCTGCATTCGACTACAAATATATATGAGGCATTGTTGGTCTTCAGCATTGCAATAGTTGATGACATGCCATCTATCACATACGTGCGACATATATAAACAACATATATAAACCCTTACTATGCTCTTGTAATAATAGTGCTGTCACCACTACGGCATTCCTACATAGCCAACAATTGTTACAGAATTGTTCACTACGTGAAGGGATTTATTGAAATTAAATCAAAATTTTAATCTATTAGAATTGTTCTTAAATTTTTGTTGACAAATTCAAGCAGAAATGAATTGGTTTTGAACAATTTTAAGAAAAAAATGTATGCCATGCTTAAACTTCCCAGTAAACTAATCGAAATAACTTATAGATTACGTATCCTTTTAAAAAAATTAAATAAATGGTTGTAGTCTCTTTCTTAAAAAAATTGTATTTTTTTATCGTTTTTTTGTGTTTAAGGGGTTTCGTTTTATTAAAAATTAATATACAGTAGTATTGTATTTGGCTTTGAAAAATTTGTATAATTTTTTTCCTATATGCATATTAATTGAGATATCATCTTGGTTTTTGAAAGTAACCAATCTGATCTACTCTTGGAAAATCACTCAGGAAATAAAGAGTGTAAATTATGTTGACCACTAATTTTATATTCTACTAGTAAAATACTGAAAATAAAGGAAATCCTTCTAATACAAGTTAATATTTCGTTACAAGTTCAAGAAAGTTCTTGCAAATCAAATTTATTCAATTTTTAATCATCTCAGGATTTTCCTTTACTCAAATGGAATTTCCCTTGACATCCAAGCTGACTTAGATCACTTAAGAAAATCCCATATAATAAAGTTCATCACGTTGAAGCCACTGCGCGGATTCTTACCAAATTTTGTACGTGGTTTATTTATGATCGAACTTACAGCTAATGGTTTTCGTATCCATCTCTCTTATCCGTATAAAATGATCCCTCCTTCGCTTTTATATATATGATACTATATATCGTCCAACTTAAAATATGCTCCATCCCTGGATAGATTCTAACCCCTAGATTGACACCACTGGATACATTACAAAAAACGCGTTTGTTTTTGGCACTAAGCATCAGCCTTCAAACACAAAAAGGAAATAATGTCTCTTAATGTGACTTTTTAATTTAAAACTTTACTTCTGTTGATTAGTACTGTGTCGCACTAAAAAAAGTAGAGATAGAAAAGCTGAAATGAATAAGGAGAGAACGGTCTTCGAGATAGTACGACAGTGTCCTCTACGATAATGTCCAACCAGATACGGCATAGCAACCATGTAATTTACTGCAGTCGTATACTAGGAAATATTGGAACATCCACCGTACAGCCTGAAATGGAATTCTAGCTGCTTTCATCTCTTTCCAGCCAGGATGGAGCACTTGCCAGGACATCGTTTTTCGTTAGGTGAAGATATCACGGCGGCTGCTCTACGATTGCTAAAAAAGCAGTAGTCTGCGTAGATTGAGTCTGGGATGCACAACCTCGTTAAACTCTGTGACAAATGGCTTAATAGAAAAGATGACTATATTGACAAATAGTGGAACACTTTCATAAGGAACTGAAAGTTTTCAGATGCTTTCAAATTTTATGATGAGCGTAGCCTTTCTTTTTGATCGACTATCGTATTTGTGAGCTCTGATCTGTTCTAATAATTAATTCATGAAATGGATCTCGAAGCACCATTTCTAATTTCATTTCAGATATTGACAGAACTTTTAAACGTGTGGCATTTCCTTGCATTAGTTTTCGAGTTATTATCGAGGTATACGGAGTTTTCGTCCAGTCTGTAAACAAAGAAATTGAGTAATCACTAGTAAAGTAGACTAAAAATAAAAATGAGCAGAACAATGCCAATTATTGTGTTTAATGAAATTTGTAGTTTTACTAGTTGGGGCCCGTGAAATATTAACAGAAGTAAGACAAATTTTTGAAAAACACAAGATTGAAAAAAATGTTCTAAGCTAGTTTTTTAGAAGCCATGACTTCCATAACAGCCCACCTGTAATATGAATATCGGCTTATTTGTTAAGATAATATTATAATCTTATAATACTAAATGATACTAAACACCATGAAAACATAAGGCTGTGTCATTTAATCAATTTAGAATACACAAATTGATTTCTTTTTTATATTTTACTATTTATTTTCAAAAACATGAATTTACAAATATATTCATTAAGCAAAGTGAATTTGTGTTAAGTTATTCGATTGTATTTTTTTTTTTTTAATGTTAAGTAATAAAAAATATTTCAATTGAGAAAAAAAATAGTTGAAAACTTTTAATTCGAATTAGAAATAGTAGCTAGGTGTTCAGCCATTGAATTCTCAGGAGTTTTCGCTATGGACTAAACCTATTTGAATAACCTTGCCAGCAGTGTATAGCAATCGACCAACGAACTTAGCTACTTTGGAAGCATTACCGATGCATAACAAAACATAACATAAAATGGGAGGTACTATAAAGTCCCTAACACTGCGGCCTCAAAAGGCTTATTGTGTATCCCAATGTCTTTAATTCTGCATAACTCCTAGGATTTTACCAATCTGTAGTATTTTATGCAGGGGTATAGTCACATAGTTTGAGGGATTGGGAAAGCCCATACCTATCAACTTGTGTCTAGTGCTCGCAAGCGCTTCACACTCACATAGTATGTGTGCTGCTGTTTCATCAGCTTTTCCGCATCTTCTGCAAGTAGGATTTGAAACTATTTTTTTATTAAAAAGGTGTTTCATTAAGTGACAGTAACCTGTAAAGAGTCCTGTCAGGATTCTAGTCTGGTTCTTATCTAAACTAATAAGTTCCCTGGCTCTTTTTCTTAAAGGCTCTTTAATAAAGAGCTTTGAGTGTTTCTGCCCTGGAAGATTATTCCAATAGGTCTTTTGCTGTCTCCTTGCCCAGTCTCGAATTGCAGTTTTAGTGGTTTCAATGGAGATCCCACAAACTGGTTCAGGTCCAATGAACGAGGTTTCAGCTCCTTTTTTTGCTAGCTTGTCTGCTGGCTCATTCCCTTTGTGTCCTTGCACCCATATTAGGTTTACCCAATTATGTTCAGCAAGACTGTTAAGGGTTTGTTTACATTCCCATACTAATTTAGAATTGGTGTTGGGAGAATTCAGGGCTTTAAGAGCTGCCTGACTATCTGTAAATATATAAATATTTCTATTTCTATATTTACGTCTTATATTTTCATAGGCACATTGTAAAATGGCATATGTTTCCGCTTGGAATACTGTTGAGTAGATCCCTAGGCTTAGGCTTATGTCCATCCTTGGTTTCATTCCTCGGATTCCAGCTCCGGTTTTCCCATTATGTTTAGATCCATCTGTAAACCAGATTATTCCATTGACATTAGTGGGTTTGTTGTCATTATTCCATTCATCTTGGCAAGGAATGATAATGCGGTAAAGTTTTGTAAAAGATATTCTAGGTATCATCTTATCAGAATTCATTTGTAAGAATGGTTCTTCAGAAATGTCCCTAGTTAGGACTGCGTGTCCCACATTACAATAATGTGGTTTCCACAGATTATTAATTTTAAGTCTATGTATGGTCGCTCTTGCCTCTGCTTCAAGTGCCAAGTGAAGAGGGGGTAGATCAAGAAGGACCTCCATACTGGCAGTAGGGGTTGTTTTCATAGCCCCAGTAATGCCCATACATGCTAGTCTTTGTAAGGTGTTCAGTTTGTTCCTGGTTGTAATCAGTTTACCTTTAGTCCACCAAACTATGGCTGCATATAATACAATGGGTTTAATAACCATTGTGTAAATCCAATAGATTGCACTAGGTTTTAATCCCCATGTTTTTCCAATAGCATTTCTACATGACCAAAAGGCCATGTATGCTTTATTGATAGTTTTATTTATGTGGGAATTCCAGTTTAGTTTTGAATCTAGGGTAATGCCCAGATATTTAACTTCCTTGGATATTTTAATGTACTTGTTATATAGGATAGGTTCTGCAAGACCTTCCAAATTCCTTTTCTTTGTGAAAGGGACAAGAACCGTTTTATTGGGATTTACTGATAATTTAATATTATCACACCAATTTTCTACAGTGCTTAGTGCATTTTGCATAAGACCTGAAATCACGTTAGGAAATTTACCCCTTACAATGATCACAATGTCGTCTGCAAATCCCTGAGTATAAAAACCTTTCTTTATTAGTCCCTCAATAAGCTCGTCTACCACCAGGCTCCACAGGAGAGGTGAAAGAAACCCTCCCTGCGGACATCCCCTGGTCACCGAAACTTTTAAGGTATCTTCATAAATGGAAGTATGAATAGTTCTGTTTTTCAACATAGCATTTATCCAACCACACGTAATCGGGTCAATACCGTGTTTTTGTGCTGTCCTATCTATAGAAAGGAAGGATGTATTATCAAATGCTCCTTCAATGTCAAGAAACGCTGCAAGAGCTATTTCTTTATTTTCAAGTGCGGTTTCGACAATAGAGACAAGGCTATGAAGAGCCGCCTCAGTTGATTTCCCAACTTGATAGGCATATTGGTTTGGGTGTATTGGATAAGTCCTAAGTACACCCTCCCTAATATATTTATCAATTAGCTTTTCCATAGTTTTCAGAAGAAAGGATGTTAAGCTAATTGGTCTGAAAGCTTTGGCATCGACATAAGAAGATCGACCCGGCTTAGGAATAAATACAACCTTGACTGGTCTCCATTGAGATGGAATATAACCCAGTGCTAGGCTTGCTTTAAAAATATTACAAAGAGGTGTATCTAGAAAGCTTATTCCTTTTTGTATAAGGGCTGGAAAGATCTGATCTAATCCAGCTGATTTATAAGGTTTGAAAGTAGATACTGCCCATTCTACCTTTGATCGATTAATGGCCAGTCTCGCAGTCCGCCAATTTTCCTTGGGTGCTCTAAAATGAGACCCCAAGTTTAAATTTAGCGAGTTTGCGTTTCCGTCCCGATCGATCTCGATAGAATCTGGGAAATGTACACTGGTTAGGACCCTAAGTGTTTCTTCCCCATTGGTAGTATAACTTCCATTTTTTTGTAACAAAGTCACTAAGATTAGGTTCCAATTGGAAAAGGCCAAACACACAGTTTCTAAATAATTAACTTTATAAAAAATTAAAAATACAAAGTACACAGACGTTTCGGCTTGCCGAAGTTACAAGCCTTTCTCAATGTGATTTACAAAATAGGAACAACACCTTATTTATACAGCTAAGTAAAACCCAAAAAAAAAAAAAAAAAAGGAACAATCATGGGATACTACCCTTTTTGGAGAACCCCGTAGCTAAAGGATCTGGTCCAATCAGAATGCAAATATTCAAGTACCAATCAGCGAATGAACTACAATGCCCTCTGTGGTAAAAAAACGAGTTAAATTGATAAATAACTTTACAAGGTTACATGTGGTTAGATCAAATTAAAGTAAACAGAATACAATCAAATAGAATTCATAACAATATCTCGAAAAAAAATAAAAAGAATCCCCCAAACTTCATAATACTATAGCCCAAATTGAGAGAGCCTTACCCAAGACAGCCAAGGATAAAGAGGAAATCAGTTGCTTCAGAAGGACGATTGGTAATGTAATCAAAAAACAATTAATTATAGCCCTTATACAGTCAACCCATTGGAATTAGAAGGGGTTAAGAAAATTAGAAATATGGACAACGTAATGGTCACGCCCGCAGACAAAGGTGATAACCCTGTCATATTGGACTCGTTCACGTATAATACAAAATGGCACAGAAGTTCCTTCAGAACCAGGTAGGGATTACCTTTTTTTCTTTTGACGAAAAAGATGCACTCAACTCCAACAGAAGAGAAATTAAATCCTTAACTAA
This sequence comes from Thereuonema tuberculata, assembly GCA_023159025.1. NCBI lineage: Eukaryota > Metazoa > Arthropoda > Chilopoda > Scutigeromorpha > Scutigeridae > Thereuonema > Thereuonema tuberculata. Next base: position 17,185,964 of record JAFIDM010009631.1, on the reverse strand, counting down.
AGAACGCTTGATATCAGAAGAATTCGCGACAATTTTAAAGGATGGCGAATTAAAGATCCCGTTCCTGAGAATTCTTCCCAAAATTCACAAAAATGTAGATAGTGATAATTTATACCCTGTAAGACCAATCATTGTTTGTAATAATTCAGCTGTTAAGCCGTTAGCAGATTATATATTTAAATTTATGCAAAGAATCCATGTGAAATCTTCATTTGCCGTTGAGAACAGTAGGACCGCAAAACAAAAGATTGCAGCAATAGAAGTTCAACCTGACCATCAATGGTTTTCCTTGGACGTGGATTCTCTTTTCACATCGATTTCCATGTGTTTAGTGAAAGAGGCGTTTCAACATATTAGTGCTAAGTACTTTAGATCGTTCCAAATAAATGATATTATCTGCGATCTTTTATATCTCATAAACTTTATGGTTAAGATGCAATTCTTCGTGTACAATGAATGCATTTACAAACAAATAAAGGGTTTCTTTATGGGATTCTCCGCATCAGGTTTGATTGCGGAATGGGTCATGGTTTACGTTGAGGACACAGCTTACACCATTATCGACGCCAGCCACATCACTATTGCTGTGTACATGCCTTACGTGGATGACCTCATCTTCTATGCACATCAGGCAGACAGCCACTTCATTAAAGAAGCGTTTTCAGCTATCCATGTAGATATCAAGTTTAATGAAGAAAAAGAACTAGATAATGCCATTTCGATTTTAGACATTAGAATTTCTAGAGACGAAACAGGAATGGTGACAAGCGTTTACCGAAAACCAACATATTCCCGGATAACACTAAATTATCAATCCTCCTGTCCGCCAGCCTTCAAAAGTAATGTGATAAAGATGACTATCATCCGGGCTTTCCGTTTGTCTAATAGGCTTGAAGTCTTCAACAGTGAGTTAGAATACCTACGCAATTTGTTTTTAGAGAACTCTTACCCAATGTAGTTTATTGAAAAGAATTTTCAGTTATGTATGAAAGCAATCTACTGTGATTCCCAAAATGATACTAATGAAGCTCCAAAGAACAAAAGTTCTAAGTATATTTCAATAGATTATCATCCCATTGTGTTCCCCATTGTCAAACATTTCTTAAAAAGGTATAACATCTCTCTCACATCCGCAAATAAGAATTCAACGGCTGCCATTACCAGGAATAGAGGGGAAAAGCCTAATCCCATGACAGAAATGGGAGTAATTTACTCGATTCCATGCCAACAACATGGCTGCCAGTACGTCGGGGAGACGGGCCGGAAGTTGGAGGACCGACTGGGGGACCATCGACGGGCCATCGAACGAAGAGATACCTCCTATAGAACTTTCACCCATATGGTAGAAACGGGACATTCGATTGACCTCCAAAATTCCACAATCATCGGACGGGCTAAGGACATACATCTCATAAAATGCATGGAGTCGGTGTTAATCCTCACATCTGAAGAAAGTTACAACGACCAAATCTCGGTCAGAGAAATATACCAATATGGGTTCTCTAAAAAACCTAGAGACCAACGCTTCAAGTAAACTCAATTGTGTTCTTCCCCTGGCAACTGTGTGTTAGCCAATTTATTAAGTCAGGTGTTCCTTCATGTAGTCATAGATTTCGATAACTTTCTATATCTCAGTTACATCATAGCTGAACTTCAAGTGAACTTTTTATTAAATGTTTTGGTTTGATTAAATAACAAATTGAAAAGAGAAAGAAAAAAAAAAAAAAAAAAATTTTTTTTTTTTTTTTTTTTGAGGAGGGGGGGGGGAGGTTTGAAAAGAAAACTTTTTTGGGATTTGAAATGAGAGTACCTATAAATTAGGCAATGGTAATTAAATTTATTCCACTTTGTAAATGAAATAATACTTGCAATTGAATTCACACAGTTGTAAAAAAAAAAAAAAAAAAAAAATTATCTTTTCTAAGCTTGATGTTAATAATGTTTAATCTTGTAGATATGTATAAGAAAATATGTGATAATGTAAAAATACGTGATAATTCTTTTATGTTGCACACTAATAAACAGTGCAAAATGAAAAGCAAATTTTAAATTTTTTAATTTTTTTTTTCGAGATATTGTTATGAATTCTATTCGATTGTATTCTGTTTACTTTAATTTGATCTAACCACATGTAACCTTGTAAAGTTATTTATCAATTTAACTCGGTTTTTTACCACAGAGGGCATTGTAGTTCATTCGCTGATTGGTACTTGAATATTTGCATTCTGATTGGACCAGATCCTTTAGCTACGGGGTTCTCCAAAAAAGGGTAGTATCCCATGATTGTTCCTTTTTTTTTTT
>JAFIDM010009631.1:17131637-17183263 GCA_023159025.1 Thereuonema tuberculata | reverse complement strand
TGAGAAAGGCTTGTAACTTCGGCAAGCCGAAACGTCTGTGTACTTTGTATTTTTAATTTTTTATAAAGTTAATTTTTTAGAAACTGTGTGTTTGGCCTTTTCCAATTGAAACCTTTCTCACACACGTAAAATAATTTTCCTAAGATTAGGTTCTTTTGTTAAAATTTTATAGAGTCTAGAACTGTTAGGGACATCAGAGATTTCCTCACAGTACTTCCTCCATGATTTTCGTTTAGCTTTTCTCAAAGCTCTGTTATATTCAGTGAGGGATTGTTTATAAACATCCCATTCACCGTTTCTCTTAGCTGTATTAAACAGCCTTCTAGTGCGTGTTCTGAGATTTGTCAGCTCTTGATTCCACCAAGAAACTCGTCTAAGTAGTTTGAGCTTTATCTCAGGACCGTTCGCATTATATGAAGAGATAATAGAATGTTGTATATATAGAGATAACAGTTATCTCTATATCTTCAATAGATGTAATCCGTTGTGGGCAAAACCTAATACTATTTTTAAGGTCATCTTTATAAGATTCCCAGTTAGTATTTTTAGGATTTCTGTAGAGATTAGTTATAGAATAACTTGATTCTAAGGTGAAGCTAATGTATTTATGATCTGAAAAGGTCATCTCATTAGATACATGCCAATTTTTCACTTTGGTACTAATGAAAGGAGTACCTAGGGTGATGTCGATAACTTCCTCTCTAATTTTATTAGAAAACGTAGGAGTGTTACCATTATTCAGAATTTATAAATCTGAAGTGATTATAAATTCTATAAGTTTCTCACCTCTGATATTAATGTCTTTACTCCCCCATACAATGTGGTGTGCGTTGGCATCAATACCAGTGATGAGTTGTTCCTTTTTGTCTCTCACCATGTTAATAAGTTTCACAAACTCCTCAGCAGGTGGAGGTTCAGGTGAATCATAAGGAAAGTAAGCAGAGGTAAATATAACATCCCTCTGTTTTTCCTTATTATTAAACATAACTTTAATTGCTACCAAATCAGTGGTGCAATATTCAGTTAGAGTAAAATACTTAATATTCTTTTTGATAAAAATACAAGTACGTGGTTTATTGTTAGAACATGCAATGATAGTTCCTCCAATATTTCCCAGTCCTCTTACCTTATCTTTGCAACACCATGGTTCCTGGATAAGGACGATGTCTACAGCTTCTTCTAAAATGAATTTGCATAGTGTAGCAGTTGCTGCCTTGCTGTGCTGTAGATTTACTTGAATAATCTTCATAGCCTAAAAAAAAAAAGGAAGATGGTTGGGAGGTGGGGAGGCTTTATTCAAGGTTTGGAGGAGGTACCAGGTGTTGGATTGTCAAGGTCCATCCCTGTATTCTCCTCAATGTTTGCCTCTCTATCCTTCTTCCCCAGGATATTAACAGTAAACCTGGTTAAGTTCAGGTGAGGCTTATATTGTAACTCTATTAATTTCTTAGCAGATGTTTCATCTATGCCAAAGACCAATTTTTGTCCTTTGGCTTCGACTCTACGACTAATGAGCCTCCATTCCCTGGGATTTAGTCCCTGGTTCTGTATCTCAAGTCGTTTTATGATATTTTGTATATCTAGCTGCGGTGAGCCTGGGATCCAAACTAAGATCTTTATTGGTTTCGGGAGATCTTTGACTTCCATAACCTTGTATTTATTAGAGTCTTTATAAAGACTTTCTAACCATTCCTTAGTAGATTTACTAGTACATGTTATTCTTAGATAACTCCCTAGAAATCTACTTTCCTCAAACTGAGGATTAGCCTTCCCGGGTGTGATTTTATCAATCTCCCCAAGAATGTCATTTTCAATGACATTGGCTTCTTCCTCTGTTAGTTTGGTGTCAGGAAAATTTACAGGGACAATTGCCATTTTAATGACAGATGCTATGTCCTTGTATGATACAGGGTTTGAAGGACCCTTTGATATTTTAGCAGGTTTGCCCCTTGGAGAGGGGTTGCTATCCTCAGAGATGGGCCTTTTACCGGTCCCACTCTTGGTAGCTACCTGCTTTGAAGAAGCATTACCCGTTACTTCAGAGTCCCCGGTTTTAGCTTCTAGTTGTCTCAGTTTTTTCAGTTTTTTACGCTGAGCCCCGGAAAGCTTTCGTTTTTCCAGGTTCAAGCGTTGAAAACCTGAGGTGATGTTCTTTTCCTGAGAGTCTCTACTAGTAGTTGCCTCTTCAGTTTTTTTTGGTTTCCAAGGTCGCATTGCTCCCTTGTGATTCATTACCGTTCGAGTTCCTCTGAGGGTCCTCGAACGTTGGGTTATTACCGATGCAAGAAAGATGGGTAATAATAGATAACTACTGTAGGGTTTTCGAAGGTAACCCTTTACACCATCGATGGAAGTACCAGTTCCCCGAGAAGAAGCGGTGACCACTCACACGCTATTGATGATCTTGTTCGGCGTAGACTGTCCTGACTCCTACGGACCGACACTGCGGGGCAACGGCGGCACAAATCAGTCGGAATTCAATTCGTGGAATTACTTTCGTGGTCTTAGTTTCCTACAGGCGTGCTGTGAAAGGCTCTAGGTCTAGGCTCTACGATTTAGGAAATAGATCACATTCTTATTAGCATCTCATAATTTTAAGTAAATTAAAACTGATAGCGAAGAAGGAATGAGACAAATTTCAACTGATCATGATTATTGTTTTGATAAGATTTCAATTACATGACAATTACAACTGTTTAAAAATTAAAAAAGTCGATTTGCTATTAGGTTGTCTTTCCCGATAATAAACCTTGAACAGCCATTTGAGTAACTATTAATTGTTCATTCGTATTGGTATTTAATAATGTTGGATATAAATTTCCAAATTACTCATATGAAGAAATCATATATTTTTTGTTGAAACGCTTGTTACAAAGTTCCTATTGTAATGAATCCACTGTATTTCCTAAATAAAAGTTGTCTAATGCTAATTTATGTTTTCAAGTTGAGTAATGAAAATAATCATATGTCGATTTTTAAATGATGGTCATTTTTTTTTTTACTGATTCTGTACTTGTATTTCTTTCATTTCAAGATATATTTGCGTACATTTTAACAATATAGTAAAACTTGATTATTTCTTAAACCTAAAACATATCATAATTACAAAATGATAAGTTTAAATTTTAATTATCAATTTTTATATTGCTTTAAATTATGAAAACATGATAATTAATTCCATTTTTTTAGCATTAAATATAATGGTTCAATCATTAAAACTGTAGAATTTAAATAAAACTATAAATTTCATTAAAGACAATAGTTCGTTCTGTTCTTTTTTTATTTTTAGTCTACTTTACAAGTAAAGTAAGATCACTCAATTTGTGTGTGTACAGAGTGGGCGAAAAGTCCGTATACCTCTGGATATAAATGTACAGTTCGGTCCAAAAAAAAATCTCCACCTACAATTTTACTCAATGTATGCCAAAACAACATCACAGATGCTATATTTCATTTGTTTATTGAACTTTTTTTTTTTTTTAAGTGAAATTAAGTTGTACAGAACATATTGCATCAAAATCAACTTGCCTTAATATTTTCTGTGTCCACCTCGTGCCTTTTTGAGGGCTTGAACTCGATGTGTCATTGACTCGACAAGTTTTTCCCATGTACCAGGTTCGATTTCATGGTACCACATGTGAATAATTTCCTCAATTAACTCTGCTCTACTGGTACAACAATATTTACAAAGTTTTTTACACATTAAATATCTTTTCATCAGAGCAAATCACTCTCTTCCAGTCCTCGGATGTCCAGTGTTGACACAGATCGAGAAACCTTTTTCTCTCTTCAACATGCTTTTTTGTTAGGAGGGCTTTCTTTGCAGGTTATTTCTTCTTAAGGTTGAGATCAGAAAGGCATCTTAGCACTGTTTGATGGGAAATTGAGGTCTCAAACTCCTGCTCAATCGTAAAAGCAATTTGCCTTGAACTCAGCTTTCTGTCTTGCTTTGCCATCATTTTCATTGCACTGCGCAATCTGGGACAGGAGATTTTCCTACGACCATATTTGTATCTCAAATTTGAATTTCCAGTTGCAGCTTGTTTCTTCAATATATTTCGCACAGTTTTGTGGTCAATTGATAACTTCCTAGCAACTTTCCTATTCGAGATTCGTTCAGCTTCGATCCCAAAATCATCCCTTGCTTCCTTGGAGAAATGTCTTTTCTCTTTCCCATGATCCGTAAAACAACTTCAAAAGTTCATAAATACGTTAATCTACAGCAATTTGCATCAAGTTCAAGTGCTGAAGCAAGAAAGGTGAATAATTAATTAATGAACTTAACAAAAACTAAAATTGAGTCAAATGCTTACTGGGGATATTTTTTTTGGACCAAACTGTATGTTATAGAGACAGTCGTATATCTAACGTTTCTGGAAATCAGTCAATCAGTTAGCAACGGAAGCAACAATGAATCAATTGAACACTCGCAGATTTACAACATACGAGCAATCGAATCGTGGCAATAATCAAAAAAGAGCGTTTAGTGACTGCAGTTTGGATTCACGAACGACCACATAAGGGAAAAACACTTTCACAAATTATTACCAATTTTCAGCTGCAATTTCAGATGACGCCACCATCTAAGAGAACATTATTGACACGGGAACGGAAGACTTTTACTTCAAGATCCATGAAGGATTCACATCGTACGCGAAGACCGTCAACAGGTTTGGAAACATGTGCTGCTGTGGAAGAATCCATAACGCGATCTCCCGTAAAGTCGGCTTGGAAGCGTGCTGCCGAATTGGATATTTCCCGTTCAACAAAGAAAGACCATATGCGAAAGGATTTGAAAGTGAAATCTTTTCGCCCATTGTCAGTGAATGAGCTTTTACATGTGGATTTGACACGGCTCGAAGAAGCATCCAACCTGCTTCTCCAACATTTTCCAACAAGAGAAGATCAGTGAATCAGACGACTTCTCTGAGTATGATTAACGAACGGTTGCTGTTTGAACTCCAGTTGAAAGGCATAGCTGACACTGTATGGTTTTAACAAGATGGAGGACAAGTTCATTTCACCGTGAGAATGCGACTGCGCCTCTATGAGCTTTTCTTAAGCAGGTGGATTGGCCGGGAATCCGAGAACTTTCCTTCACCTCTGCTATGGCCACCACGGAGCCCAGATCTCACCACGCCAGACAATTCTCGGTGGGGAATCATTAAACCGGAAGTCCGCAAATAGCGGTACGTTTCCAACGATGAGTTGCAGATTGGTGTGCGCAATGCCTTCACGACTCTGACGCCACAAATACTACAGGAAATGAGCCTATGGACCTGGAGACGCATCCGTCAGTACAGAGACGATGGAGGAGTCCATACAGAGGTTTTGGATCCATAATAGGCACATCAATTCCTTTCAAAGTAAGTTTACTTTCGAGTGGTATACGGACTTTTCGAATACTCTTATATGTACGAGTGTCTTTCTTCCTAATAACTTTTCAACCTCTGGATGGATCTCCTTGAACTTTGGATATTTAAGCATTATCTAACTATTTTATTTGAAATCTTCCTGTGGAGAAATTAGCGCGGAGAGACAACAAAAATTCCCATCGGAAAGCATTAGGATCTGAAAAATGGATTTTCATCATATTTATTTTTACTTAAAACAATGAAATATAAATCGAAATATTAATCTTGTTATCAATTCCGTTAAATTGGGTGGGATTTGCTATTATTACTTTTAATGCAACTTGGATTTAGGTCATTATTCTTTAAAACAGATTTCATTATTTTTTTTTTCATAAAATGAGAAATATGTAGGTTACTCTTTGTATTGAGTAGATATTATAATTTGAAAATACAGTATAACTAGATTCTCAGTAATAAATGGGGCCAGAAGTGATCCCCTGTAACGATAATCCGAATTATCCGGAAACAATGGGAAAAAGTGACAATAACAATATATTTGTCTAGAATTTACGATTTATTTTTACAGCAACAAATTTTGAGTCACTTAAAAATTATAATACAGTATTAATAAAGTAATTCATAACGAGTTTTTATACAAACTTCGAACACATTATCTATACATATAAAAGGCAAAACCCATTCACTGCCTGACTCACTCACGCATCAACTCACATCCAAAACCGCTGAACCCAGGAACTTGAAATGTTCGGGATGGTTTCCCTTTATGACGTAGACGATAACTATGAAAGGATTTTTAAAAATACCACCCTAAGGGGTGTAAATGGGAGGGGGGAGGTGAAGGTTCTTGAAGATTATGCATATCTAGGAAACGGTTTGAGCTAGAAATACGAAATTTCACATGAGTGTTCTATGTCAAAATCAAAAAGACCCGTCTTCGACGAATTTTCGCTATTGTTGTCCTACTCGATATTGGATGTTAAAGGAGGGGGGGGGGGGAACTTTCTTGAAAGAGCCGCACATGCACCTGGAGGCTACAATCGGATAGATATAGATTTGTACTGATTACATAAATTTTTATGAACTGAGAAGGTTTGACATAATAGTGGTGTTGATAAAAGGAGAAAGGGGAGTTAAGTCTTATTTTGTCCGTTCTCGACATTAATTTCAAATCTAGGGATCTCGAGTTATAAAATTCGAATATAACATTACTTTTTATCTATCATGTGATTTTCCAACTGGAAATGTTTCGAAGTGGTCTCACAATTTCAATCTCTTTCTGATCCACATTATTGTAACCCGTATGAAAACGGGTATTTTGCTAGTTTTGAATAAAATAATTGGTAAGTTTTACTTTCACTTTTACATCACAGTTTGGAAATAAAGTAATCTATTTAACGAATGAGTTATTTTTACGTTTTTCATTGAACAACATTATAAAAATATATCTTTTATTTTTGCAAAATATTATACCGAAATCCGGACTGATGAGGACAGAACAAACGGAGGTGTACTATATATGGCTTTACGTTTTGTCATTTTCATGACTCATCAATAAAATTTTAAGGAAAAACATTTTTAAGAAAATAGGCTGTAAGTTCCTTCGAAATTCTTGTCATGTTTTGATGAATTTTCTTCTAAACAGCTTACACCGTAATCAGTTGTCTTGTTTATTAATCAAAAAGAAAACACCACATAATAAACAAAGATGATTTTGATTAATAAACAAAGATGAAAAGGAAGAAGTTGAAAGAAGAATTTAGAAGTTGTCTTGTTTTTTACCCTATTAAAAAAATATAAAAAAATAAACAGATTATAAATTCCAACCAAAAAAAATTCTAGCACCCCATTTTGCCGTCCCTGTTCAAGCCTCGCCCATGGTCACTGTCCTATTCGCTCTCCCACAGTTATGCTATGCATTTGGTGCAAAGTAAGTAAACCTATAGGATTAACGATTGAAGCATTTCTTTTAATTATAAATTATACAATAATTTTCTGGTTCTCCATTGATAAATTTATTTTTTAAGAGGTTTTTAATTGACTAGTTTTATGCCTGAGGGGCTGAACGTATAAAATATAACGATACTAGCTGTATCCGGCATGCCACTCAAAGAAAGAAAGGGCTCGGTGAGAAGGGGCCGTTAATATAAGGTCCCGGTGTCGATCGTGGGTGGGACACTTAGGCCCTTGTGTCGCCATCCCCCCACCCAAGTGGGGTGTCCCTGCCCCCCATAGGAGAGCGAATTTTTCCTTATTTGCAATTGACTTTGGGGGCCCGAGAAGGGGCCCTAAATATAAGGTCCCGGTGTCGGTCGGGGGTGGGACACTTCAGTCTTTGTGTTGCCTTCCTCCCACCCAAGTGTGGTGTCCCTGCCCCTCATAGGAGAGTGAATTTTTCACTTTACACAATATTTGTGTAGTTCTCATTTTCACCACCAGGTGGATATTGGGTTCTTCAGGGGTTTTACCCCTTTTCAGCCCCTTGAGGGGGGGGTCCGGGTTCTAAGGTAGCCTATCTTTTCCGCAGGGTCCTAAAGAGTAATTCTGGAAAGTTTGGTCCAGATAGGTCAAAGGGCCTCGGAGTGTATAAAGGACAAAGAAAGAAACAAAGATACATTCATTTTTATATATATAGAAGATGACTTTCTGATCTAAACTGAATATTTTATAAGATATATTTTTATAGTAAAGAAACTTATTAATAAATGCCTTCATTTAAATAACAATTACGATCGGATTTGTATAAAGAAGAATAATGCAGCTTTGATAGCTATGACATTGGCTTATGGATTGTTATTTGGTTACTACATTATTATAATTTACAATAATTAGCAGTATACAGATGTAACACTTTCTTTGAATTATATAGAAGTGAATTGACTTTAAAATGAAATGTAAGTCAAGTAATCATTACTATAATTGAACATATATTAAATATAATACATACATACAGAAGGATATTTGGATTTAAGCCAAAATTACGCAGCAACTCCTTCAATGCAGTTAAGGAAAAGTTGCTACATCAACTATAGTTTCATTCCACACTTTTGTTTCTGTTAGTTTATTTGAAAAGAGAGCGTCATAATAACATATAAAGGATGAAGCTTTAACGAATCCTCTTCAAGGTGACATAAACTTAATTTGACAAACATGAAATGCCTCTATTCATCTCAAGCAAACTAAACAAAGGATCTAATGCAACTTTTTAATCCGGCTGATAGCTTACCCGGAAACCTGCCTTGATTCGTTCAGCGACATGTCACGTTTCATTAAACAGTACATAACACAAGCGTCGAACAATCTCTTCCGAAAAGGATTTTTCTAGAGAAACGGCGTCGAAAGTGGCTTCACAATTACGGTTGATTGTGAGTTCCTTACTGGTCCACGGGTTTAGGGTAAAGAAAACTGATTCAGGCCTATAGTTCGTTTCTTCGAGACACATGTTTGTTTTTTTGTTTTTTTTCCTCTAATCGTCAATGTGTCTCTCATGCTTCCAAATATACCTTTTCTTCCTCAATTGAGAAAAAGAATTTTTCCTTTTAGATTCTTGACAGTTCTATATTTTTCTTCCACTTATCATTAACATTAGTACAAACTATGACAATATATCTTCAGTACTATTACAATAAGGAACTTAAATTTCGTTATCATTAAGCCAAATGCTAGAACGATTCAACCTGTATATCCATAAAATAACGAATAGTTAATATGAGAAAAATATCTTTGTAATATCTGTAATAAAAAGGTATCAATCGTCAACTTTTCTACGAATTTTTCGGGAACAATTGTTTTGATCAGAACCAAAAAAAAAAATGTTTTTTTTTTTTTTTTTTATTTTATTTTCCCGTCGTTGGCCAACGTGAAGGGTACTACTAATCTAATCTCATCATCGATCAAAACGTAACCTTAGCTAATTAAAGGCAGAATTGAAGCACTCTTCTAATTCACAACCATCTTTTTGTCATCTTATACTGAAGCTTAGTTGTTTTTCCAGCAGTGAAAGCGTTTAACAATTTGGAGAGTATTTAAACTTAATTATCCTTTGGCGTGAGATCATTTGTTATCTGTATTTCTTAAATTTATTGTAGTTTGAAATTATAAATCGTTAGAAACTATTGATCATTTAGCGCTATTTCAAATTATAAAATTAATTATTGTTTATTCTATTATAGTTTAGCATCGATGCACATAAATTATTAACAGGTGACGTATGCTCCATAAAGCATAATTATTATTTAACTACTGTTCGATATGTCAAACATAAGCTGTTAATGTTCGTGAAAGTTGAACCCAAAGTTTTAAAATAGTCAAGTTTTCAAACAGGTCTTTGCAAACTCTATTTCAAATGCATTAAGTATTGTAGAATCACATTCCTTTTCCGGAAAAGAAGAAAAAAAGAAAGACTACAAATTCCTGAATGCAAATAAAATAGAACTTCTATGGTTTAGTTACTACATTGCCCCCAAAATTTGCTCACAGTAGTCTAAGTATATTTAAAAAATACGTCACGGCTTAATTAGTTAATTTATTCATGGAAACGACACATCCATGGGTTACCTGTAGTATTTGTATCTTTAAAACAAAGATACAAATACTATAGGTAACCTCTGGATAAATAAATGAACTATTTATGCCGTGAAATGTTTTTAAACAATATCAGCAAATATGGGAGCAAGTTCAGGAAAAGGTATTCAGAGTTATCGTGAAAAAAAGAAAAAAAAAAAGAAAGACAAAAGATTTTTGGTTGTAATCAGTATCGCCCTGCAAGTAGCTGCTTGTAATGGATTTTTTTTTTTTTTTAATTGTCGCTAGGCGCTTCCCAACCGGAGAGCCGGCTATTACTAGGAAACAGATACTGGGGTGGTTTCCCGTTGCCTGCCCCAGGACGCCATTAAGGAATCCCGTCAGACCGAAGAGACAGCGAAGAAGAGGTTGACAAAACAGGAAAGGAAATTGAAACATCCAAGTCTTCGTCCGGGAATCGAACCCAGATGCCGGCACACGCCTCACGGCAGACCGCCGTCTAGACCGTTCGGCCACGCCGACATGGACATAATGGTATTATAATGCTTAAAAATAATTTTGAAAAAATTCACTAGTTTTATACAGCAATTGTGTTTGGTTCTTAGTTATTTAGTAAAATTGTGTTTGCACAACGGATGACGAGCGCAAGCAATTTCGCACATAACCAAAAATATGGACAATTCCATTTGAATGTCGTGACAAATGCAGATTTCAGATCATTTTGAGTGCTCAACTAAAACTCTAGGAAAAGTTCAGGATCAAAGCTTTGAAAACTCCTATTTAAAATAGACATAAATATTTAATAAAGATAAATGTAATGGAGCTATAAAGTATAATTACTAGAGCTCTAAAATATAATTAGATATTTACTTTTTGTTCTCAAATAAGTTACAGGAATTAAATTAACTGTTCATTAGCTCATTACAAACCAAGCAAATAGGGAGATATAGTTTCCCAGTGATTTTTTGCAATAAGATCTACATGCCAGTAAAAAGGGATCTAGGCTACTCTTCCAAAAATTGAGGTGTAAGAGAATTTTTCTATAAAAAGAGAGCAAGTACATATAAAAGGATATGACACAATATTTAAATGTCCATATTTCGCAAGTTTTTTTAGATTTCGAAACTTTAATTATTACTTAAATTGAAATACGTTTTGAATTTCAAGTTTTAATAAAAGAAAAAAATTCATATCATTGTAATATTATTTAATAGCACTAATTAAAAGAAAAACATTCACAAACAACAAAACTTTACATTTTTTTTACAAAAGTAGAGCTTACAACTCTTATTCGTTTGTTAATAAAAAAATTAAAGATACCTACATAGAATTATATTATTTACATAACTGAAATAACATTTAACAATGCATTTTATTTTGAATTTCTTAATGCCACGGGATGGCCGCGCCAGCATGGTCGAGCGGTCTCAGGCGTCGGTCTGCCGTGAGGCCAGTGTGCTGGCGTCCGGGTTCAAATCCCGGTTGTGAGCATGAATGTTTCAATTTCCTTTCCTGTGTTGTAAAGCCTCTTCTTCACTTTCCCTTCGGTCTGACGTCATTCCGTAATGGCGTCCTAGAGAAGGCAACGGGAATCCACTCTAGTATCTGTTCCCAAGAATAAGTTACGGTTTCTTCTAGGGGTCGCCCTTCGGGGGTCACTAGGGTCCGTGAACTTTCAACCAATCTTCGGATTGAAGTACTGTGTATGTAATGCCACGGGATTTGCATTATTCTACATTGCAACATGTCTTAATTTTTGTATATTTTGGAGTGTAACTCAAATCATTTCTTAAGCATGATTCCAAATTTTCGTTTGCTATAGTAGTTCGGTATTTTGATTTTATAATCTTCATTTGCGAAATTGCCGATTCGCACAAACATATCGAAACAAAACTGGATTGTTTCAATTTTTTCTCAAATTAGAATATTTATCTTTTGTTAAATATTTCCAAAATTTGTCTTTGGAATTTGGTCTTATATATATCATTTTGTAATGTGATTTTAAGTAAGAATATACATAGTAAATTACTTGAAAGAGTTTTCTGCAATTATTTCTGCTTTTATATTGGTATCAAATGGAAAACTCAGGAATAAAACTATACCATCAAGTATTTTTTTTAAATCTTGGGAGCGGTTGTCAAATTCTGCAAAGACGTTCCTAATTTTATCGATATATTTATTTCCATTGAAATTAGTCGAAGTAGAATTATTTAATTGTGCCATCAGGTTTGAAAATTAACATTTTTTTTTTATTTTCAAACTTAGTTATAAGCAGATTTAATTTCTCATTGAAAGCGTTTACAGAACGAATCATATGAAAAATCGTTTTTATCCGGCTCCATAGTTCTAAATTTAATTCAACTGTTTAACTTTTACATTGGTTAAAAATGCTCAATCTAATATCCAAACATCATTTTTCAACTGTTTCTAATCGTGACCCACTCTCAGCAAAAATCCTTAAATCGCTGGAGAAATTTCCCCCGACTTAACCACCTAGTTTATATAGAATCATTTTGTTCCATTGGTAACTTGAAAAAACTCCTTTAGGTTTTTTTTTTTTTGCCCGAATCAAATTAGAAATCTTGAAATAATTTCAATTTTCTTTCTTTAAAATTTTAACACATACCACTTTTAATAAAAAAAACCAGGAAAATCTCCGCCATTCCTACATAGCGTGATAAAACCATTGCTCTGTCTAGCACAATTGAACTATCTTAATGAAATTTTTAAAATTGCTAAATATATCTTCACTTCCTGTTTTTCCTTTTAGTAGAATGAGTATTTCGAAAAGTCTTTAAAAGGAATTCTAATAAAAACTTATTTGAGATATGCCAATTGCCTCAGTAGATTCGTCCAATTGAAAGGAAAAAGCCTGACAATGCTATTGTTCCTTTAACATCATGCTATTGTTCGTTTAAATCTGAACTTATTTCGTCCATTCGTTTTGCAAGTGTAATGCATCATAACTGCATTTTGTTGATGACAGAAACTAATCTGATTTCGTTTTAAAGTAAAAAAAAAAAAATTGGCGGCCGCCTCTGTAAATGCTTTTTTAAAAATTGCTCCATCATTAAAAGGTTTCTTATTTTTAGCAAGAATATGGCTTATTCGTAAAGACGCAACTGTAGCCGCCTTTGTTTTTGATGTTTATTTAGTAGATATATTTAGTAGTATTTAACTGCAGGGACGCTAGACTTGTCTTCAGTTCTTTAACTTACATACGTAGTTCTCTGCCAAGGGCAGGTCCTTCACTGCAAACCCAGCATTCTCCAATCTTTTCTATTTTCTGCCTTCCTCTTCGTCTCCACATAAGATCCATTTACCCTAATGTTGTCGATCATCTGAAATCTTCTTCTGCCTCGAACTTTTTTACCGTTCACCATTCCTTCCAGTGCATCCTTCATTAGGGAGTTTCTTCTCAGCCAGTGACCCAACCAGTTTCTTTTTCTCTTCCTGATCAGTTTCAGCATTGTTCTTTCTTCACCCACTCTTTCTAGCACAGCTTCATTTCTTATTTTGTCTGTCCATTTCACATGCTCCATTCTTCTCCATATCCACATTTCAAATGCTTCTAGTCGTTTCTCTTCACTGCGTCGTAATGTCCATGTTTCTGCCCCATACAATGCCACACTCCACACAAAGCACTTCACTAGTCTCTTCCTTAGTTCTTTTTCCAAGGTCCGCAGAAGATGCTCCTTTTCCTATTAAAAGCCTCCTTTGCTATTGCTATCCTCCTCTTGACTTCTTGGCAGCAGTTCATATCACCACTTATAGTACACCCTAAGTATTTAAAATTGTTCACTTGTTCCAATGTCTCATTCCGAATACTTAAGTTTATCTTCTTTGTCTTTCTTCCGATAACCATAGTCTTTGTCTTGTTTACATTTATCTTCATTCCATATTGTTCACAGCTGTCATTCAGCTGCAGTAGCATATCTCTTAGTATCATAAGCTTTCGTAAATCATTGTTACGTAGATAGTTAATTTTATGATTACAATACATTCTTTTGAAATATCATTCCACGTTTCTGTTCTTGGGTTAAGAAAGACTTTTATTACAAATCAAACAATAACGTTTTTGTTTTTTTTTTATGACAAAGAAATAATCGTGTTGCCATTCTTCATGATAGTGATGCGTCTTAATCTTTTTAGTGTTGTTCATGGTTTCACAAGTTTAAATTATTAAAAAACTGTTTAAAACTAATTAATAAGCACAAATCAAAGGAGTTACTTATGTGGCAACTCTACTTATGTTACTTATGTGTCTGAAAAAATAGTATGTAGTTGTGACACTCTTGCACATTGGCGCTGAAGATCAAGCACACACATACCTATTGCATCTCGAGAGACGATCACAATTCGGTAAACGTTCGGTCTTGCAGGAAAGTTTTAGGTCGAAATTACATGCTTACAAAAATGGCAGTACTTCGCTGCGACGTCCCCTCATGTCGGACTTACGTTGGGACTTAAAACAAAATATGTGTGTATATAAAAAATCATTATGCGCTCGACCAGTAGATCGGAATGGACGTTATTGACACTCCTGATATAAGTTAACTAAATAAAGAGTAAATTAATATAAATTTCTGTATGGTTTAATCATTCTATGAAGATACAGCAAATGTTTAAATAACATTTCCTTAACTTCTGATTTAAGTTTTTTAATTGATATTTCCTTTATTTTTAATTGAACTGAATCCGAATAATATCAGAATCATTAAACAACAATAGATGATATTCCTGTCTTTAACATCAAAACACTTTATTTACCTTTCTTTAAAGATAACATTATAAGTCAAAATATGCATGAATTACATTTACTGTGAAATCATTATTGTATCACTATTTCTCCATTAAATCAAGAAAAAGATGATCCCAAAAATGATATACCGCATAATTACAAATAATGGATTATTTACAACTGTCTTAAATCCAATGCAACATAAAAATTACTATTTATAAAATCACTTTGTTTACTTTCATTGTATTTGTTGTATTAAATTTGAATATCATAAAAGCTTCTCCTATTATAAGTTTCATAAATAAGTTTTATAAGTAAGTTCTTTCCCATGTTTTTTAAGAGAAGAAAATAAAAAAAAAATAAAAAATAAAACCAAGAAAAATCTTTTAAATAAATAAAAAACTTAATATAAGTATCCATGAGTGGAAACTTTTAAAACTTTATTGAATATGAATTATGAAAACAACGTAATGAACTTTAAGCAGGTAATAAAAAAGAGAACGGTATCTGAAGCAACGATTTTGTCACAATTAAGAATAACGTGTAATTTATTCACTTCCTCGTAATGAATTGATACAGCATTATTAGAACAAATCATACTTTCTCATACATTTCTTGCAGAATAAAAACTGGAATAAGATCAATATGTTCAGTAAATTAAAATATAAAAATTAGTCAAAAGTGGTACAAAGGTTAAGTTTCTCAGTTTTGGTTTACAATTTTAAAATACAAACAAATGCACATTAACTATTTATTATAAGGTGAAAAACATTTAAGTAATAACATAAATATTATACATTACATTAAGAAAAGTATTTCATTATAAAAGTTTTATAAAAGTTTCCTAATTTTTGTTCTTTCTTTTAAGTAGCAAATGCTATAATTTGTTCCTTTGAGAACTTCCAAGAATGAATTCTTTAATATTTCTTTTCATGTATATGTTACACCGAATCCGTGAAATTGCCTATTGCGTGAAATCGGCAAAAAATTGCCGAATTCATGAAAAGTGCAAGCCTGTTGTTTTATTCATGAAATGGGCAAATTCGCTGCCGAATGCGTGCAATGAGCAGTAAGTGTATGGAATTCTTAAATTGTCGTTTTGACAGTTGCAGAAGTAATTTTGAAACGGATGTCTAATTTAACTTGAATCTGTATTAAGATGCATGGATTTGGCTTGTGCCATAACTTGGACATTTTTATTTATTGCTGAATGCGTTTTAGTAAATTTAAATATTAGGCAAAACTCCGAACGGCGGTCCCAAATTATGAAAACCTCCAAAAAAAATATGAAAAAAAAATATGTATTTTTCCGAATATGTGCGACTTATGACTAAAGCGTTATTACTCTTGCGATCTACCAGCACGTTTAAAGTGATTTTTAAGCAACAATACACAATGTTTCATTAATAACAACAATAACGATGTCATTACACTTGACACAATGTTTCATTAATAACAAGACAAATGTTTCATTAATAACAACGTTGGGACCGCGTTTGGAGGTTATTATAATTTGGGACCGCCGTTCGGAGTTTTGCCAAATATTATAATATATAATTTAATGTATTTAATTTTCAAGTCAAAAAGATTACAAATATCAACACCTCTTTTAATCTAGCTGTCTTTATTTAACAAACCTTTAAAAATACAATATACAAATACAGTGCTATCAATCGGTTCTCGGTTACAAATATCCATGCCTCTTTTGAAATTTCTTTATTTAACAAATCATTTAAAAATACAAATCAAATTCAATTTAACATATGAGTGATGTTTCTAAGTTTCCGGAATCCTTGTTATGAATCGGATGAAACACGACGGTGACAGTCTGTATGTGTTCAAAGAAACTCGCAATCGAAGAAACTAAACAACTAGTGCGCTTGCGCAGTGCAGTGCGCCGTAACATATTGAAAATCGATCATTTCCATACGATGATATCGCACGATGCAAATCGTGAAAATTCATACGATGATTACTCACGATGCAAATCGTGAAACTACCTTTTAATAAAATTAGTTTAAGGTATCGTTTTTCTTTCTATTTTTTTTCAATTCTACATCCTTTAACTGAACGTTTTGCTCAAGTAAACGGTTAGTTACAAAAAACACCACTGGAGCGCCACTGTGTACTTTGCTCAATACATGAAAAAAGCAAGAACATTGTTGCTCAATGCACGCATTCGGCAGCTAATTTGCCTATTTCATGAATAAAGCAACGGGCTTGCACTTTTCATGAATTCGGCAATTTTTTGCCGATTTCACGCAATAGGCAATTTCACGGATTCGGTGTAACATATATAAACCTTCTCAAAGGCTTTCTGTAGGCTTTCCTGTTTTTACCCAATACTGAGAAAGGAGAATAATAACGACTTTTTAAAACATTTAGGGTGAGATATTTCATTTTAAATTTTCCTTGAATTTGACATATACGTCTGACTGCAATATAGACCATTTTTTGTGTCATTTACGGTTCCCATGTAGACCTAGTCAGACCTAGGCCCATGTAGACCATAGTTCAATGGTGGCTTCCTTCAGTGAATGTCATCTGGGTTTACGGCGAGATATCACTAAAAGCTCCATGAATTTTAAATGATAAGTTTTAAGGAAGTACTTGCGTGGAATGAGTTTCTTTCCCGGGAGTTAAATGCGGCCGGGCGTCGGGCTGACCTCCCGACCTCAATCTAGTCCCGTTGGTCATGAAGCGCTGGGAGCCTTACCTCCGGCGCGCCCGTGGGCCTTCAAGGCCTGTTTGTGGGATTGCTTTAACTTTTAACTTGCGTGGAATGGGATTTTGAAAGTAGATCTTAATTTTCCTTCTGTATCAGAGATCACGTAATTGATATTCAGATCAAAATGTAGTAAGAAGCTTTCAATTGTAACAAAAACATAAGGATAAGACAAATTTTACTTCAGAGAAGATTCTTTCAGAGTTATATTGAAATAGCTTCAAATATAATGCTTAATAAACACTGTATATAAGCAATGCCATCAGATCTGTAATGGAAAAGCAGACACGTGACACAATTGTGTGATAGGCTTACATTTAGACTCGATTGTAGTTTTTTTAAATAGTCTTTAGTTTAAAAAATTATTAGTTATATTTTTGTTACATAAAAAAAATATTCTTTGAAGAAAAACTTGCACTAGAATTTTATTCCATAGACTTAACGTTACAGCTATATGTTTTTTGAAAGAACGACTGGCTTCAGCTATTCTTCATCTATCTACCGCCAAATATAATCAAAATCCAAAGAATCGTTTAGGAGAAGAACTGTGACGACTCTGTTTCAGGTAAATTGAGCTTTCTGCTCCAATAATAAAACATAAATACTTTGAGAATATTCTGTTAATTTACAGATTTAGTTAAATTTGTCAATTTAAATAAATTAGGAAGCCTCTGAAACGTTATTCTTAAACTTACATATAATTTTGACGCAAATATTGTTATTCAAAATATATTCATATTAACTGAATTCTTATGTCTTTGATGCATAAGTAGGGTTTGAAAACCAAGTGCTGAAACATTCATTAAGTAATTTGAAATCTAAGCTTCGAAATTTTCTAGATCTGAACTGAGATGGATAAATAAAAAATTTAACCAATTTAAAATTGATAATTTATTATTACTTATGGTAGATATTTTCTTAAACTTTATATTTCAATAAATATTATTTGATCAATATTTTGAATAAACTTCTAAGCATTATTTAATTTTAGAAATTTATTGTGATTTTCGAAAATTATCATCTTATTTCGTAATTCCAAATTGCAATGTAGATATTCATTAAAAATGAAGATTTATTTATGTGGCAATTTAGGCTAATTACCTTTTCAATTCCAAAAGAAAAGAAAATACAATGAAAGGTTTAAATCTTCTTCAGCTTACAAATCTCTTAACAAGGCTAGACTTTACAGAATAAAATAAATCTAGCTAATTGAAGATGGGAATTTATTTTCGAGAACTTTGTTCCTAAAGTAGATTTACATTGCGACAGAGAAATGTTCCTAAGCTTTTGCTATAATCTTAAGAGAGTACTTTTGTGCCGTTTCTAATTCCTAAGGATTAACGTTTCGCTAATCCTAGTTAATCCATTATTTGTGCTCGATAAACTACTTAAGTTCGCTTTCCAAGTTACTTGGCGATTGTTAGAAGTTTGAAGCCAACAGACACAATTAGAAATATTTCATGGTTTCCTTTCATGTGATCGAAGCGAAACTAAAGAAGACAAAAGGATAAAGGAGTTGAAAAGGATAAAGGAGTAGCGAAGACAGAACACTTGAAAACAGGAAGAATTAAGAAAAGAGAAAAAATTAACATCTTTATGACCAGTTTCGTCGATCGTTACAATATAAGAAAAATTAGCCAGAACGTGCTTTTGAATGTCGAAGTGTTCTTTGATTTAGAAATAATTTAATGGAATATAAAGAATCACTCAAGAAATTCTTTTAATTGAAATATATTCTAACTAACGAATTATCTCCAACGGATATTTAAAAGCAAATATTAATTTTCGTGAATGTCATATATTGTATTGCACGTTCTAAGTGTCTAGTCTCATTACTTTATGTGGGCTTTTTTTCTTGGAAATATAGTTATTTTTTAAATGAAATTGAAAATTAATTATTTACTTCCTTAACTTTATGATTTAATTTTACTTTATTTCTATTACTTCTCGCGTTTTATTAATGTATTTAAGTATTCACTTAATCACAGCGTACCCTGATTGTAAGTAAACGGATGCCATTTCAACACCTCCCCGAAGATACAGTGTCTTGTTATGAAAGTGTCGAATCACCTGCCTCAAAATTAGATAATGGTGGCAATTGAAAACTAATAGAAAGGAAATTGTCGCAAAATAGCTTATGACTGTATTCTAATTCACTGTGTCATGGATATTTTTTTTTATATTACCAAACTTATTATTATAAATTATAATTTAAAGAATTCTTCTCGGGTTTCCAGCCAAATAAGAATTTTGGGGTGGTGCTAGTTTTAGGACGCCGTCATGGAGTCCATCTTCAGGGAATGAGAAGCGAGATCACCATTGGCTTTTTAAACCGGTTGGCGCGAAAAAACGGCCCCTCTGCGGGATTCACTGCGAAGAGCTATGGCTGTGAGCCACGTGTTGCTGAGTTGTTTCTGGCTACTGGGATCGTCTCATCAGGGATGCCATTGCCATTAAAGATGAAACCAATGTAGATTTAAAATAAAAATAAAAAAGAGCACACTTGCATATACTAAGAACAAATACATTTAATTTTAAAAATTATACAGCTACCAGTCTCGATTGTACTCCAATCTTTCTGAAGCTAAACACAAGCGTGCAAATGCGTGTCTATTTAAATGTTCATCAAATAAGAATGTTTCAAAGGATGACGTAGCGGGCCGGACTGCCCTCTGGTGTTGGATCCATGAACTGCATTTAATCTGTGCTGCCATCTGCTGGAGAAGGGGAACATCAGAAAACCAAAACAAATCCATGTTCTTGACTTTTTGTAGTTGGCTGGAAGATATCTGGGGAAACTAAAATTAAAGTTTGAGTTCATATCTTACAATTTAAAACATTTTTATATAAATGTAAAACTGAAGTTAAAAGTTAAAGTTGCGATCAGGCCCAGAGGACCGCGCAATGCTGCTGGAGGGTAGGCTCCAGAGATCAGAACCTACGGGACAAAGTTGAGGACGGGGGGTCGGCCCGTCGCTCGCCCGCCTTTAACTCCCGGGAAAGAAACCCGGTACCCATTCTATAGAGGGCTGGGTAGACCCTAGGGCCCGTTTGGAGGAGAAAGAAGCGTGGAAAAATTCCCTTCCTCCGCCGAGGCCGGGAATCGAACCCGTCACCTCCAACCCGCAGCCAAGCGCCCTTACCCACTCGGCTACCGGGCCCACAAAACTGAAGTAACAAAATAAATTAATTTAAAATTAAAAAAATTTTTTAAAAAAGAAATAAGATTTTTTTTTTATTATTATTTTTTTTTCTTCTTGTATTAATCAATTAATTTTCTGATGTTTTGGTTTTCTGATGTTCCCCTTCTCCACCAGATGGCAGCACAGATTAAGTGCAGTTCATGGATCCAACACCAGAGGGCAGTCCGGCCCGCTACGTCATCCTTTGAAACATTCTTATTTGATGAACATTTAAATAGACACGCATTTGCACGCTTGTGTTTAGCTTCAGAAAGATTGGAGTACAATCGAAACTGGTAGCTGTATAATTTTTAAAATTAAGTGTATTTGTTATTAGTAAATGCAAGTGTGCTCTTTTTTATTTTTATTTTAAATCTTCAGATGTTACGCACACGTAAAAACTCTCTTCAAATGAAACCAATGTAGTTAACAGAAACAACGCCATCGCCCTTCGCAACCAATCACGCAAAGGCGCCCAAAAACTTCAACTGAAAGCGCGGACCGAGCAGAGAGCGACGCTCAAGCGATTTCAAAAAGCCACTTCTCATTCCTTGAAGATGGTTTCCATGACGACGTTCTAAAGCATTCCAAAATTCTTACTTGGCTGGAATCCTGAGAAGAATTCTTTAATCTTAGGTCGCCAAGAAAGTTTCAAGTCTCAAATTACAATTTGTTTTGCTTAGTATACTTTTTCAACTTTTAAAATTTCATGATTTTTCTTTTTAAGTTTTAGGTTTGATTATATTTTTTCTTATATTTATAGGATCTAACTTTGAATTTCTTACTTCTCCATATGTTTTGAAAGTACAGTAATCAAGCAGACAGCAAACAAAATAGATTTTCTTATATTTAATTATTTAAGCTCTCAAAATTCCTGTATAAGATTGTTCAGCAATCTCAGAAATTATTTTACCCGTTGTATACATTCTAATATACTAATACATTTTAATATTCCTTGCTAGAATATCAGAAATCAGTATTCCGTGTGACATGTGTATGTGTTATATGGGTTTGTGTGAATTATTTAGAATCTTGTAGGTAAGATAAGTATAAAAATAATGCTCCAACAAACTCTAAATTAAGAGCTTTGGCTTATTATTTATATTTGATTATATTTTGGTAATTGTAAACTTGTCTACGGTGTACTTTACACTACGAGCCAAAATATTCTATTTTTAAATATTTCATGAAAGAATGCACTTATCACCATGAAATTTCATATTTAAGAGTTTAGTCATAATGTCTACATCTCACTAGATTTAGATGCTTGTACCCCTATTTTAAAAGCCATTTTAATTAAGAGCTTAACTACCACGAGTTTGTAACTTAACTAATAATGCAGTGATTTACATTAAACTCTAAATTTAAAGGTGTAGTTAAATTGTTTAGATTTTGGTATGCTAGGAGTTACTATATTTTTGTCAAATACTTTATGTTTCTATATTCTTGTAATTATACATTCTGTTCTTGCAATAGTTTGCATTGCTACTTATCTCTTGCAATTTTATCTTTTTCTTAAAAAAAAAAGAAGATTTATTAACCAGGTTCGGTTCAGCTTTGTTTCTTTTTTATCTTCAACTTGACTACGGATTCGCAGGCCAGGATTTGAATCTTCGCTTGTTGTGTTGATTTTTTTCATTATGTTTTGAGGGAGATCGCTGTTCGGTGCGAGAGTGGTTTCCCTTATCACTTTTGCACTTTCTGAGTATTTCATCTGGTGAGTGGGTCTGGCTGACGAGTCCACAAAAAGAACAAAACGGCCGTCCCAGACTCTGACCGATGAAAGCTCAGATATTTCTTAATTTCTGTGTCATTTCTTCACTTGTTTAATTATCGTTTTCTTCTTTTAGGATCTGCTTCATCTGTCCGTTGCTGTCCAACATAGTTCAAGAAACATCTAAGTAACCTCATAGTCCCAATTGCTGGTTAATAGTTAAACTGGAATTTTAAAACTAGTCTAACTTTGTAAATAGCATAATTCCCTATGTTCGCTCGTTCGTTCAGTAACAAGAAATATATTAACGTGAAGCAACATCAAGATGTTCAAATGTCTCTTTTGTTTTTAAATCAATTTAGCATTAGAACAGTTAAATAATTAAACTATTTATTTCTATTTAAAAGTTAAATATAAATACGTTTTTAACTTTATTGATTATATTTCAATCAGTCTTATTTTCTTATTATCTTATCAATAAACCAATGACAACCTAGGTCTTCTAAATGATCTTTTTCTACTGTTAGTTGCAACTCTTATCTCTCCAAAATCCACAATGTACTGAATTACTTATTAGCATCATAATTTGCCAGAGATATAAGTTTATGTATTAATTAATTAATAGTAAAAATTATAAAAGCTGCATTTTTGTTTTCTATTACACATTAGGGACTGTTCGCTAAATATTTTTAACCAAATATTTTTGTTTTATAAGCTAGCGTTTAGGAGAGGTTGAGTTATATTTATAAAACAAGAGTTAAAAACGTAAGTTATAAACATAAAAAAATAAATGAAATCATTTTAAGATATATATTTGTCTTAAATAATTTCATTTTTTATTTGTGAAAGATCACTTTATTTCCCATATTTATCTCTTATGCATGTTCAGCTGAGTAGAAATCTTAGTAGAAAACTCGCTGATTATAACTATAATCTCGAAGCAGGTATCTTTGAATCATATAAATCCCATTGAATCTCCATAGATTATTTTGAAAAGTGATCTTTGAAACAATTTATTTTTAAATTGGCCAACATCTTAATGGACTTTTCACAATATCCTTAGCCCCCCCCCCCAATTAATTCTGGGTGCGCCACTGGAAGAGTACCATGAGGAATAGTGCTATTTCGAGAAGACTTTTTTTCGGAATTGTTAATTCGAATAATTCCGAAAAAAAAAGGTCTCCTATAAATAGCACTATTCGTCGTGGTATTCTTCCAGTGGTGGATTCAGAATTAATGTATTGGGGGGGGGGGGAGCTAAGGATATTGTAAAAAGTTCATTAAGATATAGGCCTATTTAAAAATAAATTATTTCAAAGAGCACTTTCCAAAAAGATATAGACACGTCAGTGCTTCAATACAGGTTTTATTCTCGTTTTTTCTTTCTTTCTTTTTTTTTTTTTTTTTTATTTTTTTTTTTTTTTTTTTTGGGGGGGGGGGGGAAGTTGCCTCCTTGAGCCCCCTCCCTCCATCGGCGCGCCACTACATTCTACTAAAATTACTTAAAAGTTCTTAGTTAATCAGTCCTCTTTTAAATAAGGGAATTTTTAGAGATACGTTTAAAGTTTCCAAATCAACTTTAGCGCCATCTTACGCATATCCAACAAATCAAAATTAATGAATCGTAACTTGTACTAAATGTTCTGCCGTCTTCTTCATTTAATGATTTAATACTCTTAAATTGCTGTAGCGAGTCATAACAGTAAAGTAATTTATTTACCCTTCTGCTCTTCCGGTGACTGCAAGTGATAGATAAGAACTTTGACATCAGTCAGAAATTTTTGAACGAAAAAAGGATAAAGATATTTTATGACTTTGGAAATGTATGCTTGTAATTATGTCTGCTTTAATTGATGCCTTCATAATTAGCATAATAGTTTCAACGTTATAATCACTAAAGATTTGATCGTAAAGTATGTTTAGAGGAAAGTCATATTTCATTAATGTTGACATTCGATGAAGGCTATCAGTCTCTCACAGTTGAAGATAAATTCAGTATTATAACAGAGCAAAAGTTCTTGGCTTTTCAAATTGCAGTTTTTAAAATTCCTACATATGTCCAAAAGTTTTCAGTAAAAATGATATATGAATAGTTATACGAAGCGTTATTTTTTAAATAATATAATTTCTTAAGTTCGTCCGTCATACTCCATTCAAAGTGTTTAGGTGCAGCTAAACTAATCGTGAGTCCATATTGTTAAAACAATAGCTTGGTGAATACCATCTTCAATGTTAAACGTTGTTAGGAATCCAATTTATTAAACGAATAGTTTAGTATTCAAAAAATATGATTAGGAGTCCACATTGGGGAGCTAGAAAGAAAGAGAAAGAAACTGGCTTAAACCTAGTATCAAAATTTCAGATTTATTATCAAACATTAGATATGAGTATATTGATTCCTGACTATATTCGCTCAGTTTCTTGATGTAAATATTCTGTCAATATCGGGTAGAGATTCATCACATTAATATACAATCATTTTTGACGGTTGTGTTTATTATTAAATTATTAACAACAATTACAAAACTGCATTATTAAATTATAAGTTGAATTCCAAATCCGCCATTGACATCCCATATAAAATCAAATTTATCAAATTCGCAATACATATCTTGTTAGAAAGACTAAATTACGCCAATGCCAACTTATGTGGAAATAGGCACAAGATACGTGGAAGCGATCCTTCTTCAATGCAGAACAAGCTCAGACTGATGGATGCTGTGCACACTTCATATAAATGAAGGGTACTGGATATCTGCAGTTGGCGAAACGGGAAAAGCTCCTTCATCCCACTATAGGCATTCTTAGTTTCCACCTATTTTAAAAGGGGAAAATTTCCCATAAACTTCCTGGAAGTAGGTCAACATAAGTTAAATTAATCTTCTCTGTTTTTCACACCAGATGGCGCTCGTACTGTCAATGGTATTTGGCAATTAAAATTTTGAAGCTTTCTTTTCGGTATCGTTGGAAAATGCAAACTTATTGAAAAGGACCATTTTACATTAAATTCAAGGTCGCCCTCCTAAACCCTTCATTTTTCCCTTTTTTTCCGCTATAATTCCAGAGCGCGTGCAATTTTCGCACCAAACTTTTGCCGAAAGCTTTTTCTCATCAGACCAATTTTGGTTCAAATCGCAATGCTTACGTAAAGGCCGCTTTACATTTCAACAGGCCATAATGCAGACCATGTCAGAGTAGATGGCCAGTGAAAAGCAAGCTTTTTTTCTCTTGTTTTACACATATCATATCGCCTTCCATCACACGGAAAATTTACACTTCTCAATTGTCATCATCATACATACGTTTTATTTACGAATAAAATAGCATTGATTTATATAAAAATCATTTATTCAATGCATCGAATAGAAAATGTGCTTATGCAATACTTGAACGGCCCCTTAAAAATATTGGAGTTTTATCGATTTTTTTAAAAAATGGTTGTTAATCGTTTTAATAACCCACTAACTTAAGTTTACTTCTATGTGATTATAAAGGATTAGGCACAGAAAACTTAGATAGATAATAGGGAACTATTATTTTTTTTTATGAGGAAAAAATGGAAAATTGTTACTGTTCTATTCAGCAGATATTATTGTGGGATTTTAGAATAAAGGGAGATTTCCATTATTTACACGATATTAAAAAGAAAATAATAATAATGTTTTAAGGAAATTAGACTTCTAATTATTTCCTGAGTATCTTGCTTTATTGTTTGTTGATGTTATTTCTCAACATTATAATATTCACACAAAAAGAATTACAAATGAAAAGTCACTCACAAATTGATTAAAGGTATGTTGATAAACAAAGCTTGATAAAATAATCAAATAGATTTGCAATTACATGTAAATACCGAATGTATTTGCATGTAGCTATTGCAACAACCTTGGAGGTCAAATGAGGCACATCTAAGAGTAAATTACCTCTATAGAAATTAGAATATACTGCTGTTGCGACCGATCAATATCGCTTCAGTTCTGAAGTCCTTAAATCATCCTGGAGTTGATTAATGTCAGTGTCATTTTTCATTTACCAATTAATCATGTCTTGTCGCCAAAGAATTGCTTGTAACTTTCAAATATTTTATCTAGAAGGCAATTATTGAAACTCAAAGTTTGGCAAAAGTTGGTTATATTGAAATATCATTTTTAAAATTTATCTTCTGTCTTGTAAGTCAATCCAGATTAAAAATTAAAGCCAAGAAATATATTTGCCGTAGCGATTTATAAGTATTTTTTACATAAAAATATTTTACTTATAAAAATAATTTGACAAATATTTTGCTTTTTTGGCAGAATTTTTTTCTTAATCTATGGATTGCTTTTTATTTGGTCCGTTAATTCCACCTACATATTGTCATCGCAAACTTAAGCAATAAAAACAAAATGTAAAATGTTGAACATATTTTACTTTGAGAGATGTTCATAGGAATAATTATTTTAGACTTTGACAGTAGTAATAAGATCATGTGTTTGTAGCCCATACACATAGATATGTCATATGAGTCTATGATAATGTACATGAAATTTTTTTTTTAATTTTGTTTCTAGATTTCTGTCGTAAATTATTGCTATAAACCAGAACTGGCAAACGAAAAAAACAATGATTCATTACACTTTTTGTTTCAGGCAAAAGGATTTCGTTTATCATTTCGGTTTTTGTTATGATACGTTTTCTGTTACGTTAAATGTCGTAACTAAACAATTACGCATGAAATACGACAGGATATTTATTTATTTAAGTAATTTATAGAATATATAACTGTACATTAGATATTTTTATGTTGATTTAATATTTTATGCGATTTAATAATAGACAAATTTTAAAGACTGAGATATTACAATAAACAACCTCTTATTTGGAACACTCATAGAAGTATGCCACACAACAAACTAAACTTTTATATATGTATATTTTATATCACATAAAAAACATAATACCAACAAAAACAAAAATCCTCATTTACTATGATTAATTTGAATCCTTGAGCCAACACAAACAATGTAGACGTTGATCATTTAACAAATTTATAAATTAAAGTAGGCCTATTTAAATTTTTTTTTTCAAAAAGAATTTGGAATAATTTATATAAAAGAAATTATAATCTACTAACGTATGAAATTTTATTTCCAAAACAAAAATTTATGTATAACGTAATGATACAAAACTATTATAAAATATTACAAATAAAAACTATCAAAAATATTAATCAAAATTATCATCTTGGGCAAAAAAAAAAAAAAAATTATCTTATCCTGCAATTTTTAGTAGTTACGGACAAGGAAATATTAATTTCAATATGGAAAGAATTATAAATAATATGAATATAAATATCTTTGAAGAAAATCCGATAATTATCTGTTACCAAAAAAATACATAAAAATGGCTTATTGAAAATGCATAAAAAAAAAGGAAGAAAAATCTTATTTTTTTTTATAAGAATAAATTATAAATTTATAAATTATACATTTTATAAGAATATAAATTTCAAAATGAAGAAAAAAAAGGGGAAAAAAAAAAAGATTGCTTTTCTTGATCTGTTCTCAAATGTGCTATTAAAACTCACATAGGTATTAAAATGTTTTTAATTAACTTAATTTAACTTGTTTTCTGGAATAAATCTTACTGTATTAAATTAGTAATCGTTATATTTGTACATGTAAATTATCTGTACTGAATTATTTTTTTTTTTTTTTTGTCTTTTCAAACAACCTATAAAATTTTAAAATTTAGGTATTATTTAAATGTATTTTGTACGCAAAAAACAAACAAACAACAAACAAAAAATAAACAAATAAACAAATAAAAAAAAAAACATGTACAGGTCGACCATCACTAATCTGGCACTAAATTCGGCTATCGTAATTTCAAATTTCCCGGGTCGCTGCACCAACCTGCCGCTATTGTTTGGTGGCGCTACTTCCTACATAAACACTTGGAGTCATTTGCAGACATTGTAATCTTATATTATATAAAATCTTTTATTTCTCAGTCAGTCTGTCCGGCGCAGTGTACCAATGGAAAACGGTTTTCCTGTTTCATTGTTGAGAGGAAGTCGACAAATGCAAAAGGCGCAATTGTTGTGATTCACAATGTTTGTGCAACACTGGAAAACGGGTTTTCATTGTTCATTGCTGCGAGGAAGTCGACAGATTCAAAATCACCATTGTTGAACTTCAAAATAGTCTGTGAAAAATTTTCTATAATCAAACGTTCGCGACGGGAATCGAATCTGCAACCTTTTGAACCGAAGTCAGACGTCTTATCCATTTGGCCACGGGGACTACATTCAAATTATTGTTTCTTATCACTCCCTTTGTGTGTGTGGCGCAATTAGAGAAGAGCCAGAAAAAAAAAAAACATATATAAATCATCCTATTAATAGGCGAAAGTTGTACGATCTTTATAAATTTGTAGATTTGTAGTTTTGTAAATTTGTAATTTGAAATAACCAATCACAGTGCAGCGTTGGCAAACGTCAGGCATGACGTCACGCCCATACATAAAGATGGCGTCTCTACTATTTTCTCCACTTCACCACAACGAATCGCAATTACACAATTATTATCACTGTATTGAGATTTTCTGTCCCACATAAATGAAGTTTACACTGAAATGCATGAAGTTCATGCGTCAAAATTTATCAGTGAGTTTGTAAAACCTCGGTTTTTATATAATTTCGGCTGTGTCGCCGCTCTTTCAATATTCAACAAGTAGGAGATAATGACGACGCACGTGTCCTCATTGTTGCCCAGACAGGATTATTGGTATTGGCTGTTGGACATTCGTTATTGTTATGGTTATTGTTGAAACTGGTAAATCAATTTTTTATTTCCTTTTATTTTAACAAAATTTGGCTTAGTCATTCAAATTATATGTGGGCTGTTGCGGAAGTCATGGCTTTTTAAAAAATGAGCTTAGAACATCTTTTTCAATCTTGTATATTTCCAAAATTTCAGGATATTTCAAAAATGTGGCATTTGTTTTATTTCCGTTAAAATTGCCTCAATTTCGACGAACCTATTCTTTTACGGCAGAAGGTTGTCATTATATTTCATAATGAGAAACCGCTACTACGAAAGTGGTAAATCAATTTTTTATTTTTTTTTATTTTAACAATATCATAATATTATTTTAACAAATAAGCCGATATTCAAATTACATATGGGCTGCTGTGGAAGTCATGGCTTCTAAAAAAATTAATATAGAACATCTTTTTCAATCTTGTGTTTTTCAAAAATGTGGAATTTGTTTTACTTCCGTGAATATTTCACGGGTCGCAACTAGTTAAAAATTAATAACCTGTGGAAACCACATTATTTTAATGTTGGACATGCAACTTTAACTAGGGACATTTCTAAAGAACCATTGCTACAAATGAATTCCGATAAAATGATACCTAGAATTTTCTTTACAAAACTTGTTCGCATTATCGTTCCTAGCCAAGAAGAATGGAATAATGCCAAAAATCCACTGATGTCAATGGAATTATCTGGTTCATAGATGGGTCTAAACAAATTGGGAAAACAGGAGCTGGAATTCGAGGAATGAAACCAAGGAAAGACATTAGCCTAAGCCTAGGAATCTACTCAACAGTATTCCAAGCTGAAACATATGCCATTCCACAATGCGCTTATAAAAATATAAAACGTAAATATAAAAATAGGAACATTTATATATTTACGGTTAATCAGACAGGTCTCAAAGCCCTGAATTCTCCCAATACTAATTCAAAACAAGTATGGGAATGTAAACAAACCCTAAATAGTCTTACAGAAAATAACTGGGTAAAACTACTATGGGTACCAATACACAAAGGGATTGAAGTTAACGAAGTAGCGGAAAAACTCGAAAAAAAAAAGGAGCTGAAACCTTATTCTTTGGATCAGAACCAGTTTATGGAATCTCTGCTGAAACCACTAAAACTGCCATTCGGGACTGAAGGAATCAGCAAAAGATCTACAGGAATAATCTTCCAGGACAGAAACACTCAAAGCTCTTTATTACTGATCTTAACGAAAAAGGGCCATGGAACTTAGTAAACTAAATAAGAACCAGACTAGAATACTGGCAGGACGTTTTACAGGTCACTGCCATCTAATGAAATACCTTTTTAATATAAGGATAGTCTCAAATCCTACTTGCAGAAGATGTGGACAAGCTGATGAAACAGCACTACTAGTCCAACGAATAGAGGTGTTTTACCTTACAAAAGGTCCGGTAGTTCTAATTTTTTGATATGTTATCTAGGATGGTTAGTAAGTGTTTAAAATGCAAAATGCACAATTCCTCCCCCGCCGCGCCCGCCGCCATCTTAAAAAAAAACAAAAAATATCGGCACTTTGTTTAGTTTTTCGCTTATAACGTCTGTTTGATGCATTTTAGCTACAAAAGAGTTCTACGCAATGTTGTAGAGAATACAATTTCCTACAATGTAGTTTTTAAATTTTGTTTCTAGGACTGATAGTTACGGAGATATGTTTGTTTTGAAGAAATAAACAAAAACGCACTTTCTGGAAACTTTTCAAACTTCTAACTTTAGGACGCTGTACTTCAGTTATGGCCTATTCTAGGGAAACAAGTATCCCTAGATTAAATGTGTAGAGAATTTAATTATCTACAAAACATGTAAATTTTTTGATCCTACGGAGAGTGGGGTAAAAAAGAATCAAAAACAACGGAATATTGTGGTTTTTGTTATTGTGACGCACAGAGTATCTAAATAAAATTCACCAATTACCTTCCAGTGTTGGCTTGAAATTGGAGTGTATACCAACCCTACTTGAGTTTCTGACATGTTACAGTGCAATGTTCGTGAGGCAGGTACTGTTTCACTGGAATACCTACTGGTGAGAGCGGATGTTCAATTTACAATATCCCACCAATATAGCAGATACATTTTTTAAAGATGTATGTATGTAAATAAAGTAAGAACAAAAGCCATTAATAATATTACCAAAATCGTAGCAAAATTTAATTGAACTAAAACTGAAAAGAAAACAAATTTACATTCGCCTCGCTCGTTTTATAGGGGGTGAGTTAATGAAGTCGGGGTCTTCATTTTCGTCAAATGGCGAAATTACTCGATTGCCGTCGTCTTCGTCGTCGACGAGGACCTCATTCCTGTTGTCACATTCTTGGCCAGCACAGAATTTGCATAGGACGGAACAATTGAGGCCACATGCCCCCATGCAGCCAGTTGTGCATCTGCATGAGATGGTCTTAAGCAGGTTTGGAGGAACTACTCGTCGCTACTCGTTCTGATGGGTTCCAGTCCTCGAGCTTCTCTACACCAGCCCCACTCGATCGGGGTCTTTGACAATCCCCATCCACTCCATGACCGGCTGGTATGAACTCAGGAAGTGGAAATGTGCTGCGTCAGTGGTCGGAGGTAGTTTAGCCAGATTGAGCTTGGTGGCACTAGTCATGAATTTGCTGTGGCAAAGTGACTCAATGACTGTTCGTTACTGCCACCATACAGGGATACCAAGATTTTCTCCCCTGCTGGTGAAATTTCGTGGGGAGTAGCAGCAAGGTCCCCGAACCTCTCCGCCTGCTACAGCAATGATGGGTCTTTCCTAAAAAGTTGGCAGAATTTATTCTTTCCAAACCCAAAAATGGTTGAAGTGGTGTCGCAGCCCAATATTGCGTGCAGGAGCAAGACACAGCCTGTGGAGTTAAACTTGTAGGAGGAGGCGGAGTAGATTGCGTCTGGCTGTTTTCCTCTCGCTGGTTTTTTGGGGTAGACATTGCTGACCGCAGATGTTGTGCCAGTCAGCAGGACGAGTAGGTCAATGTCTTTACCGACAATGACGACGGCGTCGTACGTGGGGCAGAGGCATTAGCTGTGGTAACTATCAACCTATCAGCATCTTTAGTTTCATGTCAGAAACTCAAGTAGGGTTGGTATATCCTCCAATTTCAAGCCAACACTGGAAGGTAATTGGTGAATTTTATTTAGATACTCTGTGCGTCACAATAACAAAAACCACAATATTCCGTTGTTTTTGATTCTTTTTTACCCCACTCTCCGTATGGTCAAAAAATTTACATGCGTTTTGTAGGAAATTAAATTCCCAACACATTTTATTCTGATACTTGTTTCCTTGGAATAGGCCATAACTGAATTACAGCTTCCTAAAGTTAGAAGTTTGACAAGTTTCCAGAAAGTGCGTTTTTATTTATTTCTTCAAAACAAACATATCTCCGTAACTATCAGTCTAGAAACAAAATTTAAAAACTACATTATAGGAAATTGTATTCTCTACAACATTGCGTAGAACTCTTTTGTAGCTACAATGCACCTAAACGAAGTTATAAGCCAAACTCTAAAGAAAGTATCAATTTTTTTTTGGTTTTTTAAGATGGCGGCGGGCGCGGGCGGCGCGGCGGGGGAGGAATTGTGCATTTTGCATTTTAAACACTTACTAACCATCCTAGACAACATATCAAAAAATCAGAACTACCGAACCTTTTGTAAGGTACCCCCCCTCTTTGGTCTGTATTTGATGGACGAGTGCGTCACAATAGCAAAAACCAGCAATATTCCGTTGTTTTTTATTTTTGATTTTACACAACACTCGTAGGGTTGGTTCATAAAACTATACATGCGTTTTGTTGGTAATTAAATTCCCTACAAATTTTATTCTGATACTTGTTTCCCTAGAATAGGCCATAACTGAGTTACAGCGTCCTGAAGTTCGAAGTTTGACAAATTTCCGAAAAGTGCGTGTTTTTTTTGTTTTTCAAAAAGTGCATATCTTCGTAACTACCAGTCCTAGAAACAAAATTTAAAAACTAAATTGTAGAAAATTATATTCTCTACAACATTGCGTAGAACTCTTTTGTAACTAAAATGCACCCAACAGACGTTATAAGCGAAAATCTAAACAAAGTGCCGATTTTTTTTGTTTTTTTTTTAAGATGGCGGCGGGCGCGGCGGGGGAGGAATTGTGCATTTTGCATTTGAAACACTTACTAACCATCCTAGACAACATATCAAAAAATCAGAACTACCGGACCTTTTGTAAGGTAACCCCCCTTTTTTGGTCTCTATTCGTTGGACTATACACATCCTTTGTGAGTGTGAGTCGCTTTCGAGCACCGGATACAATATGCTGGGAATGGGTTTCCCAATCCATCAAGCTATTTGTCACTACCCCTGCATAAAACAGATAGGTAAAATCTTGGAACTTATGTAGATTTAAATCACATTTGGACACACAATAGGACTTTTGAGGCCGCAGTGTAAGGAACTTTAATATAAAAGTACCTCCCATTCCATGTTATGTTATGTTCATTGTTGCGAGGAAATCGACAAATGCAAAAGGCGCAATTGTTGTGATTTCCAATACTCACAATGTTAGTGCAACACTGGAAAATGGTTTTTCATTGTTCATTGTTGCGAGGAAGTCGACAGATTGAAAATGAGAATTGTTGAACTTCAAAATTTTCTGTGAAAAAAATTCTATAATGAAACGTTCGAACCTTTTGATCCGAAATCAGACGTCTTATCCATTAGGCCACGGAGATTACATTCAAATTATTGTTTCCTATCACTCCCTTTGTGTGTGTGCGTGTGGCGCAATGAGAGAAGAGCCAGAGAAAAAAACATAATAACTCATTAATTTTAGCCTACTAGATTAAAATTTTAAATTTCAATGTTCATTTTTTTAGCTTCTCTCCGTCAACAATGGCGCGCGCTATCAAATAATGAGTTCATTAAAAAAGGAATAAAATATCACTTTTTGCCATAACCGCTTGGAATCGATTCTTCTTGGATTATCTCATAGTTACCAGGAGGAGACGGGGGTGTGGCCTAGTTAAATACACTTCTTCATACTTGTTTAGAGATCCCCATACTTTAAATATGCTTATTAGCAATTACGTCAGAACATTTTCATGATTGTAGGGGGGGGGGAGAAATAACATCATTACATAAATAATTACATGCATATACATACATACATACATATTAATTAATTAATAGTTAAAGTTAAAGATATCCACTCTAGGCGTGACAGGCCTTTGGGGTTGCTGGAGGTAAGGCTCCCAGCACAGCGAATTAACTGGACGAAGTTGGGGCCGGGAGGTCAGCCCGACGCCCGCTCGCCTTTAGTTCCCGGGAAAGAAACCCGGTTCCCTTTCTATAGAGGGCTGATAATTATTATTAATATAATTTTTTGCAATACTAGTGTGGGAATTAAGAGAAAATTAATTAAAGCATCGATTGATTTGAACAATAACACGCAACGAATGAGAAGATTAGCACGAGAAAGCGTGACGGTGTTCCAAAACGAGATGAAAAAATGAATCCTTCAAAGATGGTTGGTGTTTTTATTTTTTGAACTTATGAACTTGAATTCCAAAAATAAACATTATTTAAAGAACTGTTTGTGGACATTATTTAAAGAACTGTTTGCGAACTGTTAATGAATCCATAATTTAATAAGAAGAATTGTCAAGTGATATTGAAAGTTTGAAGTGGATTTGTATTTCAATATTGAACAGCTTACGAAGTACTTATCTGCTACTAAATAAGTTAATAAATTATATATAAAAGTAACAACTAGTACTTTACTTCATATAATATTGCCTATTGATAAGCAATTTATTGAAATAGTCGTTTCAACTTTTTTCATCCAATCTTTGATTCAGTCTAATCCAGAAATTAACAAATACTATGGAAGAGCGTATGACAAAATAGAGATAACATTTACTAATTCCTTCCCTACACAAAACGTCTATATATTTTTTTTTTACAGTATCTATAAAAATGTCTTTTAGATTCAGTTTTTCAGGATATATACTGTAAAAACTGCATTTGCTACCCATTTGGTTATATTTACTTCAAATACATGAATTCCGTCCAAAAGAAACATCTCATCTATACATTTCTCATTGAAAATGGAAATGTTATCATGAAATTTTTATACTTTCTCAATTTCAATCTGAGAAATGATTCTAGGAAAAAACGTCATTTTTTTGTTTTTCATTCATGATATCCGTTAATGTATTTTTAATTCCCCCAAATTATTTTCTTTATTTAATACAGTAAAACCTCGTTAAGTCGTCACCCGGATAAGTCGTCACTCCACTTAAGTCGTCGTTTTGCTTTGGTCCCGACAAGGTCTCATAGACAATAATGTAAAATAACCCTCTTTTACTCGTCACCAAATTTAATTCTACTCCGGATAACTCGTCACCCTCAAAAATGGCGAAAAGCATCTTTATTCTCAATTTTGCCTGCTATCTTTTCAGCCCCGCCCCTTCACTCTTAAGAAAGCCTAGCCTTTACGGGGAATTTTCACGTGGGAAATTCACTTGGGAAATTACACACTTCTCGCTGTGACTCTTGTCAACAGTAGACGTTTTTCTTGACCGCTACTGAGTGTGATTTCATAGCAAGCCCCGAAAATGTTAAAGCGATCGAAATTGTTTTTCTTCCTCCAAATGTAACTGCACTTCTTCAGCCTTTAGATCAAGGGATAATTCTTGACTTTAAACGAAAGTACAAAAAAATGCTTGTAAAGGACATGATAAAAGCCTTGGATAGGAACGAAAAGCTAGAAGTTTCGGTTTTAGATACGATTAACTATGTCCACAAAAGTTGGAGTTCCATTTCATTACAAAGTGTTTCGAATTGTTACCAGTAATCAGCACCTTCATCAATCAACACTGTTGGATTATTTTAATGCCAATAAAAGAAAATAAAATGTGGTAAGTATAAAATGTGTTTTTTTTTTATTATTTTCCACTCATTCATTTGCATGTATTGATTTCTGAAAATCTTGTTTTTCTCACCGAATCCTACAGCAATTCATAAAAATATTGTATTTCAGTGTTTTTTTTTTCCAAAAATGCCCACTCCGCTTAAGTCGTCACTCCGCTTAAGTCGTTAAAAATGTTCGGTCCCTTGAGTGACGACTTAACGAGGTTTTAACTGTAGTAAGTTTCTCTAAAACATCAATTATTGCACCTTATCATAGTTTAAGATGTTTACGCATTCGTATACATCAGCAAGTTGTGTATTCGTCCGCCCATCCGTACTTTAGCATGAAACGTCTTCGATATTGACGAAACTATTTCAACGAGATCAATAA
Source organism: Thereuonema tuberculata (assembly GCA_023159025.1). Lineage (NCBI taxonomy): Eukaryota > Metazoa > Arthropoda > Chilopoda > Scutigeromorpha > Scutigeridae > Thereuonema > Thereuonema tuberculata. The sequence continues at coordinate 17,146,903 of JAFIDM010009631.1, read as the reverse complement.
AATTTTAGAACGGATTCTAAATTTCATCTAGATCGGATGAGAAGTACTGGCCATAATGTTTTTATTTATTTTTTTAATAAATCTTTCACAGCTAACACTACCACTTAGGTAGAACGTCTCCCCATTCAACGAATACTTTTGAAAATTTCCTTCGAAGTCAATCCACAACAATCCACAAGCACCCTTCAGCTATTAATTAAGAAAATCAGTACAATAATGAAACGAGTCCAATAAATTATTTTAACACCCTTTTTTTAATCCACGAAGAACAATTTGAAAATAATCGAATGCCATGAAAAATGCTTGAGTGAGAGGACATCTTGTCTTGAACCGTTCGTCCATCACTTCTGAAAGCTGATGGGGGACTAAAGCGGGATTTACTTCCTTCACTTCAAACGACCGACACTTGTAAATCTGTCAAAAACAATCCACTTTTGTTAAAAGGGAAAAAAAAAACAAGGAAAAGAAGAGTTGGTTCTCTTCTTTTCCTTGTCCTACTTCCTACAAACTTTTATACTAAAACTTATCCGAAAAACATGATAGGTTACAGTTAATTGTAATTATCCTGTTCAAGATTACTTATATAAAATCAATATATTAAAATATATTAATGATGGAAATATAAAGCCAAAATAATTTAACTAAAATGGTGTCAGTGTAATGAGAGCCCGGTAGAAAAGTGGTAAAGAGGTTGACTGGTGTCTGGAGGAGTCGGTTCAATCGCCTGCGGAGGCCGTGGATTTTTCCACGTTCAATTCTCCTCCAAACGGGTGATAGGGTAAGACATTCATTCAGGTACCAGGTTTCTTTCCCGAGGATTAAAGACGGATGTTATAAGGCATATGTTAGAAAGTAGGTAGGATTTTCTACCCCAAAAACTAAATAAAAGCGCAATATACAGCATTGTATGCTATAAATTGTAAAATGAAGTATATATTTTAACGTAACGGAACCGAACTTGTTTTTCTTTTTGTCTGTAATGCCAGAGGAACTATTGTAGCGTACAGAGAACATCCATTACAACAAAATAAAAATTCACTTCCAAATATAGCTTTATTTAAAACAGAATCTATAATAAAGCGCGAGTGTTTGTTAGTTGGGACGTTTGTTTGTTTGTCTTCAAACAACGTCTCCATTTTTCAACGGAAATTTACGAAATATGGCAAGGAGGTTCTCATGCATCCCAGAATAATGCATGAACAATGAAAAACCGGATCCGGACTAACGGGTTTAAACGGGGGTGGGTGGGGGAGGGTAAATATTCTTGAAGGTTTCAGTCATATCTCTGAAACCTCTTTAGTTGGAAACACGAAATTTGATATGAGTGTTTTTGTTAAAATCTAAAAAAAATTATGTATTCGACAAATTTTCAATATTCAGATCCTAAGAGATGTAAACGGAAGAGGAAGCATACTTCAAGGGTATCTCCGAAACCACTTGAGTTGCAAACACGAAATTTCACATGAGTGTTCCTTGATCTAAGTTTCAGCTTTTAATTTACTAAATATAATTTGCTTTTCTTGAAGAAATAAAACGTTTTTTACCCTACGTAAGCAAAGTTCCTCAGCGAAGCGACGGAATCAGGTCTATAACGCAATTGTAACTACCACGTGCTTTTTTTACCAACTGGAAAAGTTTCAAAGTGATCACACAATTACAATTTCTTCACCAACCACATCAGGACAATTCTTTTTTGTAACTCGGGTATTTTTGCTTGTTCAATCCTAAAAGCAAATGGAAGATTAATTACTTTTGCCTTTTGATTGTGTTAAAATTAGACTGATTAAAAAGTAACAGTTAACGTGTATTGAAATAATATCATTAAAAATATATAACTTTAAAAACACACATAAATATATAAAATTAACAAGCACGACTAGTTTCAAGCGCCTTTACGGCTAACATTTTCAAGCTCATAACAATTAAAGGAGAGACTCAATATTTCAAAGCAACTGAACCTCAATTGAATCTCTCCCTTAATTGTTATGAGGCTGAAAATCTTTGCCGTAAAGGCGCTTGAAACTAGTCGCTCTTATTAATTTTATATTTTTATGGGTTTTTAAATTTATATGACCCACAATAGAAAGACCACGTGGCACAGAGGAGTATATGCCTCTATCGAATATTTCAGCAGCCGTCGGCATGATGGCAAACTCGTAAATTTAAATTCTAGTAATTGTAAAGTTTATTTCTTCTTGATCATCGTGTTATACAAAATTCTGGTACTTTTTATTAGAAATGAAAGATAAAGTTGCCACATTTTAGTCTTTGATGAGTATTAACTTTAAAATGAGAAGGATGTAAAACAGGACATTTTCACTCTGTCCATACTAGTGAAGCTAATTACACTAAGATTTCTAGAATTCACACAGAAAAGAGAAAATATAGTAATCACTAATACATTATGAAGATTTTATGGAAAGGATCCCATCAAAATCCTGTTTATCCTGTTATTTATATAATTATCTTTTTTTTCCTATGCCCGGGCTCTTGGCATTCTCTGCCTTTTAGTAAGGAACGAGAACTATGAGCTGATTAGCCGATGAATCGTTGCCCAGGGTACATTGTATGAGGCAACTCCCATTTTATACTCGCAGAAACAGGCGAAAAACAGAAGAATAAAATTACATCCTTGCCTCTTCCGTGATTCTCAGGTTCAGAAGTACCAGCCTCAAGGCAGGCTGTTGCCTTGGCAAAAGACTGCCTGAACGGCTATTTCCATAATTACTGATTTCAAATCAGATCATACTTCCAATCGAAATATACCAGAGTTCATGTCTAATAAAAAATTATTAATCTGTGAGTCATTGGCTTCATAAAAAAGTTTACAATTTGTTCAGATATGCTTCTGTAACCTCTTCAGAAAAGCAACGGTCCATCAATGATTGTAGTCACATACTAGAAAAGGAAAGTTCATTAGTAAAGTGTCTTTAATAAACTAAACATACAATTTGGAATGCTTTTACTTTAACATGTGAGATGCAGTAAATGAGATATATTGTTTAAAAGACAAAACTAAATAAAATAGGCAAAAACGCTTCAGCTAAAATTAACTCAATAAATATATGGAAAGCTTTACGTGTACAGGAGTTCATTGAAATCATTGGTAATATTATCAAGTTGACTTGATAATACCGTCTCTCTCGACGGAGAAACTAGTCAAATTTGTGTATTGAATTTTTGTATAAATTATCTTTGTGCAAACATATTCAGGTGTACGGCTTTATCAATGATTTCATTAAACTCAATAATTTTAACATAAAACTAGACATCTCTCAACTTTCGATGTTTCGCAATTCCGACACCTTAGCGACGTGACACTACTATTTGAAGTAACCTTCCATCCAGCATCGCTGTCGTCAGTTTTCAATATTAACATTGCAAAGGATTATGCCTATTACACCGAAATCTGTAGGAAAAAGAAAAGGTATTAGCTAGGCATTATCTATCATAGGGGAAGGTGTTGTATCTTTGATTGTTTTGACATTTTAATTTTTTATATGTTTTAATTAATAAAAAAAAGGATTAAATATTTTCCACAAAAACTTTGTTCTTTTCTACACTACATATATAGTTTATATAGCAATTCTTTCTGTGAATTTTTTAATTTTTAAAAAAAAGTTTACACTATGACTGAAGTACATCACCTGTGTTGTACTTCGGTCCTACTTTTGTTATACCTTGGACCACGTTTTGGGTTTTGAAGCAAAACTCAAATTAAAAAGAATTTCACATTTATTCAGTACAATAGTAGCTAAACTACAGTAATTAGGCAAAAACGTACCTTTAAATATGATTTTCAATGTCAATGAACATTACTAATATTAAATAAAAATTAATACCATTATATAAAAGTACACTTAGACAATTTTTAGAAATGTAAAATTTTTAATGGAAACTTGTAGGCTATGTACTAGTTTTCTCAGCCTTAAAATGATATCTTAAATAATAATATAGACTGCGAAAGTAAAATATCAGTCAAATTTAATAAATCAGTTCATCCAACATTGAATTGGAAGATGTTGTTTCCGAATGTTAATTTTTTCAACTGGCGAGCTGATCCTCCAGTGAATGTTGTATGTGGAAGTTTAAATATCACATCATCTTTGTCAATGTCATATACTGTATTGTCTTTGGTGAATTTTTGAGAATTTTGATCTCTTTTTCAAATATTGAACCTCATAGTGATTTTCAGGAATTGCCATTATTTCTTCTATGAATAATAATGTAAGTTGCGAGTTTTACCAAGACAAACACTCCAACCTCAATTTTTTATTATCTGCATCTTCTAATTCAGCAAAATCCTCTTCAGACTCTTCACATAACTTGGCTTTATCTAGGCCTACTTCTGCTTCAGATACCCAACTGTAAATCAATTTTTTTTTACAACCTTGAAGTTTTTTGTCTTTTTGCTGGGTTGTTTTATTTTTTTCAATAGTTTCGCTGCATTTTCTTCTTCAATTTGAAGTTTTAACGGAGTGTTTGTTAAAATACACGATTTTCCTTTACGTCTACCCTTTTGTGTATTTTTACATGTCTTTGATTAGGGTAAGGCCTTATTACTTCAGGCCAGATGGTGTTTGTTGAATACGACTGCCAACAGAAGTCGAAGGACCAAAGCCTGGAGAAGTAAGACAAGTCGTTAATAATGATTACAATCAAAGACCTAAGATGATATAAAAGATGCATCAGTGTTGAAGCTCTTGCAAGCATAGTTATCTAAAATAGACATACAATGCTTTGTAAGACTTGCCTACCGTTTTCACATAATAACAAATAGTTCAAATTATAAAAGGAAAAGTATTAGCTGAAAAACACTTGTTTTTAATAGGTGAAAAGTGACTTCATTGTTTTCTAGTAACACATTCCATCCCTCATCAACGAGAACAACTTCCCAGAGGCCTATGGTAGCAAATCCTTGCATCACTTGTATTAGTTTTTACTCAAGCCAACAGATAGCGCTACAATCAGCGTAGGTCCAAGGTACACATACGACCGAGATACAACACATTCCCCTATATTATTTCGAGTTACAACATCGGCTTGTAACCGATCATGTCGTAAGTGCGGGGTATACCTATATTATAATTTACTTTATTTTTAGAAGCATAAGAAGAGTAGAAATAATTTGAAATTTAATTCTTTTGTTAAATAAGTAATATCATAAATAATAACAGTAAAATAAAGCATATAGAAAATAAATATATCTTATTTTTCCAAAAATAGTTGACGAAATCATTAAAAGATAATATTACAACATATTTTCCATTCAAATAGCAGTTACGCTTCTTTTTTTATAAAAATTACAAGTATATAATCAAAGTAATAGTCTGAATAATGGGATATGTAATTTAATCTGATTTATTAATTAATTATTCTAAGTAAAAATATAGAAATTTAAAAAAACACATATAAATATATAAAATTAATAAGAGCGACTAATTTCAAGTGACTTTACGACGAAGATTTACAAGCTCATAACAATTAAGGGAGAAAATTGAGGTTCAATTGCTTTTAAATGTTGAGTCTCTCCCTTAATTGTTATGCGCTTGAAAATGTTCCCTGTAAAAATGCTTGAAACTAGTCGTGTTTGTTAATTTTATGTATTTATGTGTGTTTTTTGAAGTTATAATTGAAAACAATAACCATTTTAAATTATTTGTAATTATTTGATTAATTATTGTATTTTCATCTTCAATACGTGATTTTTATGTTTATTTACATCAAACAATATACAATTTTGGAAGTATTAACATACTCATACAAGTTAATTTTTTTTAATTTCATTACATTTTCTGCTTCTCTAAATTTTATATTATTCATAAAATAATTAATTAAATTGAGCTACGAATAAAACTAGTTAAATTATAATGCATAATTCTTCAATACTAATAATACATATGTACAATAATATACAAATCTTCTTCTTAAAATTTCTCCAAATACCAATATTTCGCAGAAATAAATCTTTCTGCTTTTTCAAGCCTTATTAAAACATAAACATAACAATAAGAAGGTTTTATCCCTATACCACATCAAAATCATGTAACTATAACAATAAGAATTTTTTACATAAAAAATATTGTGTCTTAATAAAGTAAATCAATAAAATAATACAATAATGAATACAATAATATCACTATACAACTTCTTTTTCCTCTTTTTCCCTAATCATGTCCTGAAAATAAGAGTGTGTGTTTGCATTAACATAATATCCTTTGTCTTTTTTAATACAATCGAAAGTTTTAATGACACATGCTTCTATAATATATCTGGAATGTTTATATAATATTTTAAAAACTATTTCTACTTTAGGGTTCGGATCGTGTTGTTCCCTAAGGCAGTGTTCCGCCCAATCTGAGGTTTTTGGGCGATTATTTTTATAAGCCGCCGTATGTTCGCGAATTCGTTCACTTAACATTCTGCCTGCATTTCTAAAATATATCTGGTCGCAAGTCCTGTACTTTAATTTGTAGACTCTTCCCATTATTCTCCCGTCAAATTTTGTTTCTTCTTTAATCTTCAATAAGGATTTCATATTTTTTCATTTTTTGTGAATTATTTTTTTGTCATTCTTATTATATATTTCTTTTATCATATTGTTAATTTAAATGTCATTTGGTAATTTTAGGACTTCGTCATATTTTAGTTTATCTTTTTCTTTTTCTCTTATTCTTTCTTTATTCTTTCTGATAAAATCTTTGAAACATTTGTTGATAAAATTATCTGGGTATTCATTCATCTTTAGTTTCTCTCTGAAAAAATAATTTTTTTGATCCCATTTTTCTTCTTTCATAGTATTCTTGGTAATACGATGTAATGTATTATCAATCACTGCTGTTTTGATTTTCATATGGTGTGCTGAGGTGAAGTTAATAAAATGTCTACTCTTGAATCTCTTTTTTAATGTTACTTTCGATTATATTAAAAAAAGACAAAGGATATTGCGTTAACGCAAACACACTCTCCTATTTTCAGGACATGATTAGGGGAAAAAGAGGAAAAATTTAAATAAGATGCATAGTGATATTATTGTATTCATTATTGTATTATATTATTGATTTACTTTATTAAGACACAATATTTTTGATGTAAAAAATTCTTATTGTTACAGTTACATGATGTTGATGTGGTATATGGGTAAATCCTTCTTATTGTTATGTTCTTAATAAGGCTTGAAAAAGCAGAAAGATTTATTTCTGCGAAATATTGTCGTATGGAGAAATTTTCAGAAGAAGGTTCGTATATTATTGTATATATGTATTATTAGTTAAGTTATAAATTAAGTCAACTGTTTTATTTCCATTTTTCCAATATATATAAAATCTTATCTTAGAAGGATCTTCCAATCTAATGTTTAGTAAATTTAAAGAAACAGAATAACATAGATTATAAAATAATAATGGATTAGAGCGAAATTCCAAACATTCCTGTTGAACAATTATATCTTTTTACAAATAAAGAATAAAGAGAATAGAAATATTAAAGCCAAAAGTAGTAAATGTGCGTCTCGAGAAATAGAAATATATGATAAACTCGCACTATTTGGTTCCTAGGATTGTGAGGAGCTTCAACGAAATTACAAATATTCTTAAAAAAAAGGATTATAAACAATTACCAGTAATGAATTATAAACTGTCATTGTAAATTTCGTTGTGATTAGCTGAATTCTCAATAATTACTATTTTTGAAAAGCAAATTAAATTTTCAAATCAATTGATTAATAATTGCTTTAAAATTCATTCGTTGGATATTTCTTCATGAATTGAATCCCTTGATAAAATTGTGATATTTCTAGGAAAGTAAGCTCCAAGTTCCTTCTGAAACTCATTTTTTTCCCATTATAGTTATTCTCTTTTCCTTCAGGATGCTTAGACTTGAGATCCTTTTGTGGATGAAATCCTCGCTTCTTCTTTGTTCCAAGAAGAAAGTAAAAGCTCTGTAGTTGGGTGATCTAACCCTCTTCAGCCATTTAATCCGATTCTTATTTCTTGGTTGATCCCTGGTCTCGAGGTTTTAGTGATGGAAGGGACTAAAGGATAAAACTAAAGCCATCTATCAGTGAGAGGATCTTTAGTTTATTATCTTTGAATAAATCTTTCATTCAAAAAAAATACGTAAAAATATGTAAAAGTTCATTCTACCAATGCTGTCTTTGAATGACAGGAAAAGAACAAAAGAAGAGAAGAAAATTTTAGGCAAAACTTTATTTATAAACTTTCAACTAAATTCAATTACAAAATTAGAAAAAGTTTTCTAAGTAAATTGTAATTTGATTTAGGGACAAGGCAAAAATCAGATAAAATGTAGTCAAACCAACTGTATGGAATTGGAGCTTAGTTTCAATAGTAGACATTTTATATAGCCAATTACTTTGTTCGGACTATTCTATTTATAGAAAAAACACTGTCTCTGCCTCTATTCCTTAAAAAAAACAAAAACATCCAAATGTGGTATGCAAATAGGCCTACAATATTTTTTTTCTTCATTTTTAAAACAACAAGGTTTACCATACTGGTACTTCATATCTTGTACTTCTTATACTTTTCTTAAGGATTGTCTGAAATTAATTCTCTATATACAGGAAGTACTAAGGAGAAGGAGAGCTGTAAAGAGGATCATAAAAGAGAAGTTTATAAAGAAGCCCAACGCTAATGGAATAGATATACAGGTAACAGGAGTTTCAGTTTTAATTAGAGCTGGAAGGTAGCTAATTCATTTTAAACACATTAATGAACTACGAAATAAATTATTTCAAACTTATCCTACATTTGTTAATATTGTAAAATAGGAGAGACAGATTGGTCCTATTAAATCGAATCCTCTTGCACATCAAATGGCTTTAAAATTAATTAACAGAGAATGAAACACTCTTATAGAATTATCATAATTGATGAGTGTCAACAGTATTTGGTTATCAGATAGTATTACGTGGGAAAATGATATCTTCTGTTTTATTGAGAATCCAGTCATTACAGTATTCTGTTGCATGTATTGATTTTAGTTTAATAATCATTTATCAGTAATTATTTGATTTAATCTTTTTATATCCAATTTTTTCTTAAGTTTAAAGAATATTTTTTCCAATTTCTTCAGAATTTTTCGTAAAAATTCTTGTGGTTTGCTCAGAGATTATTTTTAAAAATGCTTACCTATCATTTTTCCTGGGATGAGGACTAAATATTATTTATTTACTGCTACTTGAAGTTTCGAAAAATTCTTAGAAATTTGAATAAAACTTCATTTCTCAAATTGCTTTTTTTAAACTCTGACTTTCTATGAACTTGGCAAATGAAAAATAAGAGTGAGCCGCTTATTGATAAGCAATTGTTAATAAATTTAATCTTATAATAAAGTCTTTATAATTTATTCCTAATTTGAATTTGTGGCAGAAGTGAAGAGAAGGCAGTGATGCCTTGTACTAATAATCTAACTATTTAAAATATAACAAATGGTCTTAATGATTTAATAGCCAGGTACATTAAATTCGATACAACTGTTAGAAGAAAACATTTACTGATATTATTAACATCTGGTTTTAGTACCCTTACGATATTGTCTCCCTGTGAGCAAATAAGTTTCTCCAGGAATTCTGCCTAATTAGAAATCTGATAATTAGGAGTTGGAGAATTGTCAAGGAGATTGCTGACAATGTTGTAAGGTTCTACAATTATTGCACAGCTTCAATAACATTGCAAGGATTAGATTACAATTCCTATATTCCATACTGAAATAAAAATAAAGAAAACAGCAGGTATCCGTTTTATTTTTATATAAACATTCCAATACAACAAAACATCGAATTTTCTTCCAGAAAAAAAAGCGAAGAATTAATGAAAACCGCTACTTTTTTCTAGAAGGAAATTCGATGCTTTATTGTACTGTAATGTAATCCCTCTTATATGACTTGAAATTAATATTTTTTTTTGTTTCAGAAACTATAACACAGCATATCATAAATAATTACATTAATAACCATAATTACATGGAGTTATCCATAATTAATTAACATAATAATCTGTTTTTATTGTGGGTTTTAGATACCAGTATCCAATTAATCTTTCTTATTACTATTGTACGATCAAAAAAAGTTGTCAGGAGATTTTTTTTTTTTTAGCCTCGTTCTGTTAAATGCAATCGGATTTAGTTTTTTTTTTAGTATCGGGGCGGATAATGAAAATGCGCCCCAAGGCCCGACCCAGAAAAAAAAAGAAAAGTGAATCTACTTTTTCAACCCAAAAAAGCAGTGGTAATAAGTATGGACTCTATTTCCCGCTTCTTCCACAGCCCCACACCTGGGGCCGTTGCTTTACTTGTCCCCACTCTATCTAATCTAATGATTAAAGGTATCATGAAAGCACACAGATACCATTGCTTTAGGTACAGTACTCTTATTACGTTAATTAAACAATGAACAATAACATTGGGAAATACTGCATATATTGGAAGAGATTCTCGTTAATAATTAGGGAATCTGAAGAAGAGGAGCAACAATTAGTATCACAAAAGAGAACTAAAGTTGTTGTCAGTGCTTGTATCAATTCTGAGTTCCTATCTTTGGTAATTACTATTCCTTTTGGTAATTTGCACGAATGAGTCTGGATTTTTCTCGCATGCCACTATCAGAGCATCCTATAAAAGGACAGGAAGTAGTTTTTATACAAATCTCAGTCCAAATTATTTTTAATCTAAAACTTCTAAATTCTATAGTACATTAAACCACTGTTTTTGTAATGCCTGTAAATATTATCTCATAGATACGATAATCAATAAATCTCAATACTGTGCAAATATTCTGAATTTCGAGATAAAATACAGCAAATTGCGAAGGCAAAGAGAAGGTTTCAGATCAATCTCACTTCAATTCCAAAGTAATTGATTGATCCAAAAAAAAAAAAAAAATGTGAATAAAAATTTAAAAAGATAGGCCTTAATGTGTTATTATATATTAGTTAAAATAGACCTACTAACATATTATTTCTAGAATGCATGGTTATGTGTTGTTATTACTAATAAGAGCTTTTATTATATTCAAATATCCATGACTAAAGGTATCCCTTGGTAGGTTGTATTTTAAATAATTTACTTTTTTTTCTCTTAGTCGTGAAAGTAAGGTTTCAATGAAATATTTACCATAAGAACAACGCTAACATTCTTGAAAACATAATTTAATTTTAATAACAAACTACTTTTATTCATACTATGGTATACTATTAAGTATTATGAACTTTTAAATTTTTCTCAAATTGAATCTGAAACAATTATTTAACTAAAAACATTATGTATTTTATCAGAGAATCATTAAAGTAAAAACTAAAAAGTAAAAACTATATATAAAGTAAAAATATTTTTTTATTCCTTTCTTTCTTTGTGTTTTTTTTTTTTTTTTTTTTACATCGTTTTGTCCGTTCTGTGATAAGATGGTAGCAATTCCCTCGGATGCAGAATGAAAGAATTATCAGTTTCGCCAACTTCATTCAGTCAGCGGACAGGTGGCGACATCAAGTGGCAGTGTGAGGAATGATCTAAATTCCTAGAACGGATTATTATTATAAATTCCTACAACATTAATAATGTTATTTTTCCTTTATAAATGTAATATATATTATTATACAATTTTGTAACATAAATATAACTAAATTTATATTACCAGATATTGTAATAATTTTAATCAGCATTTATTCTATTATTCGCTGTGTATTCTAATTTAGTTTACTGTTTTTAATTCTACTGTTTTATTTAAATTTTCCATTGACTGTGCTTCTGATGTCTGATTCGTTATTATTTAAAAAGTCAGTTAAAATCCTGTTAAAGTCCATGTGTAATTTAAATCCCGCAATGAACTGGTAAAAGACGTCAACCAATCACAGCCTTGTAAATGGTCTATTTAAACGCATGCATTGTGTAAATAAGATTTTACGATTAGCCGAATTAGTATTTTTTAGGGTTCTGAAAGAGCCTTATATACTTGGTTTGTCTGTCTGTGGACACATATCCCACAATGCTTCACAACGGCTTCTGTTAGCTGATTTGTAGGTGGCCTGTTAGCTCAGTTGGTTAGAGCGTCGTGCTAATAAAGCGAAGGTTATATCCCCCCATCAACTTAAGTTGTTTTTTTTTAATCATTATTAGGAATTCAGTGTATTAACAAGGTTTGAGTTAAGAATGACGATTATTCTACGTAAATAAGTGATAGTGAGATAGCATGGGGTCGCAAACAGAATCGCGCGAGCATTTTCTAGACCACCCCGGCGCAGTCTATTCTAAAGTGAAGGTGACTCAGAAGCCGTTGCGAAACACTGTGATTGGCTTACTAATCACTATTCCTACCTTGTTTTTTTTTACCCAACCAGTTGACTGATACATTCACCATAATACAGTACATTATATTATAACTTAAGCATAATAATTATATATTATAGTAAATCAATAAGTTTTCTCACTTCATGTTTCAAAATTACGTATTTACACTTTAAACAGGCATGTCGCAATTTTGTTGTTCCAGGGAAAGCAAATAATTATGTTAAAAATATTATATAAATACTTACATTAATTAACATTATTGTTAATACTGCAATAATATTACTGAATTCAATTAATGTTGGTAATTCATAAGTAATTTATTGATTTTTTTTTTTTTTTAATTTTTTTTGGCATCTTTTTCCATCGCTATTCCTCCCCTCTCGTCCTCTTCCCCATTTCGTCTGAAAAACATCGGAAATACCGGCAGAGTTATGTTGCTCGAAAAGTAAGAAACGCACAAGAGAGCAGTTAAACTTCTTTTCTTTGAAAATCTGCCACGAAAAAAAATTTCATTAACATTTTTAGTAGTAAGAATTGAGTAAGCAAACGAAGGCACAACACTACAACCTTCGTTTGCTTACTCAATTCTTTGAATCATCGGGCACGTTAAATTTCCTTTCATTTTTCGTTGTGTTATCAAAAATTATCGTTATTTCGTAACATTATGTGTAAAATTTTCAAGCACTGTTTGTAAATATATCGTATTAAAATATTTTTAATGACTTTAAGTGCATATTTGCATTTTTATTCTTTTAATGAAGTTATGGTTTCACAGATATCTTGCTTTTCGATCTTTTCGAGTTACGAGAAAGACAGACAGACAGACAGATATTGACTTTACTTAAGCCTATCTGGAAACACTTTTTTCAGGCCAATAAGCTAAATGAATCTGTCGAAATTCAGCTGCTGATTGCAGTAATGGTAAGTAACTATGTTTAAACATGCCTTTGAATCGAATTATCTGGAATGTTTCCAGAAATTCTTTAAATTTACCATATTTGGGAAGATAATTGAAATGATTGATTCCAGTGCCTTGACTAATGACGCTGTGAATAGTAACGATGATAATTATGTCGGCAGAACTTTTATCTTCAAAGTCAGTTTCAAATTTAACGATGATCAATTGAAATGTGGGCAAATGCTCTTTAGAATTCATGCTTTAAAATTCAACGCAGTGGAATTTAATTAAAGATTCCCTAGATCATGAGTCGAAGACCCTTTGCAAAATTAAATTAAAAAAATTGACAAATGAAAATTTTATAAAGTCAAGAGAACCAATCTCCAATAGTTCATTTAAGTATTCTACACAAACAAAAACGCTGCATTCTTCAAAAATTCCCCAAAGACAAAAAAGAAATCGAATTGACTATAATATTAATTTAAATGTTTACACAGTTTATCCGTCAAACTTTTAGTATAAAATTTAAAAAAAAAGTTAAAATGTTTCAGCATTGAAATGCTACTATATTTAAGAAGAGTCGTTAGAAGTTCCAGAAACGTGTTTATTGTGTTTTATGTTTTAGCTTTTATTTTTCAATTTATCAGTGTTAACTTATCAACTTATATTAATTGGAAGCTCAACAATGTTAAAAAAATCATTAAATTATCATATTATTATCATTCCATTATTATATTTATACGCAAATATACTATCACGCATATGATAGGTCTATTGATCTTTAATTTCGTGGGAGATGAGGCTCCCGGCGTTTCCTGACCAAATGGATAAACTTCAGTTCGGGTGGTAAGACGCCAGCTCGCCTTTAGAATGAAATCCGGTACTCAGGGATGGGTGAACCCTAGGATCTGTCTGGGAAAGAAATCGTCGTAGGAAAAAAAAAAAAAAAACAATCTCCGGCTGAGATTGAACCCGTCTCCTGCAGCCTGCAGTCAAGCGCATTACCACTTGGCTACCGGCCAACAAAAGAAAACAAATCACCTTCTTTTTAAAAAACACACAACATAATCGAGTTCTTACAGCAAATAAATGCTTTTGGTTATTTGTTAGCATCAATCAAAGTAGTTTAGATATCGAATGCTTGCTATTAAAACTGCACTATTAGAACTTACATTAACTAATTAAAACAGGTTAATTCGTAGAGTATTTTTATTTATTCTGTCACTTCTTATTTAATGCCCAAAATTCTTTTTCAATTCTTTTTCCGATATTCTCCCACCCGGATATCCTGAATTAAATTCAGTCAGCAAAGATCCCTTGTGGTTGGTAACTCCTCACCTCTATCCAACTGATACTTGTTTTTTTTCCTTTGTTTTCTTTTCTCTAAGCAGGCATTGACCAATTCCTCATTCTTTTTTTCACTGTCTGTCAAGGGATTCCCTCCAACTTCCGTTTTCAAGAGTAAACAAACATCTTGTTAAAACCTCTTCCTTCCTCTTCTTCATCTTCTTCCCTTACTTTCAAGTAACAGAAAAAATAAATGAACTTCATCCCTACCTTTCTTTAAACAATTACAAAATAACATTTATTTAGTTTTTTAATACATTTATGATTTTAGCACGAAGAGAATTGAATTTTTCTCTGAGATAAAAAAAAACAAAACTGATTGAGTCATTTATAAAAAAAAAAAAAAAAAAATGATTTATTTATTTAAAAAAAAAAAAAAAAATCAATTATCCGATTTCTCAAGAAAAACCAAATTTCACCAAAAGACAGTAACTTCATTTTCTCAAAGTTTTTCATCATAAGTAGATACTAAGTGTAAGGAAAATTCCCTGAAGAAGTAACAGGAAATGCATCTACTTCCTTTGAATGAAATTATTTGTTACTTATATTTATTATATGTGTTATATATATCAGTGGCGTATATAGAATATATTTTCGGGGGGGGGGGGGCCTAAGATTAATGTAAGGTTAAGTTAAGAAATTTTAAGTAGACACCCCAAGGAAACTTATCTGTTCAACCAAAAAAAACGTTGGGAGGACATACCTTCATTATTTCGGG